>STHB01000003.1:4692922-4785331 GCA_018908115.1 Anopheles rivulorum
TTTTTTTGCCACTCGTTTCGCTGCATCTCGGCGTAGAAGTGTGCAATGAAGGGAACAAAAAACTCCCTCGAAAACCAGACCGGTCCCGTTTGTAGCCGTCACCCCGAAACGAAATGAGATGGATTCCGAGTGAAAGTTTCGATGTAGCCTTCCACCACACCAAACGAGTGGAACGAATTCCGGAAAACAGCAAGCGCGTTAGGATAGGAAATGTTACGCAAAAAACAAAATGGCAAATAGAGCACAACTCACAGCAGAGAAGAAAAACAAATATTCACACGCGTTCCGGAGTTTCGCTGCCTTTGGTGCCTTGACGCAAAGGCCAAGCAAGTGGAAAACCTTAACGGCGATACATCTTGCTCTGCTGTGTGCTCTTTCTCCCACCTTTGGGGGGACATTGATAAGGGAAACAGTGCTGATCGAGGTGCCACATGCCGTCGTCGGATTCGGTCGACGGAATGTTGCCAGCCTGGCCTGGCCTGGCCCGGCCGGAAGCCGTTTCCTGCTGGTGGAAGTTTGAACCAGCAAATGAAGTGATCGGATTATTAGCTTTCGTGAGCGCCAATACCAAACGGCACAGCAGCCGTTTCGTTGGTTCACGTTTCGAGCCGGCCCGAACGGCGGTGCGCAAAATTCTTGAATTCTTCTATTCTGCCAGCGGATTTTGGGCCTTTTTTTCGGTTTTGTTTTCTGGCTTTGTCTTCTATCAACGCTTTTTGTTTCGCTTCGCGCGGACGGGCGTAGTTTCTGTTTTTTTTTTTGTTTTGTTGTAGTTCCGTTTTCTCCCAAACCTCCCAAATGAAACGCTGAACTGTGTCACTTCATGAATGATCATCGGAAAAGTTACACGATAAGCTTTGGCTGTGGGCCCTTTTTTCTCTTCTCTTTCTATCTCTCTCTCTCACTCTATCTCCCTTTCCTTCCAGTCGTAGGTCGGAAATGGTGCTAGGAATCTTAGACAAATCATGCCGGATAAAAGTTGCCAACTGCGCCACTGCGGTAAACTTTGTAGTGCGAGTTTATTATTCACCAGAAACAAACAAAAAAAAACGGCCCGGTGTTTGGCCAAACCAAACCAGTTGTTACACGATCGAGATGATGCGCGTTTATTAAATCGAAAAAGTTATAATAAAAAAGGTTACGGTTGAATTGGGTGCTTGGTTTTAGCGCCTTCATTCTGCTCTATGATCCACCGGGGCGCGCTCCGTTTCGCTTACGTTCCTTCATCTCCTCGGCGAACGTCGGTATGATTTAACGTTAAAGCATAATATCTTGCAAGGCTTTGCAGCTTATCAAGTCTGCAGTTGTTTTTTTTTTGTTTTTGGTTTACATTTTTATAAAGAGGATCATTTGTAAAACAAAAATGAGTATTTAATTCCTTTAGCAAAAAGTTGCTTTTTGTGAATGACACGCGTTTCGGTGCTTTTCGCTGGAAATGAAATGGAAGAGAAGCTTAACCTTTTTAACAACAACACTTAAATTACCATAAGCAAATGTGTTTAGCACTGATGTACACAATTTAAAGGTTGTTGTCCACCAATTTATGCGTCAAATTATTATTAAAAGTTTAAATGACCTTTGCATAAAAATTCGTTACATTTGTTCGTGCTCTTTTACTAATGTAAGTCAAAGGCAAATTAAAACAAATGTAACCAATGTTACAAAATCGAGGGAAAAATTTTAAGTAAGTTATGAAAAAAGGATAAAAATAATGAGAAATGTTTTGATACATTTGAAGCCACGTAAACCACAACAAATAATAGCAAAATTATATAAAAATATGTAAAACAAACATAGTAAAAGATACGATAGTATAGAAAGAAATGATAACTTGCTAAAAAAAACGAACATATCAAAATAAATGATGGCAAAGAAAAAAACGGAAAACACAAAAAAGAAACAAAGAAATACCTTTCAAGTTTTATTCTTCAATTTTTGATAAGAGATAAAAGCAATTTAAATGGTTTCTCTGAGAGTTAAAAGGATATTTTAATAGCTTTGAATTAGACCCCATTTTAATAACACTTACTGAAAGTTATAAGTATCGTTACCTTTTTATGTTTCTTTTTCCTTCAATTTCTATGATTTCTTCAAACGGTCGTAGGGGGTTTTATTCACCCTCGAACAAGAGAGAAAAAAACCACCCCTTCGTTTAAAACTCACTTCTACTAACAATTAGTACCGCTTGTAATGCTTTTAAATATTCGGTATAAAGCATTCAAAACCTTGTGCGCATAACTTCATCTAAAGGCAGGCAAAACTTCAGCATCAGCAATAAAGTTAAGAGCAACCCAATTCCTTCTTTGCATGTTCGGGAGGGAAAATATACCTTTTATTCCGAAACGTCCTACCTTGTAACGGTGGTCAACAAAATCCAAAAAAAAGAAGACACACACACACACAGGCATGCTAATCCATTTCGATTAAACATTAATGTTAAACCCTTTTTTAAACAACCCCCGAAAGCAAAAAAAAAAAAACAGGGTTACAAATAAATTGTGCCTCACCCGGCTCGTATAAAAGCCAACACGCGTCGAAATATTCGACTCCAGCAGTTATCGTACCTGTGTTCGTAATTGTAATTAAATTATTTGCCCCGTTTTGTACGGTTTCTTCTGACGAGGCTAGTAAGCAGAAGGAAGTGCCCGAACGAGAGGAGAAAAAGAGACGAAAAACGAACGACGTGAGGGCTGACCCACGCGTACCGGGGGGTATGATAATTTTCAATTATAGCTAACCCTTAAAATCTTTTAACCGTAAGTCATCGTCCTAAGTGACGGTGCAATAAAAGTGATCACGCTTCCAACACGCTGCCTACCTGCTGGGAGTACCCGGGAGACTCTTATCAGCTATGCATTGGTTTTACGAAATTGGATCCAGCAGATATGGTGCCCAAAACGTTCGCACCGGTATGCTTCCTGTGTGGGAAGTCCCTTTCAATTTTGTTTTTTTTTTCTTGGTTGCAGCCCGGAGTCGGATTCTACCAAGCAGTGGGAAAAATGCCGTGAAATGGAAAAATTATGCGTAAGCGTCCGATGGGCATCAGTGAAATGCAAAAGTAAGCACAACACAGCGAGAGTCTGGAACCCGAAGCTGCCGGAATCGGGAAACGCAACGGATTCGTAATCTGGCCGGTGGTCGGTGTCCGTGTCACGCCCGGTGCCTGAGATTTGTTGTGCCCCTCGTCAGGATCGCTTCAGAGACTTCGTAAAGAAAGCCTGTGCGAAACCAATCTTTTACCGTCCCAATCCATCCAAACGAACCCGGGAACCCGCCAAAGCTGGGTGGATGGTAAAGTGAGTTTTGCCTCTTTGTAGATGGCACAAAAAGCGCAAATCATTCCAACAAAGTCCGTTTTCCAATGTACGCACACACACACACACACACACACATTGCTTCGCATTTTCCAAGCCGACAGCCGACAGAGGAATGCCAAAGCAAATGAGAAAAGTTGCATATCTCATGATAAAAGTATAATCTGTTCTATCTCACCGCCACGTGTATGCGGGTGAAGCCCAAGCCCAAAGTCGGAAAGCTGACGCTGCAACAAGGAACCTGCTGCTGGAGTGGTACCACCGACCCCGATCCCGGGCACTTTTGGGGAGCTTAATTTTTCACCGATCACTCAGATTATGCTACCATCCTTCCACTCTGTCCCATTCCACCACATTTCTCACCTCACCCAGCGATGGCACAGATTCGAGAGCTGGTTTGAGTGAAACACGACGAAAAAATGAAACGAAAACTTTCTTTATTTGTTTCTCACACCTCACAGTACGCCGATTATCGTTCGCTTTCCTAGTGTTTCACTGCTGCACTTTTGCACTCTACCGTGCGCTTCCTACATTCTCCATCCACCTACCGAGCAAAACACAAAACGGGAGCATAATTTTGACACGTAATTTTTCATTTTTAATACGATTTTTATTGAACCCAACTCAAAACTCGGCAACTCGGTCCAAAGTGGTACTCCAAAGGGTGGGATAGGGGAGGAAAGAGTGGAAAATGGGGAATGAGATGCACAAACAAACAGCTCAACAGAAGAAGACAAAAAAAATAAATGGGAGTGCTTAAAACTCATAATTTGATGCTGCCGTTCCAGAAAACTGGCGTAAGTAAATGAGATGCGGTGGTATTTAAAGAAGGAAGCAGTAGTGAACGTACCTAAACTAGCAGAAAAAAACGATAAAAAAAACCCCGGCACACTCATAACTGTTTCTCCTGCAGGAAGAGATGAGTAGAAAAATGAACACGACACAAAAAAACACGAAATGCTCACTTCCTCCCATTACACACACTCACGAGGAAGCGAACTGAGCTGTTTTTTTTCTGCTGCTAGTTTGATTCGGGCGTTAGTCTTTACGGGTCAGAGCAGGATGCTGCAAACTGGAGCTGTGCGATATTCACCACTAAATCCACTAGATATCCGGGATCTTCCATTTTGCTGTAGAGGAAAACACACAGCAGCAAAAAAAAAAATCCCTTCCAGACACACAGCAAGCGAAAGGATTATGCCCGGATTGGGGTGAAATGAACGGAAGATGAGTAGAGTCTTGCTCGGGTTTTTTTGTTTTGTTTCATTCGCTTTATCCTTCGATGCTTGATAGAAAAATGGTTGTTTTGGTGGTTGTTTTGGAGGAGTTTTATTTCTGGTTGTTTGGTTGCTACGAAACTATTAAACGGTTTGCCACAACCTATATATGTTGCAGCTGGGAGCAGTGGTTTCAGATTATGAATTTTGCTAAATTTGATACAGTGTTCGAGTTTTTCGTTGCTCCAGGTACAGTTTTTGTTTTTTTTTTAAATAAAAACACCGAGGAAATCCCTTCAAAAGTTAGAATATGTGTCCATAATAAAAAAAATACCTATGTGCAAGTGGAAGTTAAAGCTAATAAAAGTGCGAAACGGTTAAATATTTATCATTATTACTAGAACATAAACAAATTTAGTTACCTAAATGCAATACAAACTATGCTTATCTGTGCGCCAGAAGGTATGCAATATAAATTATTAAGGCATGTACATGATTGCATACTTTCAGGTGGTTACTCATCAAAACTAAGAGGCTTTAAAGTATGTGGAAGAAGCATTTCATGAATTCAGATTATCTATTTTTAATAAACTATAAATTAAATTTTGTGATTTGAACAGTTAAAACCAAAGAAAGAAAGAAACAATAATAAACACACAAAAATTAGTTTATAAAACAACATTACCAACAAACAAGGGTTCACTTGCTTTTGCAATGTGCACCTCAACACATCATCTAATTATAGTTATTCAATTTTTTTTTCCTCCCACCCCATTCGGGTCTTTCGCAATGTGTCATTATCATTCCGCTATCGCTGCCGCTTAATGGTATTTAGAAAATTTCCTATGTTATCCCGAACGAAGCACACGAAGCGCGATTTATGCATATGCCCGGGCACGTAATCGTAAAGCGTAGATAATTTCCAAAGGATGTTACGCATGCCGACAAAACAACTTTCCCAGCACCCAGGGCCCAGGTAAAAAGCTGGGCAATTTTCCGAAAGTGGGAAGGAACACCCTAGAACCGGCGCGATGATGGTGTAGCGTGTAGCAATAACTAATGGTACAACTTCCATTTTTAGGTTTTTGTTTTTCGTTTCTACGCGCCCGGCACAATCTGTAGCACAAATGTAATAACAAAAAACTCCATCCATAGCGTTGTTGGTCAGCGGAATGCAACATGCACGCCCGATTTTTTTTGTTTTAGCATATATGCAAAAACCAAACGGATGTTCTTCATCCTTTTGCGAGGTCCTAATCTCGGTCGGACGGTCGGACGGATCCACCCATGCACGTTGCGTTGTGTACGGGGCACGATAAAGTTTAAACAATCAACGTCCATTCACCCACCCGAACCCACCCCAACCGGGATGTGGCCGCGCATCGGAGCTGACGGAGTTGCAAAACCCAGCACCAACATCCATCGCCCGAGCAGGGCGAGCAGGGCGAGTTTTGCCCTAACGCAAAAGGATAAAATATTTATAATGATCGTTCGTCTGTCGTCCGGCCAAACCGGTTAGAGAAAAGTTTTCACCAGGCTAAAGTTCCGGCCACACCCGCACCAGGGAACGGCAGAACAAACGAAAAAAAAAAGGCCGTCCCTTCAAAACAATGCGACGGACGGAATAGTTGGACGTTGGCAGCGCTTGTACGCTTGCCGAAGGATAAAAAGCATATCGCTGGTGTATTATTTTAACTACTTCAAGCCACTTAAGCGTATCGTGCCCGTATCGGAATAGCAATATGATGTTTCAGATTGCCAAATAATATGCCTCCCATCCGGTCACGGACAGGACTTATCGCGCTTCGGACGAATGGACGAGAGTTGTCATTACACAAAATAAAAGCACCGTGTGTGTATGTGTGTGTGTATGAGCTTGGGCGTGTAAAGCCCCAAAAAGTATGGTTTTGCATCAATATAAAGGATACTAAATCCTCTATCGCTCTACACTATGAGAATCAAGTTACACAAAACTGATTACTTTTGCATGAAATTTCATATTAAAATGAACAATTTCCACCTAAATTTGGGATTATTTATAGCGAGCACAGTAATCTTTTATAAACTGCTTCATGATTCATTCATCCCAACTCATTTAATAAGTTAAAAATGAAAATAATTTTTCAATAAACAATATATTATTTTCTTTTTAATGTAATAAACTTCATTACAGAATTTAAAATAAAAATATTTTAAAAACAATATATTTTTGGCTCATCATTAAAAAAACGCTTCAACGCAAACGATTATACGTGTTGACACATTCTGTCACACACTGTACCGCTGGTGCACCTCGTGTCATTACAACCAGCGCTGTCAGTTAACATCAAAGCATGCGTGTGTATGAGGTGAACGGTGAGTTGGTGAGTTTTGCGAAAATCGTCACGAAATCATCCACTGCATCGTTCACACCATCAACCCAAAGACAGCAGTACGAACGGCCACTAAAATATGGCATCTCTGCAGTAATTTCTGCAGTTTTAAGTAACCTGCCAGCTAGTTGGTGCTAGTCACTCACATAAACCAAACGGCAGGCGGTACCGTTTTGCGAAAAAAAAACCCCCCGGTTCCGGTTGGTGAGTTTGTCCTCATAAAACTCACAACTTTTAATCTCAACTCCCGCTTTTGGTTCAACCTGGTCAAAATCGGCGCCGACCTGCTTGTGTGAGATCTAAAACGTGTATCTGAGTTGTTTGGTTTTTTGTTTTTTTGTTCTTCTCGGTAATTCGGTTCGGAAACTCACCTGCCACACCTGCTGGAGTGTAGTGAGCACACACACAGACAGAGTTTTCGCTTTGCTTCCGTTTCGTTATGAAATCACCATATTTATTACATTCTCGACACCATCCGGTCCGAGCAAACTGCAGAAAGGACCGAACAGTGCACTCGGTGTCGCATTAAAAGGTGCAAATCCTATTTTTGCCATCCCTCTCGCTTTTTTAAAAAAGGCAAGGAAACCCCCTTGGATGGGTTAGAATTAAAAGAAGAACAAAACGACACATCCAAAAGACCCCCTCGACATAACCGGATGTTGCTGCAGATGCAGAGCAACTGCCAGGTGGGAAAAGAACAACGACAGATCAGCACCAGATTGAGACCGTATTTTGAGGGAGAGAGGAACACACACACACACACAAACCCAAACACAGCTGGTTTCTTGTACATGCATGCTGGCTTCAACAATTTGTATTTTGTGCCCCGCATTGCACTGCTTACAAAAGGGAATGGGATAAATTGTTTAAAAATATGGCAACCTTTTTCGGCTCACCCTTAAATGTGTCGTATGAGCAACATTTTTAATTGCAAACCATGCAGTACTACATACAAATGTCGTCTAAATTATCGTTGCGTACTGCGAACACGTGGCATGCGAAATTTGAAAATAAAATTTAATGGAGACGCATGGTACCGCATAGTACGAGGGAGAGTTCAAAGCACAAAATGGTGTCGTTTATGGTTGTACCCCAAAAGTTAATGAAATGGTATTCCATTTTTGTTTTTGTAGGAAACATTTAAAAAAACCTCTAATACTATTGTAAAATTTATAATTTACCTATACGTGCACAGGGTTTACCGTACTGCAGGGTTAGCGCTATTAATCTATCGACAGACAGCCGGAAGGGAAAACAGAAGCGATGCAAGATAAGATGTTAAAGCCCATCTTCAAACCCCTGTTTTCTAATTTCGGTCCCTACTCAATGAAAGTTATGTTTTGCTACGCTGGTTTAGTTTCTGCTCTTTTTAATCTCCTTTAAAACCCTTTTATTCGCCATGACTGCTTCAGGTAAGAAGAGACTGTGAAAAATAATGTGTTTACGCACCGGTAACGAAAAAGAACCGGTGAGTGCAAATAAATAAAGTGGAATTCTCTCACCTCACCCATACAAAAAACCACAATCACCATATATTTCTTTTAAATTTGAGATTAAAGTCCTAAAAAAAAGGAATGAATATACCCGATACAGGGGTTACAGGGCGCTTCGTAATGTCGCTAACTTACATTATAATTATCTACGGGGCCAGATGCGTTTTCTCACTTGCAAACACATTTATGAAGTCCGCAGGGTTTTTCCAGATATCAATCGAACCATAAACATGCACATACGCATCAAGCTCGAACAATGTGGCGCAATGTAACATAAAATAAAAACCCTCCCAATCTGAAAGCCTCACCACGATTCGACCATTTTTGTGCGAGATTATGTAGGTGAGGGTAGTTAAACGAAGCAAAAGGTGTGTTACTAAAAATAATAGACACCTTTCGTTCGGGGTGGAAAAACACCTTCCGGGGGGGGAGGGATGATGGTAAGAAAGCCAAAAAAACAGTCATCAAACAGACAAGATAAGACACGCTCGTTATGGGAACGGTTGCGATTTGTATGGGCGGGTGGATTCCATTTCTAATGTTTTGTTTTGTTTTTTTTTTGTTTTCTGTTGCCATACGGCCATTTTAACTGTTCCAGCTCATCCGCTCATTTCAAAACACCAAACATGTGACTTTTTAACCTTATCGCATCGACTCCAATCTCGGCCAGCTTTTCCCCATTTTCCTCGCTATGAAAATGAACCTTGTGTGTGTGTGAGTGAGTGCATACGTGTGTGTGTGTGTGAGTGTGCTAGTGCTTGCCACCTTTGAAACAATGGCAGAAGGAACCATTTTATTTAACCTACCCCTTTAAAAGTAAGGTTAACACATAGCACATCTCCTGCCCCATTATTACCAGGGTGACCGAAAAGATCAACTTCGGGGGGAGATGGGCAACTCGACGACCCAACCCTCCCGATTGTCCTTTGCCGGCCCGGTTTACACGGTACGGTATAATAATCGTTCCTGCCGTTTATCGTTTGGATTTGGTTTGGGTATAAAGGTGGGAAAACCAAAAAAAGACACCATCTCCTCGCTTCCTCTACGATACATAAGTTGCCAAGCCAACCCATACACGCGCGCCCACACACATAAAACCCATGTTAGTCAGCTTTATGGCGCTCATTAAATGGTGATTAGTCGGTGTGGCTTGGAGTAGTAGTTGAAGTGGACGCAGGTAAATTTTTGCCAACGCACATTACATTTAGTACACCCGACCAAACAAACGAAATAAAGCGAATAAAGGGAAAAAAAGGAACGTTGATTAGGATGTGCAATGCGAAGGACAAAGGTGATCAAGGACAGACTGTTGATAGAAGAATTTCCAGAAAAAGGGGGCCCTCAAACACGATGGTAAACAAACAAAACCGAAGCTTAAAATGTGAAGATAACAACGAAAAGGAGTTCTAAAAAGGGCACATACAAACGCATAAGGGAAGTCAAAAATGGACTTTCCTTTTTACAGCGTATGTTTGTCCACCTAAAAGCAAATGAATTCTTTCCATGTTGCGCACATGCGGGATAAACCCTTAAAGATTACACGAAGCGTGTGAGCTGATTTCATTAGCTTAGCTGATTCGCGTGAAAGTACTGGCACGATGAACACAATTTGCTAACCTTTGAGTGGTGTGTCTCATTTTTTTTTATACTCCGAACCAGTCTCTTCGTACTTAGCTTAGAGGAGAGCACAGAGTACAGGTGGTACAGGCAGGCAGTAATTAAAATTGCATTTGCGCTTACGAAATCAGCACATGTTAATTAAAATTTCTCCTTCAATTATTTGATTGCACTCCTTGGCCGGTTGCTACCTGTAACCTGTGCTGTGCCCGTGAGTGCGAGTGCGCACCGTTCGAGCGGTGGTACGTGCACGAGATGCACAAACTTGTGTATAACAAGCAATCTTAATCGGTTTTTGTCGAGCGTACCGACCGGTTGACCGGTTCGGGTTGCTTGCTAAAAGTCTCAAGAAATCGAACGGACGAACAAAATGCAATTAAAGCGAAGCCCGGAGAATCAGCAACCAAACGGGGAAGGGATGGAAAATAGACTCGCCCGAACGGTCTTCCAAGACAATCGGCGAACGGTGCAAATCCCGGTGGCGCAACTATGTAACAATGTTATTGAGCATGATGCTTCGTTGGTTTTTTTTTCCTCCTTTTTTGCCGATTTCTTACAACAATCGATGCAAACAAACAGACCCACCCCCCGACGTGTTCTTGGTGCTGCGTTCTGCTACCGCATTTATTATTCAATTTTTGCACACTTTCCCCGGGGTAGTGAGTATAACAGGGATGGCAGCAGGAAATGTCTTCCAATCAAACCCCCGTTAATGGGTTGTTTTTCTCTTCTGTATGCAATTGGATTTGTTAAAAATGCTTCGTGTTTGAAGTGATCTTCTAAAAATGGAATTGGGATTTTTGATTGCTTTAAGAATAGATTATTGAAATGTATGATAAAAATATACTTGCACAGCAACAAGGAAAAATAAGCGGAAAATGTAGATAAATTTTAACTTTTAACTAGCTTTCTTCCCTAAGAAAGCATGATAGAGTGTATTTGTTTTCAGATTTGCATAACTTCAGGCGCTTTCGTAATCCATCCATCTGCTGAACAATTATTCTAGGAGATAAAAGAGTTCATTAAGGTTCACAAATTTACATTTATGGCAATACAACGTTTAATACCACATGCTAAAACATGCAAATTGAATATTGAACTTATTGTCACGCGGGTTGCATACATTACGGCAAATAAGTTTTAAGCAATCGATGAGCATATAATCCTTTGTATAAAAATCAACATAGCTTTTTATTATATTATTTATTACTTTGTAAATGATCAGATTATACATACCGCTTTACAGTCTGAATCGTCTGTTGAAATACTTCATTATAAATTGATTACTATAACCAGCGCCTAAAGGTATACTATACTCAAAACTAAAAACCGTTTATTATAACTTAAGAAGCATTTTAATTGTTTGCTTTGAAAACATTAAACTACTTCGAAGGGGAGATTAAAACACATTTACCACATAAATCATAAAGCGATTTCGATTATCAAATTATCTTCTAATGATGCAGTTAAAAGCATAAATCCATCTCTTCAACATCTGAAGAAAAGGTTTCTAGCTGGACATAAATTCTTTTCCAACGTATACCTTTCCTTTATTAAATGCTTCAAACGTGATAATTATAATGGTGATGATGCAAACGAATTCACCAACCACGAACAATCGTTCACACCCTTGAGACGCTCGGATCGAAAAGCAGCAAACGCTTGCTGGAGAGAAAATCGCTAACCATACGAATGCAAATTTGCCTTGCCTAATGGAAGATAAATCGCAATACAGCTGCACTAATTGCACTCCCGCACACGAAAACTCGACACGAGCACCAAATGCGCATTCGCACAGTGCTGTTCCAGGAAAAAAAAAATAAAAAAAAATCGAGATCTGCTGCATCAAAACTTGTTGTGAAGGCACAGGCACAGAGCGCACCAAAGTAAAAACCATGCAACCTGCCATCTTTTGCCGTGGCCAAGACACGGCACAGCCCCAAAAAAAAAAAAAGAAACGACGTTCGAGAAAAAGGGAACTTTTTCACGTGGCAGAAACACCTTGCACGCGGGTTTGTGTCGGAAGCAACACCGCCGTAGTCGCCGCTAGTCGCAGAACAAGGCGATGGTTCAAATTAAACTCTCGTTTAATAAAATAACAATTTTTATTCCGCATTGCCACACGTTGAACGCTACGTCTCAGGTGTGGTTTCGTGCCGAGGATGCAGCCAGGCAAAAGCAAACGCTGCACTGGTCCGGCTGTTTCCATTACCAGTCTGGTCCATGACTCGATGGTGCATCCGGTGCGCACATTCGCTTTGCAGTAACTTTTGTTTCCTAACAGGTTAAAGCTTCACACCTCCGGTGGTTCTGAGAACGCCGTAAGCATTTGCCAATCTGATGCTGATCATTTCATTACAGCCTGTTTGAGACGGTGCTCTCCGGTTCAAATGATGCTTCCTGGCAAGCACACGTACACGGCACTTGCCATGGCAAACGTATGTGCAGTTGCGCTTTTAACAGCGAGTCGCGTATCATCCCCATGCTTTGCTAGCCAGCAAGTGGAACGAACCGGGCGGGAAAACTTTCGTTCCCGTTCCGGTTTCAGTATTAGCATCATTATTATTGTTATTATTACTATTATTTTTATTATCATTTCCACTATCATTGTTTTTATTTTCATTCCTATCATCAGCGTCATTGCTGGCGTTTTTTTCCGGTACCTGCCGAACACCGGTACCTGCCCCACCCGGTGGGTTGCACTGCGTTATTACTTTTTTCACAGCTCTTTACGCTTGTAGCTTTTCTGGTTTTGCTTTTTTTGCCCAGTGGCAAAAATTCATCCCATCACGTTTTTTTTTTTGCTACCCCACCACCCTCTTTGTTGCAGTTGAACAACTTTCACACGAAACCAAAGCGTCAGAGCTTCACTTCTTTTTTTCTGTTTGCCTTCATTTTTGTTACAGCCCTGTGTCACTTGTGTTTCCAACTCGCCCGATCGGTACTGTGGCCAGAACGAGATGGAGAGATGGAAAAAAAGGGGAAACAAAATCATGGCCACATCTCTTACCATCACCATACGCGCGCAACATTCGATTCAATTACTATTTTATGCATTTCAATTTACTTAATTTTATACTTTGGCCTTCGTTTCCTGCTACCATCGGGTGGCGTCCTATTTTTTTTTTTTGCAATAAAAGTTTCCTCCTGTATTTGTTTTTTTTTTGTTTTGTTTCATTTTCCTCGCTGCATGTTGATGTTGTGCCTTTTGTGTTTTTGTTTTTGCTTCGATGTGCATTTTATGTTGCATATTTGTGTCAATTTTTGCTTTGCACATTACATTCCTCCGGCTTTTGTTTGAAAAATTGAAATTGATTGCATAAAAATGGAAGTTACGTTGATCTTTTCTGGTGTTTTTTTTTCTCTCTCTTTCTCTTCCTCTTTTGTTGGATGCTTGTTTATTAAGCATGATTGATTGTTTTGTTTTAGAAATGGAAATTTTATTTTTTGACTTCATTTCCGTGTTGCGCGCTATTGTGGCCGTACTGCAACGGATAGTTTTAGAATTCTTATCTACAATGACGCCGTAAAGTATGCAATTGGTTTATTTTTTTATTCTTTTAATTTAGTTTAACAATGAAACCTATGAAACACTAATATATCCTAATGGAATTTGTACAATTTAGTGCTATTTTATTACCTTTTAAACAACAATGTCTCTTATCGGTGTTGCCTCTTATGTGTTAGCTGCGTACGCCTAAACTTATGCAAAGTTGGTGAAATTTTGCATTTTTAATTTTACAACGAAATTGCGTGAGTAGCACACTGATATCGGTTTAAAAAACTCATTGGAAACTTCCTCTTAAGCTACGAATGGCGCCTTCGTAGAAGGACGAAAAGGAACCAGAAGCATTAGTTACAGGTCAACGAAGCATATAGGTTATATTTGTAACTCGAATTGCCTATCATTAGGCGCATTTCTTGCAGCGTATCGTTTCTAAGTAATCTGTTTTATGAGAAAGAGATAAAATTGGGGGTCATTTAAATTATCAGCGACATTATCGAAAGAAAGGTAAATATAGAAATAAAAATATTTAATCAATTCAATATGTTGAAGTAAACTTTTTACCCCAAGGGTTCCATCCTGATCATCTGTAATTTGCGATTACAGTGAGTTCATTTCAAACCCTCCTACAATCACAAAATCGATAATGGCAGCAGATTTACTCTCTTACTCTCTTTCCTTTCTTTTACACCTCGTAAACCTTTTTTAAAACCACAACCTCACAAAAGTATCCTAACAGAACTAAAAAACAGCACTTTATGGACGCGGTTTTTCACGATGCATTTTGTAAACGATTGCGATGGTTTGACAGCGCATTTTGAGCTGCACAAAAACGCACAGCAGAGCAAAGAATTGAAAATTGTGGTTTGTTTGTTTGTATTTTTTTTCGGGTACTCCCTAACCCCCAACAGCCCTAACGATACAGACCGGAGCCGGACGATTCGTTGGGCCCTCCGGGTAGTGCTTACTAATTAGTCCAATTAGTTTGTTACTTAATTAAGGGGAGCGCCTCGACGGTCGTGGTTTGCAGGACCTTGCAAAAACCCGTCAACTCGTACCGGGTGCATCAATAGATGATGGCCCAGGAGGGACGTGTTCTGGAGGCGAACAAAACTGAACTGAAGTAATAATCCATGGAGTGACAGTGAACCGGAGAAGGTAAGGGAGGAGCGTGAATAAAACGTAAATTAAAAAAGCACCCCGTAATAACAAAAACACTCCATTCCGTAGGGCAAAAATGTGTAACCATCGTGAATGGGGAAATAATGTTACCAAATTTGTGTGCCCTCTAGCATGTTTATGGCAGTGGTCGGTTGTATGGACGCAGCTCTGGACTGCATTTGGTGTTGCATTAAGCGTGATTTTGTAACAACAATCAATCTCGTTATAACATTTGCTTTATCAAACGTTGTTTAGCCGTTTTTAAGACAATTTGTTTAGCGCATTGCATACTTTAGGGCTGATATGGATAAAACAGAGCTGATGGTATATCAACAATATTTACGAATTGCTTTAATAAAGCAGTCTCAAATAACAAGTAAAATAATTGGATCTTTTTGACAATCTGGCAATAATAAACGATAAACAAAAGAAAGAAATAAAATGATATAAATAGATTACTTTAAAAACCAATTCAACTAACTCTGAAATATACTTAAAAGAGTTAACTTCAGTTTGTACACCTCAGAGATCATGTTACAGGCCTTACTTGAATCAATGTGATCGCTTCAACAGGGATCGTAAATTTCCACCCATAACCACCCAATGCCAATGGCCGAGGCCAATAAATCTGCGCCGGACAAATAAAAGGGCAGCAAATGAGCGGGCCCGATTATTTTTACTGCACTTTCGCCGATTTCGCTCACGTGGTTGATTGCATACACTTCGGGGAACGAGGATGGAATTTATTGGATGTTCAACTTTTATCACAACCCGTAGCCGAACTTACCAAACCCATGAACATGATGATAATGATGATGATGAGAAGGAAGAGAAGGAGCTGATGAGATCGCCATCTTTTTCGGCTGCGACACAACACAAAAAGCACGTTTTGCGATAATTGATGCAATTCGATCGGTTCTGGATATAGTGGTCACGGAACAGTGCAAAAGAAAACAACCACCTTGCACACAAGTACAGGCACCCGGCGAACCAACACCAAGTGGCGCGTTTTCAGCCAAACCCATAAAACATTTTGCGCGTGAAAATAAAAATGTCGCTTTCAAGAACCGGTAAAGTGAAGCAAAGAAAACAAAAAAACAGGACACACGGTCAAGGGACGGCACTATCTGGCGCAAACAATCATCGCAGCATATCGATACGACAATAGAGCGTGCCGGAATGCCCGGAAAAGCTTGCTGGGGAAATCGCGATGGACGGAACAAAAATAATATAAAAAAAAAACGGCCACGGCAGGCTCGAATCTAGCGCACCGTGTTCGAGTTGGATACAACCTTCCCGGAAGCGAACGCCGTCCGTCCGTTCCAATGTGTCGATTGTTGATTTTTATGATATTTTTATAACATCTCCGTCCCCACCGGGTGCCAAACATTGCGTGTCACCCTCATTTCCTGTACGGAACTGTATGGAAAAGCTATCTTCTAATCAACATGCTTTTAGGGCTGGTTCGCAGTGAATGGAAACGGTTCTCTCTCTCTCTCTGTTTCTCTTTGTCTCGCTTTCTGGAGCTGGTACTCTTTTTGCTCAATGGGGAAACATTGGTAGGAACCAATTTTCATTTCAAATCCTCTTCCTCTTTTCATCACCACCACTTCCCGAACCCCATCTGGGGAGGAAACTGATCGTCGCTGCCGATGTCAGATTCATCATTCGCATTCGCACACGGTACGGCAAACTTTTCAGTACGGTTTCGGTCCTACTTTCATCAATTGGTGAAAGAAAGAAAAACGGTACAGCTTCCTTCACCCATACAGCGGTACACGAAGGGATGTGGGTTGGGCTGGGAGGTGAAAACATTGGCGACACTTGCCCTGCACCAAAGTGGCGTCCAAAAACGGTAACAAATCAATCGGAATATTTTAGTGTTCCATTTTTCCGTTTTATTTTCGTTTTTTTATGATTTGTTTATTTAATTTGTAGCTTCCGGATTGCGTTTTATTTTGCTTCTGAGAAATGATTTCTCTGCTTGGGTTTTCTTCTGTCATTTTCCTCTTTTTCTGCTTCTTTTGCCTCTTGCTGCCATCATCCACGGTCGTTCATCTTGTTTCGCAAGAAACGCGCAACCGTGTGATGTGGCAACACGAACGCTTATTGATTTGTTTTTAATTTGTGCCCGCCGGAAGTTATCGGCCATGGGAAAAGTTTTATGAATCATTAAGCGAAGCTAAAGAGCAACAAAACAAAGCATAAAAGAAAGAAGGAAAGAAAACACAGCACCGCGAACGATGGTTCCCCATTTGCTGCTTTGCTTATCTTATCGTTCCATTTAATGCTAAAATGGGCGCTCGTTAGCTACGCCATTCGTATATTGCGCTGTGCTTTGCGTCAATGGGGATGATTTTAGCTACCGTTTTTGTTTGTTCTTCGAGTTTCCATTCGGAGAAAAATGATTTTAAAATTTGATTTACCTGAACTTACGCTGATGAACCGCATCATCAATAATTAAAGAAATAAATGGCGACTGTTTTCGAGCTACTGCAACGTTTCTCAAGCTTGATCGAACAGATTTAATTGGAAGATTCAAATGAGTTCACTCACATTCATTACGAACTTTTCCGTTTGTGGCAGTTCTTAAGAGCTAGGAAGCATTTGTTTCAGCTAACGATCATAATTAATTACAACGTTAATGATTTTCGTAGCTTCAAGCTTTGCTGTAAACTGAAACCTGTTTAAATTTTAACGGCACATTCAAAACCGTGCCACTTTTGTTACATGCATTTTTCACTGGGAACTAATCGAGAATTCATAATTTTATTTCTATGAATTTTAATACGTGAAGTGTGTTAACAAATATTATTTTGATTGAATAAATAAACTGGTATTCTATAAATTATAGTTTTTGCTTGTTTTTCACAAAATCGCTTAATTATTGTAAAATATAGAAGTTAAGAAACCTTCGAAGGACCTCCCACTGTGCATCGGTGACACTGTTGACAGTAGCGCGGTGCTTGACGCTTCAACATCTTTTTCTACCACGATTGTTTATGTTTCGCATTTGTTCAAATCAGCTGCTAAGTTGTTCCCGGTTTTCCTGCATGAAATACGTTTACCTACAGTTACACTGCATGAAACGGAGCAAAAATGTTGGAAGAAGCGCAGTACATTAAGCTACCGTTAAAAACCTACCGCACGATATCCCACCCGAACAAGATGCATATTGGTGGATTGCCCACCAAGCGGCATTTCGTGAAATTGAATGTAAGGGATTTTGTGAACGAAATAAAAAAGCGACCCGTACTGTACAATATGCGGCACAAGGATTACAAGCGGATATGCTTGCGGAACCAGTACTGGGAGGAGGTAGCGCTCGCAATGAACTTATCCGTGCAGGAGTGCAAGAAACGGTGGCGCAGCATGCGCGATGCGTTTCTCAAGACCGTCCGCAACAAGAACGAGATTGAGCGCCAATCGTGGATACACTATCGGTTGCTGGAGTTTATGCTGCCGTATGTTGTCTTCCGGAAAGAGTAAGTAAACCGTAACCAGTAATGCCGATAGCAATACAATAGTATAATCGATGTTTGTTTTGTTTCAGAGATTGCGAAGCCGCAAACGATTACGCTCAGTGTAAGGATAATGAAGAGAGGATTGATTTCGTTGAATTTGATAGCGAAGAGGAACTGTACGACAGCCCCATTACCGTGTCGTATGTGACGTCAGATGGCAAGCAGGTGTACCAGGTGATGCACACACCGATCCGAGACGACAGCTCAGCCGGTACTATACATCACGAAGAGACGGAAGACGAAATCGAGGACTGCAATGAAGAACAGCCGCACCTTCAATCGTTCGCGTACGATTCAACGTCCGGCACCGAATATCTGCTAGCGTCCGCAACGGATGACGAGAGCGAACAAGAAGCGGTGCTGTACGAAGAGCAACACAATGCCGCCATCATTCACGACGAAAAGCCAATGGAAGCGGTCGATGATTTCCCTTCTTCCAGTTGGAACGAAGAGCACGTAGACGATGTGAAACAAAGCGACCCCGAACCGGAGATCGGTCAGTCCGACATTGCTAGAAAACGGCTAAGAATAGAATCTGCCCACATACCAGCCGGTGTTTCTTCGAGACCGTCGTCACCTGCTGTTGTTTCCGTCACCATGTCCGCACCAATTCCACCACCGCAGGAAGAATCCAAAGAATCAGACGCACGGTTAGGCATCACCGATCCGGACGAACGATTTCTTCTCTCCTGCGCACCGATCCTTCGCCGGCTCCCGAACAAAAAGAATGTCCTCGCCAGGCTTAAGATACAGCAGATGCTGTTCGAGCTGGAGTACGACGAGAAGTATAGCTACGAGGGAACGTGATGTGGTGATGGGAGCACATAAGTACGCTTTTAAGTTCATTCCTCGTCACACAATCTGTGGAACCATTGAAACCTTTCCTACAAACTACTATCTCAAGCTCTTCAAAACTCGCAGCCATAGAAATGGGTGTGTTTGAAGCAATGTAAAATTGCGCACGTTCGAATTAATATGTAAAATAATTCACTTTATCCTTTCTGTCTTAATAAATATTTAAAGACTGTGCAGCAGGAGTTTAATTTACTTAATTTATGTGTAGTGATTTTGCTTTTAAATATATCCGAGCGAAAGATGTTGACAGACGGCGCAAAAAGTGAAGGCGCCGGAATAAAAGAACGATGGAAGAATGTCAATGATGTGTTTTGCTATTGGTGCTGTAAGTTCCTCTACGACTGGCTGGTGAGACTCGCCATCAAGAATTCCATTTTGTTGTGGAAATTTTTACCCTCCATCTTATCAAACCGGACCTAAAAGCGGAATAATGGAAATGTTTTAATATTGCTATTAAATAAATCTTCCACGCACACACACGCTCACACGCACCTCCTTAAAGTGACCGCCCAAATGTTCCCAGTGGCGCCCTTGCACTAGCGAACCGGGGAAAAAGTCTTTCGCCGGACTTTGGGCAATGTAAACCTTTACATCGATCTGCGAATCACAGCGCACCTGTACCGCGATCAATCGATCGCTGTTGGGTGAGGCCAGCACACACGAACTCGCATTGCCCAGTGGTTCCACCGAACCGATGCCAAGATGGCTGCTGCTGGAAAGGATCTGCCACGCCATACATTTTGCCAGATTCTGCAAACAAACGATCTGATGCTGGCTGATCTGGCAGAGGATGAGATCGCGCAGTTCCTGCGGTTCGTACGACATGTGCATGATGCGCCCATCGCGGCAGATACACTTCAGCGAACGTTCCTTCACGTGAATCACCAGCGATGTACGCAGATTCGCATCGTACCCATGCGAGGTGATGTTGATCTTTACGCACGACATGGTCGGACTGTTCATCGCGTTCCAGTGCGACGTTATCATGGGATCCTTTACGTCACGCGCTACAGTATCGAGCACGTACTGCGTCCGACGGCGTGTGAATATGTGCTGCGCTTGGGCTATGATTTGTTCGAGCAGTGTTTGCGATTTGGTCATCTCGAGTAGCTCATGTCGATCGTACGCTGAAGGACCGGCCAGCATACGCTTCTTGCTTGGCCCCAACGGACCACTGGCCGGATGCGGGAATGGATGATGTGTGTTCTTGTGGTGAAACTCACGCAGCAGCTGATGCAAGCTATGCTCCAGCACGTGATCGTGATCTTTGATCGGTTCCGAGCTGTTGTTCGAATCGGAAGACGTCGAATGGCACAAGCTGATGATGAGCTGAATGCCTGGTAGCAGTGTCGCTCGGATCTGATTACCCACCACGACGTGTGGTATCGGTGCCTGCAGCTGGACCGCTTCCCGTGCGAGCTGATTGAACAGTTCCTTACAGAACAGCACGTTCTGTGCGTACTCCAGCGTTTGTTGCCATGCACCGGCCTGCGGTACCAGCTGTGTCGATCCCATCATGTTCACCGTGGCCGTGCAAAGATCCTCCTGATCCTTCTGCGTGATCACCTTTATGAACGCGACGCCCTGCAGCTCGGTAGGGACGTTTACACGCAGCGCAGAATTTATCTTCGGACAGGCCACCGTTCCGGCGGCACCGGATCCCGACGGACTAGCGGGTGGTGAGCCGGAGTCTTCATCTTCCGCCTTCGTTACTTCGAACATTCCCGGATGCACAAACTTTGAACCAGCCGTCCGGTAGCTCAGATCCCCGATAATCGTGTTGGACACCTTCTTCAACCTCCAGTTGCGCCGCAGTCGGAGCAATTCGATGTGGAAATCGGTCGAATTGGTACGATTCACACCCTGATCGCTTTGCACGGCCTTCAACCGCTCGACGCCACTCTGTAGAATGTTTGCCGCACTGGCCAGCGCTTTCTTACGGGCGTACACAAGCACCATCTGCTTCACTTCCGGTGGTTCCTGTGGGATCGGGTCCAACACCATGTACCGTTTTTCCTTCGCAATATTCAACACGTCGGATAGGACGCACACTTCCGTTAGGGCTTCCTTCAGCTTGTTGCGCACCGAGTCCCAGGGCCATAGGCTTGATTGAAACTGTTCCTTCGGATCTTTAGATTCCTCCTCCTTCTTTTCGTCCTCCTTTTTGATCGACTGCTGCAGAAGATCGATATCGCTGGACGTTTTACTGAAGTCAATCTTTGTAGCACATTTAGCCAGATGTTCCGAGAGTGTCGGTGGGCTGCAAACGGCGATAGAAAACAAAACAAGTATTAAAAAAGCCTCAAACACCCCGGCAAGAGATACGGTGCTTACTTACAGTTGATACATTTCAGTTCCATCGTACGCAATCTCTTGAATTTGATTTTCTATCGGTGCCTCCACACTTATATTCGCCGAAAGAGACATTTTTGTAGGGAAAGATAGTTATTTCGATGCTAATAAGTAAAATTGCTCGGGAACCGTATTCGTACACAAAAATGCAAGCCTTTTTGTTATTCGTTTTGACAGCACCGATCTCTACACACCACGCGATTGACAGTCTGAAACGTCTGAAAAGCCACAGATGAACTATTGGATAAAAAAAAACACAAATTATTTTGTAAAAAGCTAAATCAATAAATAATAAACGTAAAATAAGACAAATAATTCTAATTTTCAATAAAAACATCATTTTAGCAAGCTGTAACATTCTACTATAAATGAATTATTCATTCCTAGTTCAGTACGCTGCAAATAGACGTGTAGATTGGTGTTCAGGCGATTTGACAGCATTTACGTGCTGTGTAGAGATTAACTGAAATAGGCTGCAAACTTGACAGTGTAGACTTACTTGCCATACGAAAGCCAAACGAGCCAGTCGCTGTTCGAAAGTGGTCCGTGAAATTCAAGTGAAAAGTGCATCCAAACCTCATCAAACTGTGTGAAAAGATAAAGTGAACTAACTTGAAACCGCCAGAAATCGTCACACGCCAGCTGCCACAGCCCAGTGCGATAAAAATTGAACCTGAAAAAGTGCATCTTCACCACCGAAAACCATCGCCATCTTTTTTTCTCTCCCGCGGTGGTGCGCATTATCGATTTTTCACCGATATTTGGGTGCAGCCGCTACCAGCATCCGCTACGATACATCCAGCCTACAGGAGGGGCTGTTCGTCGAACATAATACCGGAAGTTACAACGAAATCTACCGCCCGGCTATCCGTCTCTTCCGTTCGGCCGCTCTCGACGACATCGAATATTAGCCCGCCACCGTACCCCACCATACGCGCCATTAAGCCGTCCCGTGCCCGCGCCCACGACGTTAATCGCCCACCCACGACGACGGTAACCATTTCCACCACCAAACAAAAAAAAAACAACAAGCAAATCTAGTTTTTTTCTCTTCGTTCGTAACGCCCGACAACACCTGAACTTTCCTCTGTATGATTTTGTTCCCTCAAAACGAATACCACCTACCCGCCTGTTGTTCCTCGATAAAGCAAAACCGTACAGCAGGAAAATGCAAAACCTTCCCCATATACAACCCTCTACTCACATCCACTGCGCGCTTGCTGTAGCGATAATGATTCGCAATAGAAATTACACAAATAATCAACCCAGTTTTTCGGAGCACTTCAAAAAGGAAAATATTTCCTTTCGGGGATTTTTTTTCCACCCAGAAACGAATGTTTGGTTAGATTTGATGCAACATTCTTGTTTGCCTGCCTTGTTAGCGAAAAACTTACACTACCGGGTGTTCTTAAAATAAAGTGTTCTTTCGGGAGCTGCCTTTTTTTTGCAGTTCCCGGTCACATGCAATATTCATATAGCAGAGCCAAAGGGTGAGGCTGGGCAATTGGTTCATATCTATTTTTTAACCTATATGCGTTATGCAGCGCATTCGAAGAAAAGCTGTGCATATGTGTGTGCGTGTGCGCGCGCAAGCGCACGCAAACTGTTCGAAAAACAGAAACATGAAATAATTTTCGGACTTTTCGGCTTTTCCTTTTTTGTTGTTCATTTATTCCTTTCAGTTATATTACTTTTCTGTTTACACGCTATCCGTACGCGTGTGTTGCACTTGGACTCTTTCCTACACGTGAATTGTTTTCAACCAATTATCAATTCGTTTCTGTTTTGCTTCCGTGTAATGTCTTGTACGCCGTTAAAACGAGCGCAATCTTTCACACGCACACACACCTTTACCGCTTGCTAGATGGTAAAGAAGTGCAAAAGGAAATCTATTTTCGAACACACTACATCGCAGCATGCTGTGGCGCTTTTCGACACAGATGATTAAAGACCGGGTTAAAAAGGAGGAGGGTTGTTTCGTGCAAAAAGGTGTGCCGCGGTTGAATTTTCGTAACGCAACATGATGCTGTCTTCTAGTGTTTGAAACTCGATGGACCGTACCGGGCGCCATAACCATCGGGGACACTGTCTGTGGAATGGCAACCTTCAACGAAACAGATCTTCCAACGGGGGTGGCCATTATAATCGAATCTGTTCACACACGTTCCGATCTGAGCAACTTTTCTTCCGTGATGCGCTGTACAACTGCAAGCGATATTGGATTTTGAATGCTTCTATTTCTGACCAACGGTTGCCGCTCGCTTGAAACTCGTCTTCAAACACGCACACACAACACGTACGAGAAGCTACTCAAAAAGCGCACTGCCCGCTTTCCTTCGACTATGGTTTCCCTTACGGCTTTGCTTCTTCCGTGTTGATACGCTTCTTCAATGCTTCTTCCCATGAATGAATGGAACACGAAAGGACTCTAAAGCCCGAGCGAGCAAATCGTCCAGATGCAAACGAAGAGACAGTGCTATTCATCCCGCCCTAATGCAACACTACTGCACGTTGAGGTGTAGCCCTCAAGCGAACTCCTTTCGATCACGTCCCACAACGCGTTTGTGACTCTTTCCGTACCACGCCGCATCTTCGTTCTTTTGTTTCGTTCTGTTATCGTTTCATCGAGTTTTGTTTGCGTTTTACCTTCCACGACTGCCACGACGATAGTGAGAACAACCACCCCAGCAACCGACACGTGACCGAATCCTGACGCCGACTCATCAACAATGCATGGTGTTGGAAGAAAGCGCTTGTGTGCACCTAGAACCGTACATCTTTTCCCTGTAGAACGCAACAAAAAAAAACGAAAACAACAAACAAAAATCAGCAACACACACAAAAAATGCGCCCAAAAACCGCAAAACCTCATCATCCATCAGCGTGCCGACTTCGAAACACGTGTCTGTTTGCGCGCAATACCTTCCCAATCCTTACTTATATCTGCATCAATCTGCAATTCTGAGACTGTTGCTCTTCGAAAAAAAAAAGCAATCTTTATTAATCGCCTCCAGTTAGCAGAGGTTCCTGCTGTTGTGCTTATCTCGCTCGGAATGCGTACCAATACACAGATACATACGCGCGCACACACACGAATAGTACAAGTGTGTCCTTGACATGCTGCCCTGCCTGGGCAGACTGGGTACCATCGGCCCTATCCGTATAAGCCCTTTGCAACTTCAATCTCGATCTCGATTTGATCGGCATCTTTCTGTATGTACCAAGCAAAAGAACAAAACCAAAACCAAAACGAATCTTCGCGTTACGAGACCCGAGAAGATGCTACAACAACAGGAGCAGCAATTAATAACGCCAAGCGCGCTCTATCTGACTCTCTCTCTCTCTCTCTCTCTCTACTTCCACGCATATTCTTCAGTTATGTTCGACGTATTCGGTTTTACTTCGCAAAACTCCACGCACTTTAAAACCATCCCTTTAATCAGCGATCGTTAGGACGAAGTAGTATCATATCTGTTTGCGCGGTTTAATATTTCGTAGTGCGTGCAATGAGCTAAACCGGCTGACGTGAGAGTTCTGTTTTTTTCTTCTTATCAACGATGCAATAGCATTTATGTTCTTTGTGAAAATTTATTAGCTTTATTTGTAAAAAAAAAAATCCAATCAGTTAAACCCCATTCGTGTCTGCATGTGTACGTTCTGACATACTACCAACCAGCTGTACACTGCTGCTTGAGCACGATCCTTCCATTTTGTTTTGTTTTGGTTTGAGTAGTAAAATGTTTTGTTCACATTTCTGATCCATAAATTCCATCATAATAGTGTTTGTGCTCCTCTTTTTGGCCAACATTAATCTTGATTGCATGCTTTATAGAAAATCTGTACATGGAAAATTGATCACTTCCTTAGATCGATCGACGACAAAAGACTCCTTTATAATTTGCACCTTCATTAGCATTGCCTTCCATTCTCTGTCAGAACCCTAATTGTTTTCTATTGAATCTTTCGATTTGAGTCAAAAATAAGAAACATGGCGAGCGTTTGTTTTTGTCCCGCTTTCTGTCCGGCACAATATGCATAACGATGCGATACCAGGATTGGCGGAACATCTACTCCGCTTTCTTCTCATATCATCGTTTACATTGCTTTTCAAACCTTAACTCTGAAGCCCAAATTAAAGAAAAACTGAACACGCTACGATCGCAAACACTCCTTATCACCCAACAACAAACAAAACAACAACAACAACAACCAAAAAAAAACATCATCCCTACTTAGCCATTGTCTTACAAGTAATCTATTTCGCTACGAACCACTATTCTGATCAATTTCACAGTCAAACACGTCGATGAACTACTACTACTGCGCTACTACTACCTCTACTACTACTTCCTACCACACATAATCGACGAAAGTGAGAGAGAGAGAGAGAGAGGGAGAGAGAAAGAAAGAGAAAAAAGGGTCTGTGTGTGTGTGGGTGTATGCGTGGAAGAGAGAGCGTATTCGCATCGACGCAATCGGCACTGTGTGACTGCACAACGTACCCCTGCTACACCGGTATCCTGCGTACTACTACTGCGACGATCCTCGGCGACAGCGATCCCGGCCGATCAAGCAAACCGGCGAACACAAATCTGCGTTGTACGTGAGAGAGAAAGATAGAGAGCGAAGCGTTAACACATCACAACGGTCTTCGGCAACGCCATCCTTCGATTGTCAGCGCGCATCACATCCTTCGTTGGCGAAACCCGTGGCGTAAGCAAATAGCGAAATCCATTTAGTGGGCACCTATATATATATATACGTATTGTTTTCTCTGTGTGTGTGCTCGTGCGTGCGCACGCGCGATCGTGTGGGTATACAGAGGTGCGGGGTGCGGGAATTTGTCCTAAACAACAACACAAAGCCAAACCACTGTTTGATTTGATTTGAACAGCGCTCCGTCGAGAGTCCAGCAAGCAAGCCGAACGAACTCCCCCTCCTACTCCCGTTTTGCGACACAGTCCGCGTCGACAGACAGCGCGCAATACAATGGGCGATCAGAAGGGCACACGCGTCTACGTCGGCAACCTTACCGATAAAGTGAAGAAGGAGGATCTCGAGGGCGAATTCACCAAGTACGGTAAATTGAACTCTGTCTGGGTAGCTTTCAATCCACCAGGTTTCGCGTTCATTGAGTTCGAAAACAAGGAAGAGGCGGAAACGGCCTGCGACAACCTGAACGGTCAGGACATCCTCGGTTCGAAGCTGCGCGTCGAAATTTCCAAGGGCCGGCGGAACCCGCGCGGCGCATCGCGCGGTTTCCGCGGACCGCCCGGCCGTAACGGGGGCAGTGGCGGCAGCAGTATCGGTGGCAGCGGTGGTGGCAGCAGCTTCCGGAATGGGTCCCGCGGTGGCTTCCGGGACGGTGGCTCAAGCTACCGGAGCGGCAGTAGCGGCGGTGGCGGCGGTGGTGGCGGCAGCTTCCGCGGTGGAAGCCGCAGTTCCGGCCGGTTCGATGGTGGCTACGGTAGCAGCGGCGGCGGCGGCGGCGGCGGTGGTGGTGGTGGTCGCTCGAGCGGCGGCTACAGCCGGGACGGTGGCCGCGACGGTGGCTACGGTAGCAGTGGCGGCAGCTTCGGTGGCGGTGGTTACGGCGGTGGGCGTAGCAGTGGTGGTGGTGGTGGCGGCGGCGGTGGTGGACGCTTCCGTTCGCGGTCCCCCGTCGGTGGTCGTGGTCGGTATTAAGCATCCGGGGTTGACACCCCGTACACGCGGAGCTGGACCGCCGGGCTGGAAGCGCACAGAGAGTCCCCCATCACAGACACACTCACACACACACACACATACACACTGCTGGCGTGCATTCCCATCGCTCAAAGAGAGTTGGTTTATTTTGTTTTAAATTTCGGTTCAATTCGGACTCGTGACAAAACACCGCTCCCTGTGCAGGAGCGTCCAACGTGATGGATAATACAACAAATGGCCAATGATGGAACTAAAGAACAATTTCAACTAGCATTTAAGCCATCGATTGAAGCGAACATAAGAAAAAACCCACATGTGTATATTGTTAGAATCAGACAAGCAAACACACGGACACCAATAGCAAGCCATCAGGCGTTTCGTTCTTCGCTATCGTTTAAGTCTTTCGATTCGCGAAAGAAGAAAGCATCCGTACAGAGGTCTCACCATTCTCTTGTCGGAGAAATTCTAGGGAAGAATTCTAACGCAACACGACGCTACACATGAGATACCTTAGTGCAGGATAAGACGGACACACAAGCGTCCTTGAATTACTCTCATCACAAAACGTTCATTTTATTTAAGTTCCTTTTGTTTTGTAGTTATTATTTTACGTACTCGAACTAAATGATATGTTGCGCGGCGAAAGCGCATCCCAGGACAGTATAAAAAGCCCACACGACGTCTCGAAACATGGAAATCTGTATTTAGAAGCTAATTAGACGCGATTTGATCTTTCGCACACTGTTTGCGAGAAACCGGAAAGCGAATCCCTAGCGTTTAAGGACCATTCATTTGTGAACCATTTGTCATAAGCGCCACAACAAATACTAATCAACTACCCACGGGTGCATTCATCCTACATCCCCACTTCTAAAACGAATTATAAAAGAATTCTTCCTTGCTACCTAAACTGGTCGATCGTTTCCCTTTTTTGGTGATGGTTTGGTGATAAACGGTATTGCGTCGTATTCGTCGTCGCCCTCTGGAAGAACTCCCAGCATTGATGGAATTGGTCTTTCGCGCACTACTAATAACAATCCTTTTTCAAGAGCAATACAACGAGAGGAGCAGATATGGTTCGAATTTCTTAACTACAGTTCGTGTATGTGTTTTAATGTATAAAGAAAAAGGAGGGGTTCGAAATAAAGAAGGAAAGGAGAACATTTGCTAAGTCATGATAGAACTTTCTCTCCTCACTTACACAATGGAACACACACACCACACCACACATCTTTGGGACTCGAAGCAGCAAACATATATAAAAGTAAAGCAATAGCAAAAACAAGAGTCAAGAGAGATAAATACCGAATGTGTATGGTGTGTTTTTATGACACAGTGTTTAGGTTAGGAATATTTATGTTGTGTGATTATTATTTTGTCCCCTCAACCTCGTAGGTGCTCTCGAAGAGTCTTTTCTTCCCTGGCTAGATCTCAGTAAAGCAAGAAAGGCTACGGATGTGTGTGGTTAACACTGGAAAAAATATCCGTTTTTCTACAAAAAACACACACACGTACGTTCGTACAAAACAAAAGCAAAAAGTCTACGGTGTGTAACAGTGCTTAAAACTTACACTAGTAAATGGATAAAGTTTATCATCTTCCGGTAACTTTAGCGCATCACCCACTTTCTTCCTGAGTACAACAACAACAAAAAACATGCAAAAAAAAAAGAAAATAAAAAATATTAGAAATAGAAAATGATGTGTAAGTTCTTATGAAAAAAGTAACTGTACATAAGAAGAAAGAAACAACAGTTGAGTATATATGTCCCAGCTATTTCCACAAAAAGTATTATCATGTTCGATTTTTACAGGTTTGACACACCTGCCTTCCATCCCGAGTTCTATTTTCGATACCCGCGTTAACGTTTTCCGCTTGACCTCATTTGAACCTTCCCTTCGTAGGCGACCACACACACCTGTGGAAAATAGAAAGAAAAGGACATCATTATGTATGTAAAACGGGTAGGGTGCTTTTACGCGTCCGCTTTGGGGTTTACCTTCGTCCGTTTGTTTGAACGCGTGTGCGCACGGCGAACCAGCACCTAGAAGGCTGATGCATTCATTAAAACCGACCCGATACACACAGACCGACGCTTCCCGGTGAAGACACATTACACACATGAGCTTTCGGAAGATAATTAGAGTAAATTTACCGACAAACGTATCGTAAGTACAGCATGGTAAGTTTGAGATAATTTAAATGTTAAAATAGTTAGGTTGGCACTTGTTTTGTACCACACTGTAGCGGTAGGTCGAGTGCAGCGGCACACGATGACGTGATCCAATGGTTGCTGTGTGATGCGGTTTTCATCCCCCCAGTATCACCCAACACCTAGACAGATCCAGCATTTGTTTGTTCTCTCTTTAACTCTCTCTCTCTTTCTCTCTCCAAGTGTGTGTGTTTCTCTCTGTGTTTTCTCATCTCGCTCCCCATCGTCTACGCATACAAACACAGCACACTACGGGGGCTTTTAAGCCCCTAAAGCAAGCAAGTGGCGTGTAAAAACAAAGCCACACCGTATGGAAACAGAGAAAGAAAGAGAGAGAGAGAGGCCGCGTACAACACACCTATTATGCTCGCAGTGTGCCATGTTTCGCGGGTCCGTGTGCAGCACGTAGCATAGCGTAACGTCATTTCGGTGCCTTCAGTGACGCGGTGCGTACGTACCTGACCGGTGTGGCCCTGTGCTGTTACGACGCGCGACCTGTCTGCGTTTTATTCATTATTTCTTTTTTTTTCTGTGTAAGTGTGTGTCATCCAAGACGCGGACCACCAACTGCCGCGACGTGTATTCCCATTTAGCTGCCGTCTCGGGGTCTGCTTTCTTGTGCGGTCGGTTAACGACGGCCGCACCCACCAGCGTGCTATTTTCTCAAACGTGACAACATCAATTGTCAACGGTTACTACGTGGTGGGGAAAAAGGATAACGTGACGTTAAGTAAAGCATTTGACAGCTAAAACGGGTGCAACCACTATCAAGGAATAAACAAAAAAATGCATCCAGAGTGGCGAAAGCATGGTGAAAAGTGGTTCCTTAGTTCGTAAATTTCATAAGTCAACGTCGTGCAAGTGTGTAAGACGAACCCGCCATTCAATGTTCCATAGATTTCCTCCATCTTTAATCGATTCCACACAACAGTACGAAACGGAGGGGTGAAAAGAAGGGTGTGAAACAAACGGGGGAAGGAATGGGAAAGCATCATCAACTCCCCGATGCCGGGCATAATACAGAAGGGGTATTGAGTGTTAGTTAGTTGGGGAAATGGGGTGGGAAAGGTGTATGCTGTGTTTTTTTTTTTTTTTTTGATTGTGTTGTTCCATCCCCAATACCTGGCTGGGGATTGTATGTGTGCGTGTTTTTGCGGTCAGTTACGAAGGTGGTTCTCTGAACCTCTTGTCTCCCCCTCCCCCCCTTCCTCCCCGCCCATTTCCTTCACTAGAGCGAGACGGTGCCAGAACAGGTTTCTTCGTATTTGTCGGAATGTTATGTGTGTGCTGTGTGGCGGCGATCAACTCGTGGTCCAACGTGTTTTGGATCCCCTTTAAGAAGATTTGAACGAAGCTGTGTGTGTGTGTGTGCGCGTGTTTGTGGAAGATGAAGCAAACGATAAAGCGAAGCGAGAAGAAATCTGGAAAAGAACGCCAAAGTGACGCCGTCAGTGATGCAAACATAAGAAAAGAGTTTTTTTTTTTGTGATAAAGTTCACTGTGATCAACTTTACAAAGTTGTTTGTTTACGTTTAGCTAAAAGGCAACACAAAGGGAAGGGGTTGCTCATTTCGAAAGGGTTCGTCGCCTGCTGTATCAATCTGTGCCGGATTGTAAATTGCATCTCAGTGCCGTTTAGCATAAAGCAATGTGCACAACGATTTCACAACCACCGCAAAGCCACCGAAACAAAGCCCTTTTTTGGAATGTGTACAACCATAAGTAATTTTACAACCCCTGCTCCAACTCAAACCCCGTGGCATCCCCTATCCCTCCCTCATGTTTAGGAGTGATTTAAACGGCATCGTTTGCACGACGAGTGTGAGTGAGAATGAAGGGCGTGCTATTGCCTGAGGTTTCGCACAGCTTCCTATGGCCGAGCGCTACAATGTCCCGCCGTGATGGGCCACAGACAGTACTGACCTTGGTGGCGCCAATCTTGGATCGATTGTCGGCGTGAGTCACACGCCATGACATATGCGCTGTGGTTGAGCATCGAAGCAGCAGCAGCAGTAGTAGTAGTGGTCGTTAACGAAAGGGAGTGACTGTTACTATAGAGATTTAACGTATCTAGGTCGTTGCGCATTAAAATGTCCAGGCTGGTGGGGCATACAACAACAACAAAAAATCAATGGCGACGTGATTATCTACCACGAGCGTAATTGATGGTTCGTACAGCTGATTTAAGGACGTGCGTCCTTACATGCCTTTCCGTGATGGAAACGAAGCACAATCGTGGATAGACTGTGTGAATTATTGACTGAAAACATGGAATTTATTTATTTATATAATATGGATTTCATTAAATTTTTATTAGATATAATTTACCAACAATAATACAAAACATACCCAAAAGCTCTATAATATATTCCTTCTAGTCTAGAGAAGCTTTCGATTATATATACGAATGTTTAATCTTCAATATATTCGGGACCGTTAGTTTGACCATTAGCGCCAGTATCCATTTACACTCCCAATCAAACATTTCCATTTGCTCAGAAAGCATAAAAATAGATTCCTTTACCGAAAAATCTCTCCAAGTTTTGTTTTTGTTTATTTATTTTTCTTTACCACCATCAACCAATACCGCCGGCTTTCCCTTTTCTTCAGCATTTCCCCGTTGGCATTTTCACTCGTTGGAAGCAAAAACAAAAGCCGCCACTCAACGTTTATCCCCCCACACGCGAACTCCAACGTACTGGGCGGGAAGTAGCTTTTGTGTTTGTGCTGCGGAAATGGGTATTGTTTCGGTATTTTTCCCGTTGTTCAACTGCCCAACGCACCAACTTGGTGCGAAGGAATTGGGGGTGGGTTTTCCACCGTCACCTTAGGGAAGGGAAACTGTTTTGCCCCTTGCTAAAGACCGGTACTGGCACTAGGCAGAAAGCAAAATTGTTTGCAAAACAGTTCTCTGGTAAACACATCGCAATGTTATGAAAGCCTTTGGCACAGCACACCGTTACCGGCCTTCAATTTTCTATGCCTACTTTGAGCCCTATACAAAACAAAGCGACCGTCAAACATATGAGCGGTGAAGGTTTCTGTAAATTGTTTACTTTTTTGTTTGTTTGTTGTGTTTTGGTAATTACGGCGATCATTACATTTCGACGATCGAGCACCGGGAAGGATCTTTATACGCACAAAGCTCGAAGTTGAATTCCGTCCCGGCCGGGACAACAGTCGCCCGAAGCCCGCCTGCTAACGGCATAATGACGAAGGCAATTTAAAACAAGTTTGCTTGGAAGACCGCGGGCCTGCTAATTGCGTATGCAGAGTGGGCCTGCGCGCGCACACCAGAACAACGCGCGTCCTGTTTACGTCGGTGCGCAAGTCATTCTGCTGCGAGAATGCAACAGAACGCAAAAGGGTGTAATGAGGGTTTGAAAAGAGGGGAAGAGATGCGCACCAAAGGGATGGGAGGGATGGGAAAACACGTTTCACGTACGTCCTGTCTCCCTTGGGCAAACAAGTTTGTGGCCTTCATAGAAACATCTTACGCGCTCTCTCTTTCTCTCTCCGTCTCTTTCTTTCTCTCTCTCTCTCTCTATCACACTCTACCATCCTGCTCTTTATCGAGACGTTTCCTTCTAACTTCGTTCGCGTCTTGTACGAAAGCTTACACTGGACGAACTCTTTGTGTGGCTCCCTGGTGACTCCCTGTCCAGACAAACCGATTTTTACAACAAAAGCGCGGGGGAATACATTAATTTAAACGTTTAAAATACATTCCAAAAAACCGTTGAACCAACCATTCAGCAAAAGGTTTTGGGGCGTACAACGAACGTTTAACGTATTTTTGCCAACTCGATTCAAACCGGTTTTATTTTTCTCGTGTGCTGGGAGATGCCTTTGAATATCCCGAAACGTAAACACGCGAAATGTTTGTTGTTTAAATATTTTTAACGCTTATTGGAGGTGCCAGAGTTGGGAGAGGAAACGTTTTAAACGTTTACCCATGCCAATATCCAGCAAAATTATTTCTCCAATACATTCACCAAGATGTACGGGCCTGTTTGGTTCGATTCGACATTCGAGACATACAGAAACGTCGTCATCGACGAGGTCAACGGTGTCAGTTTTAAATTCCATCGTGTCGATCGTCACGGACACGCTGCATTGGGGGTTGATTCATCCCCCTTGTGGAAATACAAGCGAACGAATGAACGATTCTATGTTACCCGTGTGAGCGTTGCATTTCCAACGGCTGGACGATAATTACTCATACGTCCGTTCCAAAACCACGGGTGACAAAGGTGACTAGGAGCTGGGAGCTCTATATATATCTCTGTGGCAATAACGGCTACAGCTACTGATAGTGCTGAAGAGAGACTTCGTCAATGCTCGTCTAGAATAAAGAGCGAACGATAACATTCCAACACGTACCAACTACTCTTCCCGTGTGATGTGGCCCGATGTGGTGTGGTGTGTTGGGTGCGGTGTACGACGCCTTCCTGCGGAAAGGTGGCACCCTGACACAGGAAAGAAGAAATTGTACAAATTCGATACCGGACACAGTGTGGCATCGTCGTTGCGTGCGTGAGAAGAAATATGATCCATCGATGGGGTTTCTGTTTCGAGACATCCGTCGTTGATCGGGTTCGGGGTTTTGTGTAAAATGTCGACGACGCACGTTCCATGAAATGCAAAGTCGGAATTGTGCCCCGGAAAGCACTAATCGCTTTTTTTGCTTTTCGGGGAACTTTCCCCATCTTGTTGGAGTACAAGACACAGAAAAACCTCCCTTCAAAAACACAGGTAGCAAGTTAAGCTAATGGGGTGCGGAAATTATGCTAAAATTGTAATCTTCTTCCGGATAGTTTAGCCAAAGCAGTGCCAAATAGAAATTCATTAATTAAAATGTGACTCTTGAAGGAAGGGAGTGTTTTTCTTGTTTGCTTTGTTGTTTCATTTAGATTAGATCACTATTCCACCAATATATATGCGTACGCTAAGTTAAGCATTAAATTGTAATCTTTTCCATCGACTGTGTCGGAAAACGTTACACTTTTAACGTACATTTCCCACACGCCGAAAAGAAGTCCGCAAGTCCAAAACCCTGCGCCATTTCATTAGCTCATTGTTTGAGCTTCATTTTCGTAAGCTTTGGTGGCACTTTTCCTTCACTGCTCGCTCGGTTTTCCTTTGTTTTTATCGCGATAGTGATAATCTCGTTGAATACCATCACGCGTGGCGAAGGTTTGGCTCACTCACTGTTTGCTTTCCTTTTGCAACCAAGAGTCCCCCAAGACCGAAGAAGCGATACATTCACGAAACTGTCTAGCGAGATAGAGAGAGAAACAAACTTCATTGCAGTCAGACATTCATTTGCAAAACTACAAAACTTTCCTTCGCTAAGGCTAAAGTTCGTGCGTTTAGCACGATTTTCCGCCGGTTGGTTCGGTTGGTTCTTCATGCTTTTACCTCAAGCTTCCCGAAAGATGGGTTTTCCATTGTCGTCCGCATTTTGGTCGTCTACCGCGGTTGCGGTCGCTGGAGATTGTAGCTGAAGTGCATTGAACGGACTTTGAGGTCAACGAAACGAACAGAAATGGCTGTGGAAGTTGTACCACATGGGTTGAACGAAAAAGAAAGAGAGATTGTTTGACTTTGTGCTTGGAAATTGATTTTACGCTGGAATGGTCACCTTTTTGCTTATCACCTTTCCACGGCGTGATCTTCCACGGCTGGAGACGATCGCCTTCGCTTCGTTAGCGAACGATTGTCATCGTACTGTCAAAAATACTTCACCGTTACCATAGCTACGTCTGCAACTCTGCAACCTTTTCTACAAAGTGCTAGATCCATGTTTTGGTTGGAGTTTGGTTCACAGAGCTGGCATGATTATGTCCAAGGGAGAGCGTGAAGCAAAGCAGCGATTTCATCACAATCGTTTTAACCGAAAAAGCCTCACGTGGAACTGCCACAATATTTATCCAATTACTTCACACTTGCCCGTAGCGTACGATCGACGATCTTTTGAGCGTTTCAAATCGAACCACATCGAAATCCAAGGAATCCAAGATTGGAGTGGCCATTTCGTGAAGTAGTTGTGGAGATCTTTTCCCACAACTGCGTAGATATTGCATTGATTGCATTATCAACATTTCTCGGTAGTTTTTCTTCTCTCACCCACTTCCCTATTTTCTTTTGTTGATTCCGGATCTGATTGCATGGAATCAGGTCAAACCGATAGTACTCCTTTTCTTCCGACCGTTTTGGAGGTTTGTGGCCCGGAGAAGGAGAGAAGGGAGGCTTTTGAAGTGCCAAATCATCAAACATCAACGCGTAACCCAGATTGATGGTGAAGATCTAAATATTCACCACAAAACTAAGTCACGCTTGCCGGCGGCACATCCAGCCAGCGGTGTTCCAACTCGCTACCCCTGCTGGATCTCATTAGAGCAGTCAGGTATCAGGTTCTCGAAGTGTAGGGCAGGCGTCGTCAATCCTGTCGTCAATCATCGCAATCTTCGCTCATAGCTATTGCCATTAGCAAACGCACAGACCGCACTTGAGGTTGGGGAGTGTAAAAAATATGGTGACAAAGCTAGACTGCTGATGAGAGGCTAGCCAACTGCATCGGAAGATGAGCACGAGCGACAGATACAGATGGTCGTAACGGATTGGTGACGAATGGAAAAGCGATGATCTACATTGAGTAGCCGCTTGGCTGGCTAACCGTGTTTGCATCCACACCAAGGGCTAATGATTTGTCGCCCTAATGAAACACTAGGAGATAGAATGGGAGTTAGGGTTGTACTTTTTTCTTCTGCTTCCAGTTGGAACTGCGGTTGTTAGTGGGTTTTCCTACTCAGTGGTGATGTCACACACAACTAGATCTATTCTTTGGCCAAGTTGTAGAGTATTCCTACAGATATAGATGACTTTAATTTTAGCCTGTAATGAGGCCTTGAAATGCTCACATTCTGTGATTTAACAGCTGCGTATTAGATTAGACAACTACACTGGAATAGATCTGGTTTAAGGACTCGAAGTGAATATTATATAGACTTGCTATACAATATCAAAAACTGACTAGTTCTATCAGAGATTTTCAAAACTAACTTCACATACAAGAGCACCTCAGGAACATCTCAAATCTTCATCCTTTCTCAGATTTCCATTTTATCTAAATTACAGAGAACGAAACATACGCCCAACCATTAAAATGCAACTATTAATTTATTTAAATGACACGCAATACGTTGCGATAGAATGTTGGGAATATTTTCAACACTTCCTTCAATTAAATCTCCCCACACGTAACGGATTGGATCAATTTCTCTTCTATAGTTCCTCCTGGAAAAATGTAGAAAAAACAGGGCATATCTTCCGGGTATTAATTTGTACTGTAAACACACTACCCAATACCGTACGTACGATGGCTTCCGGTCAGTGCGGGTGAGAGTAAATTACGGAATAACTTCTCCCCCATTCGCCTTTCGCCTTAAGCTCGTCTGAAACGTTCCCTGCTACCGTAAAAGGGAGGTACAGTCTTTTTCTTTTCTCGCTTACTGCTTTCATCATCCAGTTTTCTCCAAGCATCAAGCGTAAACCGGTTTTTTTTATTATTATGCTTCAACCTGGTAGGGCACACTTTACATCTTCACCTCCACCGGGGTGTGTTGCTGTGGGAGAATAGTGGAACAGCGTCGTGCTAGGTGTAGGCTCTTGCATCATAAACATCTCAAAACACACACACCTTGGAACACCACGTTTAAGGTAGTGTGCCCGGCAGTGATCGAAGGGCATTCGGCGTGTAGCAGGGTGTGCGTGCAAGTCTTTATCGTTCTCTCGGACAAAAAGGGGAANACATCTCAAATCTTCATCCTTTCTCAGATTTCCATTTTATCTAAATTACAGAGAACGAAACATACACCCAACCATTAAAATGCAACTATTAATTTATTTAAATGACACGCAATACGTTGCGATAGAATGTTGGGAATATTTCCAACACTTCCTTCAATTAAATCTCCCCACACGTAACGGATTGGATCAATTTCTATTCTATAGTTCCTCCTTGAAAAATGTAGAAAAAACAGGGCAAAAATAGAAGAAGATAGAAATATCTTCCGGGTATTAATTTGTACTGTAAACACACTACCCAATACCGTACGTGCGATGGCTTCCGGTCAGTGCGGGTGAGAGTAAATTACGGAATAACTTCTCCCCCATTCGCCTTTCGCCTTAAGCTCGTCTGAAACGTTCCCTGCTACCGTAAAAGGGAGGTACAGTCTTTTTCTTTTCTCGCTTACTGCTTTCATCATCCAGTTTTCTCCAAGCATCAAGCGTAAACCGGTTTTTTTTATTATTATGCTTCAACCTGGTAGGGCACACTTTACATCTTCACCTCCACCGGGGTGTGTTGCTGTGGGAGAATAGTGGAACAGCGTCGTGCTAGGTGTAGGCTCTTGCATCATAAACATCTCAAAACACACACACCTTGGAACACCACGTTTAAGGTAGTGTGCCCGGCAGTGATCGAAGGGCATTCGGCGTGTAGCAGGGTGTGCGTGCAAGTCTTTATCGTTCTCTCGGACAAAAAGGGGAACACTTGCACTTATCGCACAAGAGTTAGCTGTGTGGTGTTGTTCTACTACTGCCAGCCGCTACGTTATCAAATTGGTGTGATTCGTGTTTCTAATTTTTATCCTATCTCTTCCCACTGTTCCAGCGCATATACCCGCGCACACAAGTGTGTTTCCGTAAGAGGCAAGTGTGCGTTGGCTTACTACAAATTTGCGAGTGTTTCAAGTGAACGGCTTTGCTCTAGCTCGCTATCGAATAGTGTGCTGCTTTGCGTCGTAGAGTGAGGTTAGTGTTTCGTTCGTGCGTGTGCTTCGGAGTGCCGGGTGATGCGATCTCGGATCCCATGGGAATGTTGAAGGTGATCATAAGGTGTTCCGTGGGTGTGCAATCGATAGCGTGTGTGCTTTACGTATCAATCAGGTGAAAAAGGTGATATATTTAAGCTATCCCCACGATATATAGAGGGGTTGTTGTCAGCTGGCGTAGCGTGTATGTGTGCAAGTGGAGCTGTGAATCAGTGCTGAAAACATGCAAAGCCACAGTCGTGCGCGGACTGTGAAACAATGGAAAAATCGTCTAAAATATCGATCGATGGAGTTGCTTCCGGTGCTCGCAGTGTTGGTGCTACTAGTGGGTACATTCGCACCCGGCCAGTGTCAGGTGGAAGAGGATGTGGAAGAGTTTGGCGATCAGCTCCACCACCCGGATCGTGATTTCGAGCATGTGCCTGCACCGACCAGTAAAGAAATCATCACCAACCACATCGTGCCGGATCACGGCGAAGGTGGTGGTGTTGCCGGTGATTCACACTACATGGATGGAGAGACGGGTAGCGATGGCCGGTACACGGAGATTGGTGGAGATGTAGTGCTGGGCGAGAAGGTGCTCCGGGCATCCGAGAGTCCTTACTCGATGCGGACCGATCTGGAGGTTGAACGCAGGGCACGACTCATCATCGAGGCCGGTGTAACGATCCACTTCGCACCGATGGTTGGCATTACGGTGCGCGGTTCCGTGGTGGCAATGGTAAGAGTCGATCAACCTTTTTTCTTCTTCATTCGCTTCACTGATTGCTTACTCCCTTATCTTATCTTACGCCCTGTCCCTGGGCGACGAACCGAGCGTTCGGGCGACGTTGAGCAATGTTTGATTAATTCCACCTGTTTCGTTTACCTTTGCCGATTACGGGTCGGTCGGGTGCTTCCTCAACAGTGAGCGTGTTATCAACACCTTCACAACCGTTTATCACAACTTTAGCTTTCGACTGGTACCGTATAGGTAGGGTTGAAATTTTCGTCAACAGGCAAATTTTATCTTGATCTTTTTTATTCATATTTACACTCAAATAAACGAACAGGTTGTACGCAAGTAAACTGTCTGCTCTTTTTTTTTTGTTGTATGTTACGGGGTGTGCCACTTTTACTTTTACTACGAGAAGTGTCAGAATATAGGGTCACATTGAAAGGGAAAGAAATTCCACACTCCACTCGCTTAAATGTGTCATCAAAGCTTTATGGGTAAATATTATTGAACTGATCCGTGCCAACAAACAAACATTATCAGCAACATCTTTGATTGGTATATTCTCTGGAAGAATAAATATTTCTTTTCTTGTTCTCAAGAGGACCTCAAAACCCGCATCTTCATGTGAAGGTGATCTGTTGACTCCTTTCCATCTCATTTGGAGATTATCGACACTTTGGCTACTCTTGTAGAGACTTGTCACCAAACGATTGAAATCATCTTTAAGAACAAGGTTGTCCGGTGTTATTCTCGTGACATTCTAAACACTCCGGAAAAGTGCAATTTCAGAAGAAAAATTCTTACGAAATTCTTGAAGCTCACGAGCTCACGAAAGGCACTGCAGCGATTAGGAGATTTCCAGGGCAGAATATAGCACAACCAAACCACGGGAACAAGTCACCCATACCCTACAATACCATGCCCCAGTTCCATGGGGTGCAGTTAATCAGTTTCGTCACGCGTCGATCCACTTCCAGGCCCAGTGACAGACACATCGCACAGGCTTTGCTCACGCCTGCCGGTCAGAAAGAGTTCATCATTCTTGGGCACATCTTATATAGCTACTCTGATGACGCTTTCTAGCTAGCAAAAGGTAGTAAACCATTTGCGCAATGCTCCACGTACAATCGTTTCGGGCATCGTTCCATGAATGATTTCCACCCTTTTGGAACGATCCGCCATAATGCCATCTTCCATCCGCCGCAGAAGCAGGACGCTTTCGGATAGGAATGGAGAAAAGTTCTTGCGCGAGCTACCAAAGCACAAAGCACAAAACCATGAAATTATTCCCACTGTTTTAATGTTGCGTTCTGGCACGCGCACATCGACAAATCCGTATGCCAAATCCACAACGCTTGGAATGATCACGGCTTCTCCAGCGAGTTGTCTTTCCCTCCAAACGCGGACTAGATAAATTTTAAATTATAAAATTAATTAATTAACTAACGGCTTGGAACACTGACAAGCGCGCTTTCGCGTCGAGCGATCGTCGGACGGTCGGTCAGACCAGCGTACATCACTTAACGATGTTCTTGTTGCGAAACTTCTTTCCTGTGTGGCGTGGGCCAATGAAATGTGATCTTTCCCGTATGGCGGCGGTAGGTGATTATTAGATTAAAAACAGACCACTTGATTAACCCTTAAGGTCAACTGTGGCGAGTGTAATAGAACAATCCTTTGAAGGAAGCATCCGGCTTTTCGGTGTTAATTAATTTAATGATTGCACTATTTTCGATCCATTTGTTTTATTTGACATTTTTTTTATCATGTTTGGTTTATATATTTACTTATTACATACCTAAGCCATATTAATATTAATATCATTTTCTTATCTCTATCCAACGTTTGAAAACAAACATGCATTACTTCGCAATTAATGGAACCATTTTTTAAATATTCAACGTAAGAAGCATTATTTTTGATATTTTTCTATAAAACATTAGCTTAAAAGCTTTACATAATAAAATCGAATTATTTTTATCTACCGCTTCCGCCCTTTTTACAAAACTGGTGTGAAATTTATTCCATTATAAAACCAAGGCAAAGAAAAAGTTCAAGATTGAGTGCAATTTTTTCTCAGCAGCTGATTTATGCAAGATCGTGGGTAACAATACGAGCCTAAGCCTTTAATCGGCCTCACTAGTCAGGGGGGGTGTCGATGATTTTCGCGCATTTTTCACCTTTTTCAGCCCACTCCTACCAGATACTAATAAGTGAGAGAGCACGGTTATGGGGTTGTTTGGCCGATTGTGTTGGCAAAAATGGTGAGCAAAGAAAGGGACGTTGAAAATGTTTGGTAACGATTTTTTGATTACCTTTCGTTATGACTGGATCGTTTTTTCTTTCTCGGGAAGATGTTCATTGTACTAAATTGTGTAACCTTTCGGATGACTATTTGTGTGTGAGATAGTCATATAGAATTGATTGTATTATATGCAAACATGCAGCAATAGTAAGGGGAAGTATATTTCCTGTCTCCACCAACATGCAACTGCATGGCTTTCACGCCTGAGCACATTGGAAGTGGTGCCCGTTCGATTCATCCATCCATCCAACGATGATGAAGTTTCATTCATAAAACCGTTTCACACCAACAGTCGCCAGATCGTGATGGCTAGTGATCGTAACCGACGCAGTTAATCAATTAACCCGGACCTTTACAAGTGCGTGGCAAGACGTTCCGAGCGAACCGTACAAATGTTTCGGTTGCGATTCTAGTCATCGGACGGGTCAGATTGATGAACGGGGCTGTGTGCGTAAATGGATTTAAGGGCTTAAGAAAGACACAAGGGGGAAGCAAGTTCTCTGCAGCAACCAACGGAAATTAACAAGTAATTGGTCGTTGGTGGTTTCACACCGAGCGTAAAAAGGGGTTGATAAGCGACAGTTCACAGCGGTCAAGCGGTCGTTAATTAAGATCCATCTTGCTCTCGGTTTTTGAGAAATTCATCGGTTGGGGGTTGATGAGTGTTTTTCATTTGCATAAAAAGGGCAGATGATGTGCGATTCCTCTCGCTCTCTTTTATGGAAATGCATTATTCTGTTTATTTTGCCAACCGCCTTTGCCCTCACCGACAGGTGACTCTAGTAGGGGTTGTTCACCTGCACCTGATCGCCAACATTTGGGCAGATCATGATCATTAAATAAAAAAAAAAACTGCAGTCGGTCAGTGGTGCGTAACTTGCGTGCTTTTTCCCGCTCGCAAAAAAAAACTACAACCCATTGATGTTTTATAGTACCAACCCTCCGCCGGGTGCCATAAACACATCATCATCGAAACGGAAAATTGACAATGGTTCCACAGACAATGGAACCATCCCTTCCGATCGGGCCTCTTCGCAAAGGGGGAACGTCATAACACAGCTGATTTACTATTGGCGACTAGCGAAAAAGGTGAGGTTGTGTATTGGTGGATATAAACCCAGTCAATGGAGCCATTAATTCGAACACCTACCAAACGGAAATGATCGCCATCATCATCTCAGCGTTAGTCATCCGTGAGCAGCGGGAGAGCACACACACAGTGAATCATCGGCAAACAGGTGGATAGACTGGTTGTGCGTGTGCTGGAATGAATGCGATGAAGTGGGCCCACGTGCGTTATCGATGGTGATTCATGCTGCATTTCGTAGAAATATAGGATTATTGTTGTTGTAGCTACAAACTAAAAGAACTTTTAATATGTTTGTATCCAATTTCTTCCCATATTTTGTGGCAACAATATTATTTCACACAATCTGCTTTATTAGTTTCACTCCTATAAATATTACCACAACTGTACATTACAAAGCGCACTGAGGCAGCGTTTTCCGTTACGACACGGGATGGCCATGCCGCCACGGGCGCCATATGGTTTCGATGCATATTTATGATCGAATGCCTGTGACACATACTATTGCACGACATGCAATAGAACGGCGGCAGCAGCGTTAGCATTAGGCCCAACTAACAAACGAGAACCGGTTTTGGTACGGTGCTTTTGAACCATAAATACACGGTTGCCACCGGATGTGCCACCTGTTGCATTACGCTTCACCATTTTCATTACAATAATTTTTTTTTGCGTTATGCTTTATGTTCACTCTTTGCTCATTTCTATAATGAAATGTTTCATTTGCGAGAGAAAAAGATCATTTCAATTATTTCCGCAGGTTTCGGGGCGGTATGAAAAATGCTCCCAATAAATAATGAGATTGAATTTCTATTGCTTATTCTCATGAAAAAATGATCTCCGACTTGTGATTTATGATTCCCTCATTTATCTTACAGTAAGATGTGCGAGAAATTTGGTCTGTATAATTTACCCAAATTTGCCCATTTCTATCATGCTGCTTCAGTATACCATTTTCCGCTTCCCCCTAATGAGGGTCACGGTTTATCATTACATGGTAATTTAAACAGCAATCATTATGCCAATAATTATGCTGGCTCCGTGTGCTCCCAGATAAAGGGGCGATGGGAATAGAAAATACCTTCAAAACAATTACGGCATTCTCTTTACTTCCCTTTTGTTTTCTTGTTTTCTACGCACGTTTGAGCATATTTGGCGGTAAGCTTTTCGTGTACATTCACTTTACCAAAGCTTACCCACTGTTAAAAGGTTTGTTAAGCGGTTTGTTCTTGTTTCTAATCGTTCTTGATCACCGATCAGTCAGCCACGAGCTCAAAATGGGTAGTAAAAACAACTTGAAATCTCGTACAGTTACTCAAACGCACAGAAGCCACCGTTCTCGTGGGGAAAAGATTTTGTTTGCCTAAAACTGTTCCGATGTTTCTTTCGTTGCATTTCGCCACACCATACTTGGCGTTGGTTGCCGGTGTTGGCATGAACATGCACATCAACAACCAAGCGTTAGTAAGACCCCACCACCAGCCAGTCGTATATACGACGCTTATGGTATCGTTTTACAGCATTCTCTACTGACCTACATTAACCGTGTGCCGTAAAGCGCCGAGACGCCATCGTCCACCGGCAACGGTGTGTAGTAAAGTACCGAGTGTTGGGTTCGTAATAGAATTGTTGGAATGCTGCTGCAACGGCATTCCCCATTGCGTTGCGGTGGGAGCACTAGAAAATCGGTATCAGATTGCAAACGCAAAAAGTTGCGCTCAACATAACCATGCGGCGTTGTGGAAAGAAAAGAGTAAGAAAGATACAATTATTCAGCTTCTTTGCGCAGCATGGTAATGAAAAACGTGTTAACACTGGTTAACACGCATTTTGTGTACAAAACTTTCTTTTTCTTTGGCGTTTGAAATTTGTGCTGAATCAATTACGGCACAGTGGTGGAAATGTTTATACGTTAAGTTCATTGGCAGAGGAAACAGTGCTTTATTGTGATTTTTTTTTTCAAGTGATTTAAAATTTCTTAATGAAATTTATAATTTTGTTTGCGAACTTGAGCATATTGTGTCATTCACTATTAAATTGTTCACTGTTTGCTGTCATCGTGTTTGCATGTAAAACGTCAAATCGGTTTTGTCAACTGTCATTTCCGAGCTGCACGGATAATCCGACACCCAGTTAAGTAGCATCCGGATAATCGACAATCGTTGTATTGTTATCATTCGGTTGGCAGAAAGTACCGACGAATTCTCACCGAAAACTGCTGACAATGACCGCAAAACCATAACCAAACTGCCGTCCGGCCATAAAAAAAATCTGCTTCTGTTTATGTTGTTTGGTGTTTTGTTTCTTTTATGTTTTTGTTTTGCATTTGAAAGCGCATTAACTGCTGCCCCCCTCTTTTGTTATGCAACTGCGTCCGAGTGCGTGACGCATGACGGTGAGATCGCTTTTCAACAAAACCGGCCCAATTTCATTATGGCGCGCAAAACGTGTCGGCATACTGACTCATGCTGGCGATTTTAATGGAAAGAAATGGTGAAAGGGTCTTGACATAAAGCATAACAAAATAATCTGTGTAAGCATATATTATCGACGCTGACCTCTTTGTTTAATGTGTGTGTATGTGTATTTTTTTTAGTACCTCAGCACATTGTTTTCAGTTGTTCAGTTAGGGTTAATTATTTTGTTAAATGCGGCCAGACATAGAATTGTTGTTAGAACAACTGCGCATAAAAAAGGCAAATGCGTGACAGTTATTTACATTAGAACAAACATTAATCACATAAAGCTCAAAACGCACGTACCTTTTGTGCAATTATTTATGAACAGCTGTTTTTATAGAGTTGTTTCATTTACTGTTTTGTTATTTTAATACATTTTTCCACTTTTCAGGGTAATGCTGAAAACAGAATTACGCTCACCACGATGCCCAACACGGGCTATAAGGATGTTCCGTCCGATCCACGTGAAGCCGGCGCAAGACTGGTGGATGGTCCAAGCCCACTCGCCGGACGTCTTCAGCTGCTGAACAACGGCAAATGGCGTTCGGTGTGTTCCAACTCGAAGAAGTACGTATCTCTCTGCATCAACAAAATCTTTCCATTACAAGGCACTAATTGTATTTTTGTTACTATTTTAGTTGGACTATCGCAGACTACGAAACCACTTGCCGACAGCTGGGTTTCAAGGGTGGTCGCTTCTGGAACTGGATGGATCGTATCTCCAACTTCGAACCAAGGTTGCTGTACGAAGAGCCACGCTGTATCGGTACCGAAGGTTCACTGTTCGACTGTGCCTGGACCTCGAAGCAGGTCGGTTCGGGTGTGTGCGACTACCATAGTGACATCGGGATCCAGTGTTTGCCTCTGTTCGACCAGGTGACGCCTCACTGGCGTGGTCTAAAGTTCGAGAATGCGGAGAGCAAGGAGACACTATCGTACAATCACGTACTGTACGATTCTATATCGTTGTCCCAGCTCCGGCATGTCGACATCATGCGTGCCGGTACGGGTCGTGGTGGATCGGCAGAAGCTGCCATCAGTGTGCTCGGTGTTCCACCGGTGCTGGAGTTCGTAACGATCGACCATTCATCCTACACGGGCATAAATGTGACGAAACATGACGCTGCCTTCACCTTCCGCAATGTGACGGTGCGCCGTAGCCGTGGGTTCGGTATCTTCATGAACTCGAGCTATGGATCTGCCCATCTGGAGGGTGTTACCGTGAGCGAAAATGGAGCGGATGGTATTCGCTACGTGGGACACGATTTGCGTGCAGACGAACGGACGGATCGTAGCAAGGTGTTTGATTTCTGTACACTGACCTCAACGGCGTGGCAGATCTATCCGCTGCAGCTATCGTTCGAACAGTCCCCCTTTGCACTCTCGCCGAAGGAATGTGCCCGTTCATTCGAAACTGCGTTCGGGTATGTGTTGACGATGCATTTCGTGTACTTTGAGCTGACGAAGAACGAATCGGCTCACATCTCCGTGTACGACGGCATGTCGGAGAACGATCGCCTGCTGGCGGCGTGGGATGTGCGCAACTCGACGCGTCCCCAGAGTGTCACCAGTACGAGGGAGAAACTGTTCATCAAGCTGCGGGCAGATGCAAGATCAGCCGTGCTGGCACACTTCCGTGTGACATCCGGCGTTACCAAGGCGTACGACTTGAACGTAACCCAGGGTATGGTCGTTGATAATGGAGGTCGTGGCATAGCGGTAGATAATCTAAGATCTCAGGTGCATGTGCACGAGACTACAATCCGAAACAATCGGCATGCGGCCGGATTGCACGTTACAAGCGGTGCTGGTGATGTGAATGTAACTTATTCAACGATCAACTACAACCAGGGCGATGGCATTAACATTACGTACTATGGTGGCAACCGGAACGTTTCCCGTAGCTCCATTGAAGCGAACCGTGGCCACGGGTTTGCCATATGGCTAAATCAAACAACGACCGATCGGCAGGAATTTTTGGAGTTCAACCAAACGACCACGATCGAGTATTCCACGATTGGACGCAATCTGGAGATAGGTGTGCTGCACGGAAACTACTGTGGTGACTCGTGGGTTAACGTGACCGGCAATTTGTTCAACGATAGCACGAGCGATGCGGTCGATATCCAATCGTGCTGGTTCGAAACTTTGGACAACAAACGCACCCGGCTACAGATAGGCCATAATAACTTTGAATATTCCCATCGAATTGCGGTGGTGCTTAATCCGATACTAAACCTTGATGGTAGGATAGAGTACAATCACTTCACTCGTGGCCGGTACGGTGCTCTGCTAACGCGCAACAAACCGTTGGAAGAATTCCGTCCATTGCCGGTACGGTTGCTTGTACAGCACAATCACTTCCTGAACAACGAAGGTATCTATGTCGCATCGTTGGGTCTTTCGCCAAACACCGACAGCAAGACGCAGTGGATGTTGTTCACGCGAAACTTTGTCAAGGGCAATCGTGTGAAGGAAGCGTTCGGGCCGTTGGAAGACGAAGGCGAAGGACTTGGTGGCGAGGGCCGTTTGAATCCCCGGTCGCGTGTTGCCGCACCGGTCGTAATTTCTTCGAACAATGTGGACGTCTTCCGGAACATCATATCGAACCAGGAGTCACGATACGAGGTCGGATCACAGCTGTCCGATCAGAGCAAGGCTCTGAATGTGACGTACAACTGGTTGGGCAATCAGGACGAGGAGAAGATCTACGATCGATTATTCCACCGGAAGGATCGATATGATCTGGCAAAGATTGAGTACTTCCCGTATCTTCTGCACCACTCCAACCCGGGCACGCAAACAATCGCCCAGTATCAGAAGTTTGTACCATTCTTCCATAAAGAGGGCAGTGAGCGCATTGGAGGTGAAGTCGATGGACAGGAAGTATTACCCGCAGGCAGCTACACAGTGGAGCGTGACATTAACGTGCGTCCTGGTGGCAAATTGATTCTAAACTCAGGAGTCATACTTAACTTTGCTCCAAGCGTTGGTATGATGGTGACGGGTAAACTGGAGGCAAGAGGGCGCGCACCGGACGATATTCTGTTCACGCTGAAGCGTGAGGCCGTCATGGTGAATGATACGACCGAAGCTATCGTGGACGATCAAGAGTTTGCGATGGACATCGAGACGGAATCGATCGTGGAAAAGATTCCGAACGAACCGCAAACACCCAAAGTTCCGGTACGACTCGTCGGTGGTGCGAACGATCACGAGGGTCGTCTGCAGGTGTACACGGAAGGTGTGTGGGGCACGGTTTGTGACTACGGTTGGACCATCACGAATGCGGCACTCGTGTGCCATCAGCTTGGCTTGGCACTAAATCCGATGGATTGGCGTTTGCAACGGTCGGAAGTTCCCGGTGCGGGTACAACGGAGGATGTGCTCCTGTCGAATGTTCGCTGCACTGAGCACGATATAGACATTACCAAGTGTCGTGCGGAGCGTGCCTCACAGGGTGACTTTGAGAACTCCTGCGGACATGAAAATGATGTTGGCGTACGGTGTTACGAAGGTGCCTGGGCTGGTCTTCGGTTCGGTGTGCTGGCTGAACGGGCCGACCTGCAGTACGTTACGATCGAGAAGGCGGGTCTGTTTGACTATGTGACCAATACCTTCAAGCCCGCATTGCAGATGGATCTTGCCCGTCATAATTTGGACAGTGTGCGTGTGGTGGAAAATCTGCAGGACGGATTGGGAATCATTTACTCCGACATCTACGCAGGATCTTCGGTAAATAATGTGAAGAATTCAGAGTTCTCCGCCAACCGTGGCAATGGGATCAGTATCAAGCAGCTCGGATTGAAGGTACAGGGCAGCATCATAAAAGACAACCGTGGATCGGGCATCATTCACGATCAGGTTGTTTCATCTCTGGAACAGCGCGAAATTACCAGCTGGTTCAACATGGTCCCCGACTTTAATGTGGACGATTCGGACNGTGTGGTGGAAAATCTGCAGGACGGATTGGGAATCATTTACTCCGACATCTACGCAGGATCTTCGGTAAATAATGTGAAGAATTCAGAGTTCTCCGCCAACCGTGGCAATGGGATCAGTATCAAGCAGCTCGGATTGAAGGTACAGGGCAGCATCATAAAAGACAACCGTGGATCGGGCATCATTCACGATCAGGTTGTTTCATCTCTGGAACAGCGCGAAATTACCAGCTGGTTCAACATGGTTCCGGACTTTAATGTGGATGATTCGGACTATCGTCCCATATTGGTGCCAGAAAGTGCTACCATCAACATCGACATCGATCAGTGGCAGATTAAACACATCATCACCACACCCGTACGAAACGAACCAGTCGAGCGGAGAATCATCATCCAGTGCCAACCGGGGTATGTTATCGGGATACAGCTACTGAATCCGATCGAGAATCGTTCGACAGAAAACATCTGGATACACGATTCGCTTACCGGGAGCATCGAATCGGACATCTGGCAGGTGAAGCGAGATCTGTCGGTATTCCCACTGACGACCAGTAGCTACGGTGCCATCTTACAGTACCGCAGTGGTTCGAATGCGCTCGGTGGAGCGGTACTGGTGCTCCGGTCCATCCAAGCACCGATACAGAACATTTACAATCGCATAGTGCGCGGTCCTGTACCAACGCTTCAGATAACGTCGACCAAGATTCAGCGCAACTTCCGCGGTATTACCGGCACGTACTACAACCGATACCTGGGCGAGTCTGGCGAACTGTACCTGCGTAAAGCAAACGAATCAATCAAGCTGGTCAACTGCGAGATAAGTCATAATCGTGAGGAGGCAATGTTCATCCATTCACCGTTCTGGGACGTACATGTGAGCAACATCTCCGAGATCACGATACACGTCAACAACAGCATGGTTCGGGACAATGGTCGGGGCATAAGACAGTTCTCGAAGGATTTACGTTCGTCGAACAATCTGTTCCACTATGTATTGCAGGACACGACGGTAGAAAGCAACTCGTACGGTGGTCTAGAATTGAGCCTTCCGTACGTCTGGCAGTACAACGAAAACTTTACGCACTCCGTGTTTCTGGGTAATGATACGTGGGCAAGAAACCGCAAGTTTGGTATACTGATCGATGGACACTACGCGGCCATTAACATCTCGTCGAACATCTTTACCGAGAACGTGTGCGCCCAGGGTGTGATCGGATTCCGTGGAATGGAGAAAAAGATGCGGATCGATAACAATCGGATCACGCGGAACTATGGTAGCTATATGGTTGAGTTCCGGTCGGACAGTCAGAGCGAAATTCTTGGGGAGATACCAGCCTTGCTGGCATTTAATCAGATCGAAAGTAACGAAGAACTCAAGGATACGCGTTCCTCGATGAGGAATTTTATCCGTGGTGAGCGTAATAATGCGAACGACCCGACCTGTGTCATCGGATTCGGTGGTGTACAGAAGGTGCAAATCTATCGGAATGTCATCTCCAACAATCAGCAGGATTATGATCTAATTGCGGGCGTGAAATCGGCTCGTCTGCGCAATTATCTGGATGCGCGTGAAAACTGGTGGGGAAGCAGTGATGAGCAGCACATTCGCAAGCGCATCTTTGATTTTGACGATTGGAACAATCACGCGGAAGCGCTGTACAGGCCGTACTTGATAGAGGACGTGATCGATGGTAGTGTGTCGGTAAGCGAAGGACCGAGTCCACCGGTCGATTTGGATGCGCTCGGTGGACGCATTCTGGAGGATTTATCGATCTACCGACGGGAGCAACCGTACGTTATACGGTCCGACATTACTGTCATGCCTGATGTGACGCTCAGCATCTTTCCCGGTGTGGTGATGGAGTTTGCACCGAACGTGGGTATTCTGGTGCTGGGTACATTACTAGCACGCGGCACAAGCGATGCCGAAGTTATAATGAAACCGATCGAAAGTGCCTCGGAAGGGTTGCACCGGGTGGAACGTTCGCTTGAGAACATGGTTAACTACGACTCGATCCGGCTCTGCACCAACCGGAACTGTTCGTTAGGTGAAGGTGAAGGCGAACGGGCGAAGGAGGGTTTCTTAGAATACTACAACCACACGACACTGCAATGGATACCGATCTGTGATCGACGGTTCACGGAGCGCAATGCACAGGTTGTCTGTCGGGAGCTAGGGTACGATCCGTTGGATGTATTCTTTGATCACGATCGCCGGATCGAGTTCCATACGAACTCGCTGACACGAATCTGGTCGTGGGTCGAACCAATGGAATGCCACGGCGATGAGTTACGGCTTGAGGAATGCCCGGAACGCTTGAACGGTCAACTTTACGGACGACGACACGAATGTCAGTGGGATTCGGAGTTTGTGTTCATCAGCTGCAACGGTGAACCGGAGCGACGCAACTACTGGGGCGGAGTGCGCTTTGCCAATCAAGATTTTGAAGCGAGCATGTACGAACATCGGCTGCACGACACGCACACACATTCTACCGCACGTCCATTGGAGAGCGTGATGGACTTTGTGCGCATACAACGCGCTGGGATGCTGCACGGTGAGAAGTCACCCGCAATTCAGACAATCGCCAAAAATCCCAGCATTAGTTCGGTGTCGATAAGAGATTGTGCCCACCATGGTGTGAACCTAATCTCGCCAACGAACGCAATACATCTGAACCATCTGCAGATCTTGCGCAGTCTCGGGCAGGGCATTAATGCAATCTCGCTGACGGGTGAAGGACGAGAGAGCGATGAGTCAAGCTACAGTCCATTGAAAGACCTCGACTTGCCGTACAATCTGTTCTCGCTGGTGGATATCTGCGACACCAACAAGGAGATCACACTGGAGGAGCGTGTACTGGTGTACTACAAGTATGACAATAATCCGGTTAATTGTGTTAAAATTTTCAAGAGCGCCTACCGTGTGAAACCGCTCGGATTCCGGTTGCTGCAGTCGAATCTGTTCAACCACTCGAAGGAATACGGCCGGCGTGATATGATACAGCTGATGGATGGTGATATTTACAACGTGTCCGCACGCCTCATCGGAACGGTCGATGCAGATTCCGACAACCAGAAGCGACTATTTCGAACGATCGAACCAGCGCTTAGCGTGCGGCTAATTGCAAGTGGAGCACCAGCACGGCACGGTTTCATCGCGGAAGTTGTAACGCTGCCAATTTCGGCTATTGGATTCAGTAAGTAGGCCTTATATATCCGTGACATTTTACCGTATTTCAACATGAAACTTTTCCTTCGTTCCAGATCGTGATGCCCAGCATAATATATCCAACTCGGAGATACAGGGATGCGTTGGTGGAGCACTACAGTACACTTCCGTCGGTGAAGTATCCCCAATCCTGACGCTAGAGAGAAACCGAATCTTGAACAATTGTCGACAGCTTTATGGGAACTTTTCCTCCTGCGAGTCAGCGATTCGAATCGACGTACAGAACATGCAGTCGTTACATTTTAGGGTATTTAATCGATAATGTTCTTAATTATTTTTTACTTAAAAGATGCTAACTCTCTCTCTCCTGTTTTGACAGAATAACCTGATCCAATCCAACCAGGGTGGTCTCTCGATTCGGGCGGACTCCCGCGGTTCGGCTACATCGTTGCGCGGCTGGATCCATCACAATCTCTTCACGCGTAACCGTAACCGACCAGCGATCTACGTCGATGGACGGCAATCGTCCCCGTACCAAGAGGTGATCATACACAACAACTACATCACACAGAACGATGCCACCTTCCGGGATGTGGTAGTGTTGCGCCAGGTCGTTTCAAACTTCACCTACAACTATGTGCACCGGAACAAGGGTTTGCGGATAGTGCAGGTGTCCGGGTTTGATCGCGTGAGACTTCCAATATATCAGACAACGACACACAACGGATTTTATGAGTAAGTTAAGGGATGAGTTTGCCGAACACGACAAAGAGATGTTCTCATCAATCTGTTCTTTTTCCTCAGCAACGTTGCGACGGATTGGGAAGGCCGTGCGACGATTGTCGCTGGAACAGCTGGGCAGCATTATGTGGATAACATTTTTGCAAATCCGGACAACGACTACGAAATCATAACCGTCAACCGTTCGATGTAAGTATAGCACTTGTAGGCTGTAGGAAACATAACCCGAAAGACTAACAGTAGCTGAATGAATGAGACGGAGTAGTAAGTAGTAGACGGGGTACACAGTGATAGACGCTCTGTCTTCAGTTTTGGCATCGATCTTTCTTCATTGTGAAGTGTATATTGATATTTTGTTCCAAATTTGCATGCTATTTTGATCGTTATTTACCTTTACTCCTTCCCCGTCTGTATCTTTCTGTAAAACCCAACTACTCCTGCAACTCCTCTCTGCGTAACCGTGGGCTGCTGAATGAATGCACAAAATTTATCGCGCCCTGGCAGAATTGATTTCCAGTACTGGAATAGGTAGGTGCAGTTGTATTCAAAACATTCAAACGCAATCGGTGATGGTTCGCTTACTGTACAGTTGTTAGCTCCCATGGTTTGGGGAGCTTGTTTGTGATTAATACATGCATATTTCTCTTACTTAATGAAGCTTCGCTTACTCTCGACAGCACACTGGACGTTTGGAAGACGAAAATCGACGCCCGTCATAATTATTGGAGCTACAACGAAACGCTTGCGGTTAGTTCGCGTATTCGCGATCGGTACGATGATCCACAATTGCTGGAAGTGTCCTTCCTACCACTGCACATGAACAATTTGACCGTGCTGGACGGGAAGTGCCCACCGGGATGGACGCTACTGATCGATACCTGCTATATGTACGTCGGAGCACCGATGAGCTTCCGAGAGGCACGAGACTTTTGCCGTTCGGATAATGCCTCACTGCCCTTCATCCATGGTGACTCGAACGCGTTGTGGATGTTTATCGAGCAGCAGTCACGCTACCTACGAAACTACGAGCGTGTTTGGGTGCAGGATGCCAACTACATCGACCGGTGCACGTCCTTCCTATACCAGAGCGTCGAGGTAGAAGAGTGCCACAATCGACATGCGTTCTTGTGTGAAATTGATCCAAAGGTAAATTGAGCATCGGCAATATTCTCGGTTACAATGATAATTACCAATGAACTTTTCTTCTGTAGGTCGAAATTGATCCACTCCACTGGACCGCAAGTTTAGAGGTAATCGGTATTATTGTCGCATTGGCATTGGTCATAGTGCTGATTTGCGTGGTGGGTTGCTGCTGGTGCCAAAAGTCACGCTACCGACACGCACAACGACTGCAACGACGCAACAGCATCCGCCAGAGTATGCGCAGTCTGAACAGTATTGATCCTCAAGGATCGCTTCGTAGAAGAAATTATGTAAGTATTGCCTTCAGAACTCAGTTTTGGGTAATATTGGTGAAATGCAACGTGAACGCGCTAATTCGTTTCACTAACTATCATCTATGCAAACAAAATGGCAGCCAACCTCAGTTTAAAGCAAGTCGACTAAATGTCGTAAGTTTTTGGTGGGATGTTTGTATGTCTTGCGGATTGTTGTGTTTTGGCATGTTTTTTAAATGTGTATTGCTAACTGTTGGGTGTTTTAAGGGTTTTGCTTGTTCTTTTTGTGCAGAATTAAGTGATTTTTTGTTCATCCGTCATCCGGCTTCCTTCTTTGCAGGCAATGTCACGATCGACGGATACACTACGCACAGCTACAACGAACGATTACAAACGAATGGCATCGAATGGTTCGATCGAGTCCGTGGACAAGAGTGTCCTCAGCACCGAAACGAGTTACGATGTTTACGACCAGAAACAGAAGCAACAGTACAACAACGAGTACGCCGAGCAGCTGAAGAGTCAGCTGGGTTACAGCGAAAGCAATGGCGCACCGTCGGAGTACATTTCGAGCGCTAACGGCGCCAGTCCGGCCAAGACGAAGGTGTACGGTTTGCCGGAGTACAGCAGCCACGGTGGCAGTATAGCGCTCGAGTTAGCATTCCGCAATGAAGGTTTCCGGGACACGTCCACCACGTACTCCGGTGTGACGCGCAACAATTCGCTCAGCACTGCCATCAACGANGAACAGTATTGATCCTCAAGGATCGCTTCGTAGAAGAAATTATGTAAGTATTGCCTTCAGAACTCAGTTTTGGGTAATATTGGTGAAATGCAACGTGAACGCGCTAATTCGTTTCACTAACTATCATCTATGCAAACAAAATGGCAGCCAACCTCAGTTTAAAGCAAGTCGACTAAATGTCGTAAGTTTTTGGTGGGATGTTTGTATGTCTTGCGGATTGTTGCGTTTTGGCATGTGTTTTAAATGTTCATTGCTTAATATTGGATGTTTTACGCTAGTTCTTTTTGTGCTGAATTAAGTGATTTTTTGTTCATCCGTCATCCGGCTTCCTTCTTTCCAGGCAATGTCACGATCGACGGATACACTACGCACAGCTACAACGAACGATTACAAACGAATGGCATCGAATGGTTCGATCGAGTCCGTGGACAAGAGTGTCCTCAGCACCGAAACGAGTTACGATGTTTACGACCAGAAACAGAAGCAACAGTACAACAACGAGTACGCCGAGCAGCTGAAGAGTCAGCTGGGTTACAGCGAAAGCAATGGCGCACCGTCGGAGTACATTTCGAGCGCTAACGGCGCCAGTCCGGCCAAGACGAAGGTGTACGGTTTGCCGGAGTACAGCAGCCACGGTGGCAGTATAGCGCTCGAGTTAGCATTCCGCAATGAAGGTTTCCGGGACACGTCCACCACGTACTCCGGTGTGACGCGCAACAATTCGCTCAGCACTGCCATCAACGAGGAATCGCCGATCATACACGCACCGGGCGGTGAAGAGGAAATCGAAGAAACTGGCTCAGATTACTACGGTAACTCGAGCACACTGCCGATACGCGTCCAAGATAAGCTTTCCTTCCTGAACGAGCTTAACCAACATCTGCCCGAGTACGAGCCACCGACACCGGCTTCAGTCAGTCACAGTAGTTTCCAGCCGGCTCGAAACTCCCAAACCGAATCCCTGTCCGGTGTGTCCGGTGCCACATCGTACGGTGTGCAGAGAAGTCCACCGGCAAGACCTGCCCCACCAGTGATTCCGCCCCTGGGTCACGTATACCAGCAACCGTCAATACAGGTCCGCCGACCGGCACCACCCGAACCGGAGCAAATGCGTCGACCCGATTCGTACATAAAGGCTGTGAAGAAGTACGCCACGCCCGGACGTGAACGGGACTCCATATTGCCACCGCCACGATCGGACAGCCAACGGCCAAAGACGCTGTACGAGTCGTCCGGTGAGCAGCAACCGGCTGTCTCTCCCATCATGGACCCCTCGCCGACGATGCCGTCGAGCTCGAGAAGCAATTACGCTCGCTCAAAGTCGGAAGCGTTGCTTGAGACCAATTTCGATGGTACGGGCACTGTGCCGCCCATGCTAAGCGCCGACAGTCGCAGCTACTCGCAGCCACTCGAAACTGCAATGTGAGATAAGTATTTTACGTTTAAAGTTAGTAGCATAATTAGCAGCGAGTCGTGCTTTCTATTTGTTTTGTAAACGAATTGTACAGCTGTAGCTTTAAGCAAACGAACGATTTTACAGTAAGCGAACAAATGAGACGACCGAGTGAATAAGGGAAGTGCACAGTCTTACGGGCACACATGCGCTTTGTACGAAAAGCTCGCGACGCGGTGACATTTGTACGGTTTTACGATTTTTGCCGGTGCTTTTCGTAGGAGCTTTCGCGCGTTCTCTCTCTCTCTCTCTCTTTCTCAAGTAGAATAAAAGCGGTTCTACTACATTACAACAAACAATCGTGATATAGGACGAATAGATTTTGGGTGGCGTTACTTTTGTGCATCGGAGAATCACAGTGGAGATATATGGTGCCTTAACATTTCATTCCGCATTATGCTAGCTTACATAGTCCCGCAGCCCCGTTGGAGGTTTGTAGGGTTTGTTAGGTTCCATGACCAATGAGAATGCATCCTTTTCGAACGTGATAGCGAAGGAAGACGGTGATGCATGTTATAGCAGTGTTTGCAAAAAATGATAAATCTAGCCCTAGAACGTGTTTATTTTAATAAAAAGACAATCGACCACAGTACGAAGCATACACGCATATGAACTAAATAGGTAGATCGATTGGCAGGCGGTGTAGATGTTGTATTTGAATTTTAAGTTTTTAATCCTTACTGTTCGTGTTTAGTTTAATGTAGTTTAATCGTTCGATTTTACGTCCAGCGAAGTAAAGACCAACAAAGAATCGTATGTTGAAAAAATGTATTTCAAAAACCCATGTATACTGCCTGTTTTGCAATACGATATGCATCCGATACGGAGTACGACTTAATCATATTCTCCTTTTGGGTGACAGACACCCCGTTGATCATGATCACCCATTTCACAAACAAGTTGCGATAAATGTGGCAGAAGACTAAAACGACAAACAAAAAGGTACGAAATGCGAGCCGCAGATTACATTTCGCATACAAATTTAACCCGAATGTGTACAGCTGAAATGATGACCGGATACTGATGTGTTTTGCTTTCGAAGGAGAGTTGTTTGCACAACCGGATCGTATCGTGCGACATCAACAAACACTCCTTGAATTAGATCATCGAACTGTATTCTATGACGATCGTACCATGTTTTGGTTTGAATGTTAAGGTTTTTTTCTTCCTTTCATTTCAATCCACCCCGGCAGATGGAACTGGATCCCCCAAAGAATGGGCTGGTATTTTGTTTGCTAAACTGCGACTGGTTCAAGAGATTTCATCATTCGCTCGTTTTGTTTTTGTGTTTGTTTTGTTTTTGTACACCAAATAAAGCCTCAAGGTCGACAACGTATGCAAAAATGTGTTTTTCTTGTCATACTGTTTCTTCCTGCAAGAAGAAACCCAAACGAAAAAATAAAACCGATTGTGTAGTGTGTCATTATTTTTAAATTCTGGTTTTCTCCCTCCACATTCCACAGACCGTTCACTATGCAAATTACAAACTTCTTCTTGCACTACAATCATATGCATTGATAAAAAATAAGCGAAATTAGCACAACGAATCGATTCTTCTCTAGAAAATTATTATTGGAGGAAGATGTGGAAGATAGCAAATGGTGCTGAAAGTTTATTTTTTGCACCTGTGTTTATTTCTTCTCTTTTATCGTACAGCAGCGTACAATAGACTCTCTTCAATATGCATAAATAAACCACTCGTGAAGTGATCAAGAGCTAGACTTATCTCATGCGGAATATTTAAGTTATATCCGCATAAGAAGTTCGAAAGCGGTTTGTGAGAAGACAATTAACTATCTTATATTTGGTCTGTTTCAATGTCCATGCTCCTAATGAAAGCTGTACACATATTTGAACGATTTGGATAACGTTAACCATTTGGATGACGTTAGAGAAGAGATAATTTTACACCTATTCTTTCCACCTCACCTTTCTATTTACACCCGTCTTGGGGTAGGTTAGTGGCAAATAAGAGACATTATAGAAAGCGCTAGCCTATTATTATTGTAGTGATCCTTTTTGCCGTTGATAAGAGGAATGAGAAAGTGATAATGTTGCGAAAAGTAGTTCAAGTTTATCTAAGACCCATTTCAGGCATTGATACCCCAACGTTTTACTTTCACTCCATGCGAAACCGAACCAAGAAACATAAGCGTTTTATCCATTCGTATAAAGTTCGAGGACAACTCTATATACTAAATCTCCAAAAAGATGTTGCAATATTCATCACCTATTACCTACGCCTGATGCCGTCGTGACTTACATATTCAACATCAACAATCGCCTGATTGCCATCCAATTCCTATCAAACAGTCGACATTGTACCTAAAAAGGACATCAACAAAAATGAAGCCACACATATTGGGACATTGATATAAGCTAATGCAATAAACTTACCGTGAAATAATCACATAACTTTATCCGAAAAGCCGCTTTAAAGATGAAAATTTGACCCATCCGTACCGTCGTACGCATATGTAAACAAACCAAATTCACTTTGACGTTTTGCTTTGTCCACGCACTCACTCACACATCCAAGGAAGAGCCATATGTTTAGCATCGGCAGTTCAATACTTATGCCAGGTTATTCTTACCATTTGTTTCACAGTCAAAACTTTGCTAACTTTACCTCATACTAATGCAAAAGTGATTTTGTGTGTGGATTGAATAATGAAAAAAAAATCAAAACTGTACAATCCGTACTAAACAGTCCGTTCTGGCGGACGGCGTAGGCTTTATCTAAGCCCATCTACAAGAACTGTCCAACAGAGGCAACGTTACGGTAGTGTTTGTACTACGCACAAACACAGCCTCCCATCCCCAAATATACATAGCGGTACAAACCGTCCGGTACATAAGCATGCTCATAGCACACACAGCATAGCTCTTTTGCTTCGGGTCGAGTTTCTCAGAATTTGTTGAATAGCAGAAGCGTGAGGAAGTGTCTGCCGTGTAGAGCCGTGCGTGTTCGTTCATTCCGTGAGAGGTGCGTTCGTGTGTGTTGTTTGTTGTGTTGTGAAGAAGACCACCCACACACCACCCCTTCTGTTGTGTTTCTCCTGCCCTCGCATTTGGCCAATGTACGGGAAGTCGGTCGAACGGTCAATGTTGGGTGAAATTAGTTATTGGAGAAGGAGGGGCTGAACAATCTAGTTTTCACGGCTGTCATCTGGTAGCGAGAAGAATGATTAGCGAATACACCGCAAAACATGAACCTGCCACCCGTACCTGTGCTTCTGTTGCCCAAGGCAACAGTCAAACTTTTTGTTATTGCTTCCTACCAGACACATGATACACCCTTCTAAACGCACCTCCAAAACAAGTTCGAAACCTGTTCTTTCACGAGCGGTGGAGTCATCCGATGGAATTGAAGCACATTAGCTTGGCTGCCGTGTATTATTGGAAGGTGATTTACGGCACCGGACCAATTATGATTGCGAACTTTTTGCTCTTCTTCAGCTCCCCGATCGTGCAAGAAGCTTCACGCTGCACGGTGAGAGAGTGCAATGGCCGTGACGGTGATGACAGGATAGTGAACTAACAACAGCAGCAGCATCACCATCGCCATCCCCCAACGTGGCGAGATTGCATTGATTGGTATGGAAGTGTGTTGTTATTGTTGGCTGCTGTTGCATTCTAATGCACAGAGAGCAAAGAGAGCGCACACATACGCACACGCGTACATGCCGACGTGCACATAGGAAACGCATCGGATGAAGTTTTTGGGGAGTGTAGCGCGCGCGAGAGCTGTCAAATGCAATTGGGTGTAATCTGTGTAATTGGCGTTATCTTATCTCACACCCCACACCGATTGCTGGTGTGTGCTGTCCCCGTGCTGTCGAGCAATAATCCACTCCCCGTCAGCACACTTAAAATGCCAGTTTCGGCATTTATGAGCATGGAACCGTTCGAGGCGAGGAAGTAAGCGTTCTGTATTGCGTGTGCGCGAAGCAAAATTATGTTGAGAAAGTCCAGATCAGTGTACTACCACTTCATGGCTTCCTTGTCTGTTGTTTTTTTTTCTGTGTTCCTCCATCACCAATACCAACCCCCCCAAAGAATGGCATGTGCAACATGGAGCATATTAATCACGGCTGCTGCGATGCGCGCTATGAGCAGTGAGCTGTGAGAACAATCTCCCCCAACCATTTTGCTCGTGAGAAAGCTGCTCACGCTGGAATCCTTCTTCTTTCTTGCAAGAAAAGCACACACATTTTGGATGTGGTTGAGTGAGTGTGTGTGTGTGTGTAAAGTCACCGCAGCAAGCGAAGAAAGGACACACACGGAGTCTGCGAGCTTGCAATAAAATATGGTCGAAGTAGCAGTGTTTTGACGGCGCGGTGCTGGCTGCTCTCGTGCGGGTTTTTGGCGCTTGTCGTGTCGGTTTGTGAGTGGTTTTGTTTTCGGGTAAAAGTTTGCCTTGCTGTAGGTTATGTTATCGATTGAACCAGCAACGGGAACTGACCACAAGATGCACGCGTAGCATCGAGAGAGAGCAAAAAAAAACTGTGGTTGAGTTTTGTGCGTGAAATTTCTGTGGTGCATTTCCCTTTTTTACGTGTTGGGGTCGCGTGATAAGATAGTGCCGTCCACACACCAATTGCAGTTCAGCTCGGGACAGTGACGAATCGAAGTAAAGCTTTGTATTCGAGAAGCTTCCTTAGTGCCGATAGTGAATGGAGTAAACGTTAGAGCTATCTTCTGTGCGCGAAAAATATTTAATTGTGCTAATTTAAAGGCCTACCATGTATGGCTGCGGCCACACGGTAGCGGCCCTGTTGAGTGGCTATGCAAATCATAGTAAAATCATTCATGGCATGAATATTTCGTCAATCGCTAGGAAAAATGTCCTATTGTACGATTAGGTGCAGTCATTTAAAAATGGAACCGTTGTTTCGGCCGAATTTTCAATTCGCTCAGTGCAGAAAAGTGCAGCGCCTGCACGGCCAGCACTACAGAGTTCATCTTGGTGTAGGAAAATTGAAAAATCGATAACATTTTATTGCAACTTGCCTACTCTCCGGCGCAAAAGGCTCGGCTAGGCCGGCTTCGCGTATGCGAACGTGTGAGTGCGAGCGAGAACAGCAGCCCCCTTACTCACACTAGAGCAGGGCAGTACTACTTTTGGTGGAGTATCCTTTTTGACTAAAAGCGTATGGATGTGTGTGAGCTAGAACAGGAAGCTACAACACACTAGCAGGGCGAGAGCGAACGAGAAGGGGTTAAAAAGAGAGTGAGCAAGAGCGAGATCGCGAGAGAGAGAGAGAGGCTGAACGCATTTTTGAGAACAACCAACAGTTTGTTCTGCTCTTCTTTCAACAACAAGAAGAAAAAACGACGAACGTACCGTGCGTTGCTAATGGTGTTGCTAGTTGCTATTTTAGAAGCGTTTTAAGCAAAACGGAACTTCGGTGTGTTTGAGAAGTCCCTTTTTCCCTTTGTTTGATTCTTGTTGCTTTGGGTCGTTAAGGTTATGGAATATTATTATTGCGAAGGCAGTGGGGCGTTNAGAGAGAGAGAGAGAGAGAGAGAGAGAGAGAGAGAGAGAGAGAGAAAGGCTGAACGCATTTTTGAGAACAACCAACAGTTTGTTCTGCTCTTCTTTCAACAACAAGAAGAAAAAACGACGAACGTACCGTGCGTTGCTAATGGTGTTGCTAGTTGCTATTTTAGAAGCGTTTTAAGCAAAACGGAACTTCGGTGTGTTTGAGAAGTCCCTTTTTCCCTTTGTTTGATTCTTGTTGCTTTGGGTCGTTAAGGTTATGGAATATTATTATTGCGAAGGCAGTGGGGCGTTTTGGGGCATTTAGGCACGCTTGACAGGACACTAGCGGGAAAGGGGTGAGGAAGCTGTCAGTATAGCAATTTCCTTTCTTGTTCTTCTGTTGACAAAGAAGAGCTTTCGTTTGAAATGATTTTCGCAGCTTGTTGAGATGGGGCCGAAAGAGGGGATTCAGTTTTCGGGAAAACTGGTTTGTTACCATTCCACGTTTTGTTATTTTGTTTGTGAGAGAAAAATACATTTTCCATTTTTCCCCTGTCAATTTGTGTTTGTGAAAACTGTCTTAGATTGCTGTGTTACGACGTTTTTTTTTTTTTTGTACATCATTCTTCTGCTTTGCTTTGTAGTGCATAGTGTGAAGGCCACAGCCACCCAGGTCTGGGAGTGCAGAGCAGCAGTCGCCGGAAATGCAGATTGTGCTAGATTGTAGCCGTTAGCAGGTGGCACCAGAAACTGAGTGAAGATCTTGATCCCTGAAGAGGTGGTGTGTGTGTTGTTTCCTTTTTTGTTGTGATCGTTGTATGGAGGTGTGTTTGGTGTTGGCGTGGTGATTTCATGAGCCAGCAATATCACTTCAACCAAGGTTTGTGGTGGTGTGGTGTAGTATAGTGCAAAAAAAATCATTTAAATAAAAAACACCAATCTCACGTGCGTGCGATTAAAGTTGGCCGTGGAAAAGAAAGCGCGGAGGTGGAAAGCGCACGGGAAAGTACGCACAGCAGCGAGAAGCATCGTGTTCGCGTCCGCCGGCGTAAAGAAGGACGGTCAAAGTGTATCTTCACCGTGCAGCAGGACATCAGCGGCCTCGACGTCGAGGAAGAAGACGTTGGCGGAGCAGGTGGTGGAAGGCAAGCCGGCGAGGTAGTAGTGGGAGTGGGCGGGAAGCGGCTGGTGGTGGTGGAAAGTGCAACACGGTCGAGGCGGCGGTGCAAGGTGGCGTCGGGGAAACGGGCAGCGAACCAAACTATGCTCAAGTATCTAACGCACAAGCTCCGCACACAATCAATCAACGATGAGAATCATGTCAANCTTAGATTGCTGTGTTACGACGTTTTTTTTTTTTTTGTACATCATTCTTCTGCTTTGCTTTGTAGTGCATAGTGTGAAGGCCACAGCCACCCAGGTCTGGGAGTGCAGAGCAGCAGTCGCCGGAAATGCAGATTGTGCTAGATTGTAGCCGTTAGCAGGTGGCACCAGAAACTGAGTGAAGATCTTGATCCCTGAAGAGGTGGTGTGTGTGTGCGTGTGTTGTTTCCTTTTTTGTTGTGATCGTTGTATGGAGGTGTGTTTGGTGTTGGCGTGGTGATTTCATGAGCCAGCAATATCGCTTCAACCAAGGTTTGTGGTGGTGTGGTGTAGTATAGTGCAAAAAAAAAAATCATTTAAATAAAAAACACCAATCTCACGTGCGTGCGATTAAAGTTGGCCGTGGAAAAGAAAGCGCGGAGGTGGAAAGCGCACGGGAAAGTACGCACAGCAGCGAGAAGCATCGTGTTCGCGTCCGCCGGCGTAAAGAAGGACGGTCAAAGTGTATCTTCACCGTGCAGCAGGACATCAGCGGCCTCGACGTCGAGGAAGAAGACGTTGGCGGAGCAGGTGGTGGAAGGCAAGCCGGCGAGGTAGTAGTGGGAGTGGGCGGGAAGCGGCTGGTGGTGGTGGAAAGTGCAACACGGTCGAGGCGGCGGTGCAAGGTGGCGTCGGGGAAACGGGCAGCGAACCAAACTATGCTCAAGTATCTAACGCACAAGCTCCGCACACAATCAATCAACGATGAGAATCATGTCAACGAGAAGGTAAGTGAATGGGTAAGCGAGTTGATTCGTAGTAGACAAAGTATGCTTCGATAAATGCATTCAGAGTTCCAGTTTTTACAACAAAATGAGGATTTTGATGGAATTTTTCCTAAATAGTAAAACTATACTGCATTTCGCTGGTAATATTCATAAAGAATTACTAAACGCTTACACACGCTAACGTCTACTATGTTTTCTGCCGGTTTGATGGTTTTACAACCATCGTCCTTATTCAACAACCTACGGGTGTGTATGTGTGCGTGCGTGAATTATGAGATGCATTGTTGCGAACAGGGTTTTTCTCTTTCTCACTTTTGATAAAACTTGTTCAAGTGCACCCGGTACCTTCAATTCTCACTGGTTACTAAAACCACGGAAGATAATGTTTCATATAGTCCACATGTGCACAGTCAGACTCTCAGAGACAAGCCGATCTTTATTATGCTCTCTCTTTCTCATTAGTAAATGTGATAAAATATAGTATTTATATCATTTTGAATAAGACAACAACGACCTGTGTGTGCTCTAGAATTTATCGTACAACTTTGTTTGTTTACTTTAATTGTCACAGAAAGAAGGAACGTCATTACATTAGACATCAAAAACTCAATCAGAAGGTTTTTAATCCAGTTCCACAAGTTCTTTTACACTTATCGCAGAATATGCATTTGGTATATCAATTTAGATTTGAATATACTGCGAAACGCAAGGTTTAGAGGTGTTTAAAAAACAAATACGCGGACTGTCAAAAATACTTGTCAAATGTTGTTGACAACCAAGATGCGCAAATGAAAGATGTGACACGAAATGTACTACAAGGTTTATCGAAAAAATCGAACTAATTAGTATTACGGCAGATGTTTTGCCGTGTCTAATTACCGTTTCAGTATTACTAGCATAAGAGGGACAAAATCCAGTTGAGTTTAGAACCCAGACCGAGCCTGCATGCAAACTTATCTTGCTTTGTTATTGTGGAAAAAGAACCGCATGTTGTTTCATATATTAAGCATATTTTAACGTGAATTTCTCCCTGTTTTTGAATAAATGCCAACAATTCTGATAGATAAACAAAATTACTCGGAAGCGTATTCAGAGTACGTAAAATAATCTACTTACGAACCACATTTCTGGTGAACAGTTTGTTTGTCGTCTGTAAATTCATTGAAATGGTTACTTGCAGGAGGAAACTTTCCCATCATATCACATGGTGCGGGACATTTTATGCAAACTAAATCGTTCGTGGAAATCTGCTGCAAACTCTCCTGCATATACCCTCGGGCCAGTAACCTTCGGTGCAAAAATAACTTCTAGCCACCCACCTACACATAGACATCGCTCTATCGTCAATGCCATTGTTGGCCCCTCGTTTTGTTGTTGCTGTTTGTTTTATTATTTGTCGATGAACAAGGACGGGCCCGTCTGAGCTGCCACTGTTGGTCGTCCTGGCTGTATATTACACAATGGCTGCGCGCACCGGGTTCGCAATGGTGAATCCTTGAAATCGGATCCTAACACTACTTCACACTTCGCCAATCGTTTCCCTTTTATGTTGCCCTACAGGGAGGTGCGTGTGCCCTAGACGATCGAATCTGTTGTGTGAGTGTGTGTGTGTGTGTTTTTGTGTTGTTTCTCCCCTGTTACTGCTGATGTAACAAAAACGGTCCCCGAGTGAGTTACTTTGTCCTTTGTGTCCGGATGATGGAGCCTATATTTTATTCGATGCGTGTAAAGAGAATCACCGCTCCACTTCGCCGATGATGAGTGAAAGTTGCGAAGCTTTGTGAAGCGTTTCATTCAAACCGCGTTACGCGATGATGGTACGCGCGGAGGTCGACACCGATACGCGCATGACCCTGCTAGAGTAAGGACACACCGACTATAAACGAAGCAAGGAGTAGCAAAAACAACACCACCAACAACAGCAAAAACGGAACAGGATCATTGCTCCGATAGTAGGAAGAGCGAAACTACGACTACTACTGCCGAAGGTTGCTCGCCTTCTGCCGTCCGCTATCACGTCCTGTACATAGCTGCTTAGCTGCTTAAACCTCGCCAACACGGTATAACAAGGATCACTTTTGCAACAATATTGTTGGTTCCCGGTTGGTATTGGTGGTGAATTGAGTTATTGAGTCGCTGCTTTTCCTGCGCGCGAATGAAACGATCCGCTTCNAAAACGGAACAGGATCATTGCTCCGATAGTAGGAAGAGCGAAACTACGACTACTACTGCCGAAGGTTGCTCGCCTTCTGCCGTCCGCTATCACGTCCTGTACATAGCTGCTTAGCTGCTTAAACCTCGCCAACACGGTATAACAAGGATCACTTTTGCAACAATATTGTTGGTTCCCGGTTGGTATTGGTGGTGAATTGAGTTATTGAGTCGCTGCTTTTCCTGCGCGCGAATGAAACGATCCGCTTCCTGCTCTTGCCATAGCCATCTCGCTCACTGATTATCCTTGCTGATGGTGGGTTCGTTACAGCACACCCCAGTGTCGAGTGTCCTGCCTTCCGGGAAATAATCGCCCCCAAAAAGCAATTCCTGTAACAAAGGACACTCGCCATAAGGGGGAGGATGAGTTCTCCGGGTGGCTTCACACCGAAGGGGTGCCATTTGTCGACACGCGGGAGCTTTAAGCTCACGAGCGCACACACACCAAACCGTGAGTGACGTGTTTGAGGGTGAGTGGACAAAGTCACTGACCACTCACAGGACCTTGTTTTTTTTTTCGTCTTCTTTTTGTTGACTCACGGTGCAAGGAAGCCGGTCGGTGGGCGGTTGTTGGTGGTGCTCCCGGTTGGCGGTGAGTGACCGATAAAAATGTTGAATGAGCAAGGACAAACGGACGGAGCGTAGAGAAAGCTGGCATACACACAAGACGAAAATAAAGTAAAACAGCGAAGCGTACGGACTGTGAGAGCCTGCTGTACCTTGGCGTATCTCTCGTTGCTCGACGTTGCGAGTCGTGTAAATGGTTGGAGCACCGCGTCCAGGAAGGAAAGAGATAGCACGTGGGACGAATGAGGAAAAACGCGAACAAGTAACGATGGAGGCCGGTGGTACGTTTTGGGGCAATTGACGACAATGATTTGGGGTTCGTCCTTCCAGTATGGTCCGGACCGTTCAGCGCGTAAGCCATTCAGTCGGTAACAGTTGTGAAGCGAACTTTTGAAAGCGAACGCTTCATAAAAACTCATCACCCTCCCAGCGAATCTTCAACGCTGCTCTTCATCGGTGGTTTCGGAGGGCTATACGTAGTCTCTGGCTGGTGCACAATCTTCTGCAAATGCTCCAAGGTCTGCTAGCGTCTTGCAGGGCAGAAGAAACACCCCCGTTTCGAGCGAACAAGCCAATCGGAGCATAAGGTCGGCCGACACAGAACGGCAACGAGCACAGAGCGGCGGCAGCGCGAGAAATCCGGTTGCCAAAGAACCGCACCGGGGGTTGTATATCGTATCGATGGCATCAGCTCGGCTCGGCTGGTGAGCCCCATGGCACCGTGGGCTCGCGTACAACCACCGTCAGTAGTGTGCCGAGAACTCGTGCAGTGCGGAGTGCTGTGGAAAGCTTGGCTCGACTTCAGCTTCGACGTACGGGCAGCAACAAGAATCGGTGCAGGAACAGTTCTTCGTTCCCTTCTGGCTTCTGGCTACCGACGATGTGCCACCATTTATGCTGACTTTAGCACACTAAATTCCTGCTCTAGTGCCTTTCCGCGTGTGTGGGTGGCTGTAGGTGTGTGTATTCTTCGGAGGTTTGCTTCGCTGCTCCGCGGTGCACAGGCATAAATAGGGATGTCCCCGATCGATCCCATTTTCCGATAGCCTGGCACTACCCTCCGAACACACTCCGGTGCACCCCCCAACGGTATACCGGTGTGACGGCCCGTCCAAGTGTAGTGAGTGCTGATCGAAAGCGAAAGTGTCAAATCCGTCGAGAGATACGCAGGAGATTCGGCACAGGCGAACAAAACTGGAGAGCTCGAGAGCGAAGAAAAGACCAGAACGGACGAATCAAGAACGCGGGTTGCGAAGCGTAAGCGCAAGCGAGAGCGAGTGATACACGACGACACGACGCACAACGGTTTTCCATCAAAGCCCGTAGGTTTTTGGAAGTCCGTCAACGAATCCGTCACCGTGCCTAACGCCATTAGTCGTAGCAGTAGCAGCAACACCAGGTTTCGATTCGAGAGGAAACAGAACGGTGCCCAGGACATTCGATTACCCGTTTGTCGGACTAGTGCCGGGGAAAAGCCAACCATTTTTCCATAAAACATTCCGTGCGTGGGCCTTTCAGGACGGAGTTCTATGTGCTCGTGTACGGTATACACGACAGCTTCGGTGTGTCAGCTGTGAGTTTTGCTAATAATGTATGCAGTCCTCTCTAAGTGGACGTTCTGAACCCAAGTTGGTGTGTGTGTGTGTCTATCTACTTAAGGATTACTTTGGAAGGATTTGTAAGGATCGGCTATTCAGCGGAATAGAAACCCCGTTACCAGATCACTTTGGTGTTGGGACCGTGGGACAAAGAAACCGAGAGAATAGACAGAGAATTCCAAGAACCATCGCAATAGTGTATGTGTATGTGTGTATGTGTGTCCTCTCTGTGCAAGTGTATGTGTGTGTGAGGGGGTATGTGTGCTTGAGTTAAAGGAAAATCAAGAGCGTGCGAACTGAGCGCAGGGAGAACAAACTCAAAGTATTCTTTGTTGTGTTTGCCGAAGGTGACTTTGGAAGTGTCAAGTTGTGTGCCTGTGTGTCTACATAGTGTCACTCCAGCACATACCGGTGTTTTTTTTTATTATTTCATTTTCTCTTGCTTCAACTTCCTGTGTTCCGTGCTCACCAACGGCGTGTTAGCACTGCACTGGCCGAGCAAATCGTTTGCAAAATGCCAGGCTTGTTTCCATCGAGCGTAGTAAGTATTCAATGGTTCAATAATTTTTCCCCAGTTTCCGTACTCAGTTTCCTTCCCAAGTTTGGTAGTAGTCGCGGAATCGTGGGCTGACTAACGGTGCCCTTGAAAACCGTGTCCAAATCTAATCAAACGACAGCCCCTCATCAGCAAAGGCCCAACGCTACCCTTCTCACGTTGGGTGTCCATGTGTCTGCACTTGGACGTTTCCTGCAACTTCTCTTCCCAGGAAAGATCTTAAGATGCTCCTCCGAGATAAGGCGCTCCCGGAACCATTTCCGGCTGTGTGGGGACAGGACGGGGGCCTATTATTTTTCGACAGTGACATTTCAGAGCGAATCCTTCCGTCAGAGTCGAAAAGGGGGCAAGCTTGATAACCTCGGGGTAATATAACACACCTGGGAAGGATGTGTCGGTGGTTGGTATCGTCGTCGCCTTCGTCAATGTCATTTACAATATGAGATCTGGGAGCAGGAGTGAGCATCCAGCGACGGCACGTAATTTAATCAAAGGGAAGATTATACCGTGCTGTATTCTAGACAATCCTGCAACTCCAGGATTCCAAGTTCTGGAACCTTGTGGTTAAGTAATTGGGCATAATTTGATGTGCTCGCTGTGCAGCGAATCCATCCCCAAAGTCAACTTTCAAGTATCGATCACGACTTTGATGTGTGTTGCCTCGCACACTAAACTGATGGGTGTAATGCTCATTCAGCTTCACGTTCTGCGTAGTGACCTTGTGAGCAAAACCCCCGAACCCCACGATGTGTACACCAAGTGTCTTATGCGGGACAATTGGATCTCGTTTGTGGCGCTGCTTGGTGTGGAATTATTTTGCACAAACCTCTCTCTCTTTCTTGCTCTCTCTCTCTCTCTCTCTCTCTCTCTCTTTCTCTCCTCTCCTTTCTCCTGCCTTCAGTATCAGCATCTGGAGAATCGTAATTCTACCTCCACCGAATCACGACTCTTGGGGTGAATAGGCTGGGCGCAGCCTTAGAGCCGTGTGTATATCCACCAAAACGAACAAAATGCGAATGCGAGGAGAGTGTACGGTGTAGTTTTCCATCGTTCAATCTGGTGCTCTTGAACACGTTCAATCCCCCTTCCGCGTGCTTCGCTCTTGTCCCTTGGCCCAGGTCAAAAGAAGAGACACCACGAGAACTCCGGGAATAGATGTAAGAAAAGGATCTTATGCGACCTGGCCACCCGGAGCCAGATCGTAGTCGTTCCGTCTTACGTGTGCGTCTGTGTGTGCGGGTGTCGCAAGACGTTCTCGTGTTCGAATATTTGGTACGAAAGAGAAATTCGAGATTGCCGTTTCCCATACCAATCATCATCATGTTCTGCCCGCCTGATGGTGGGATGCTCCGGAGCGAAAGAGAGATACAGCAGCAGCGAGCAAGAGCGTGATTCACGCTGATATTGGTTGGTCCGGCGCGTGTGTTTGGGGGAGAAGAAGGGGCGGGTGAAGGGTGGGTTGGTGGCATGCCGTGTTTTCTTGGCCCACCAGCTAGCGAGCGTAGCGTAGAGTAAGAAGCGTAGCGTAAAGCGTACAACACGAACCGAACCGCGTAAGAAGGTTCGAAAGGGAACAACCTCTCCAGGAGACTTCAAAGTCATCCCACTATACTATACATACAAACATACATACACACACACATACACTTGGTGATGGGTTCGGGTGCTCGCGTTCGGCTGCTGCTGCTGCGCTTTGCGCATACTACGCGATGGCGTAGAAAATGTTATTTCAGCATTAGACGACCCTCGGGAAAGGGGACGAACATCGTGGTGGTGTGTAGCGAAAGATGGACGGGCGAGTAGGAGGTGGTGTTTTTTTACAACCAACACTCACCAACACTTCCTGTCTTCCCCAACCCGCCGTCCCGTTCCCTGGGGTTGTTGCCATCCGTTTGCGTGGCTCCCATTTCATTCACGGACCACTCCAGCCGTAATGCTCTAGTTCCGTGGAGCGTAGTTTTTCCTTTTTATGAATCGACCCGTGCTGTACACACTCACCACTACTGGAAAATTTGGAACCTTTTAGCATGCTCTCTCTCTCTTTCTCTCTCTCTCTCCCTTTCTCTTTCTCTCTCACTTTCCTTTCCTGCTTCTCTTTCTGTTTGACGTTGCTTGGTGTGGTTGGAATGCCTTTTTCTTGCAAGACGTTACGTTTTTCTTCGTATCGGTTCTCCGATACGATGGGCAGTAATGGACTCTGCAGAACATTTTATGCTCCGCTCCGCTTTGCGGAGTGATCTTTGCAAACTTTTCTAATCTTTTCACTAACGCACTCTTTCTGTTTGTGAATAGGGTTTTCTTAGTTTATCACATAAAGTGCTTCATTTAGCCGATGCCGGTGGGTGATTGAGAGGCTTCCTTAAATGTTGGGTGAAATTTGGACGATCTGCTTTGCATAAGATAAGGTGTTACTTGCAAAGCTGTAGAAAAGTTTTATCTACCTTCTGTGTCTATGTCATCAACAACAAACAAATGTCAAGATTTGCTGAAGAACCAAGGTCTTCCTATTTCGGTTATAGATACTTCCGAATCTTGAATATACTCTCTCGAATCCCGAAGATGTTCATGAATCTTCGATGATCCTCTATAGTTCCAGATTAAGCTGAATCATGGCACATGACGCTCAAAGTTCCAAGATTACCAAAGTATTGGATAGAGGACAGAGTCACAGGACTGTGAGCGTCCTACATATATAAACAAAATATAAATAATGTTCCATAAAACAAGAATATGTTATCCTTAAAACAGAAAGCAGATAGTGCAGGCAATATATATATCGCACCTGACCTTGTAAATAAACCATTGCTGTATGAGTCTTCAGGTTTTTACACACCAAGATAATTAACTTCCCCGTTTGTGGTAATAAGAAAGAAGCTGTATCCGGTTTCGCAGAACATCACAATCCTCAAAATTAATCACGACCGCTGCAGTTAAGCTGTCGGCAGTTGTGCTTCATTCCCATCGGCTAGACTGTCACTGCCCGTGCAAGTATCACGATCCGGGCGTGTTACACACCCGTCGGACCGGACACTTTTTCAGCCGATGTAACATGCAACCATCCAACCAGTGTCCTAATCTTTGCACACGCTTGCCCAAGCTTCCTGTGCACGTTTGGCTCATTTTCTCGCTCTCGGTTCCATGTCAGTCGACATTTAAGCTAATCCTTGTTGGAGTAATATTAGGAAAACGGGATAATCCTCGGTCGCTTTTTTCGTTTTTTGCGAGGTACGGTTGGTTGAGCTTGCAATGCTCATCGCAGTAACGTACCAGTAACGTGTATATGTCCCGGAACACCAACGACACTGGCATTGGTACGGTGTACGGAACTACTAGGAAGAAAGCCAACGAAAACAATCCAAAAAATGGAACAAAATTTAGCTTCACTCGTGATTACCGTACCGTGAATGTCACGGGTTTTGGAGTTTTGGAGGATGGGATGTCCTTATTTCGCTTTTACTTGCCCATGTTTGGCAAACTCTCTAGAGCTCTAGACCTGTCGGAAGGGGGGGGAGGACTTTTTTTTTTGTTGGTTCTCTCGGTCGCTGTTAGTGCTCTTTGAAACATAATCGTTTATTACCACCCACTCGGTTTTTGGTGCTTCCGAACGGGTCAGCATTATTGGCAACTGCCCCAAACATGCATCCAATGTGCTCGTGGCCACGTGGACAGCACGGTTCTCTTAGTGGACGCCCAAGTGTGCTCAGTGCGAAGGATGGGGATCGATTTTTGTCGCCCTTGAAAGGGACCAGTGCTGTGCGAGAGAGCGGTGGAGCTGTGTAACGCAAAAACGGGGTGGGTCGAAGTGTAACGGACCGGACCGAAGGAGAACATAAAATAGGAATCCTTCGAGCTGTTTTTTTTTGTTTAATTCAAAGCAAAAAAAAGAAAACGAATTGATGGTCCTTTACGCGTCCTTTACGGACAGGAAGGCGCAACTGTGTGACGGAAGCTGGAAATTTGATCGTGTTTCGATCGAGGACAAACCCCGGACCCGAAGGAGCGAAAAAAAGAAGAGTGGCAAGTTCCTAAGAGTCGTGAGCCTTGGTGTAAAGGATACTTACTGTGTGTGTGTGTATGTGTTTCAGTGGATGATATTTAGGACATTGGCATAGGGAGGGTAGAGAGAGAGAAAGAAAGAGAAAGGGTGTAGTTTTTTCTTGCTGTTGTTGTTTTGTTTTTGTTTGTAAGCGACATCAAGCCTATCTTTTAGTACGGTTAATTAATTTTAATAACCGACCTTTTTTCCAGTGGCGATTCGTTTGCGAGGGAAAGGGAGGGAAGAAGCGGTGGGTGGACGAATTTGATGCTCCCCTCCTTCCTCTCACTCCCCCCCCCCCACATCCCTATTGGTGTGTTCATAAAATTCGCGTTCGATAAAATTTGCTTTGATGTAACACGATGAGGGCGAATCGATGCTTTGAAGAAGTTTGCGATACAAAAGAAAACAAAAAAAAAAGCGATATACTATTGATTATGTGCGCTGAATGTAATTAATGATGCTTGGGCCGATGGGTTGGTCAGCTCCGTCAGCCTGATCTCGCTTATTGATCAGTTCCAGCAGTGGCGTTTGCTCTTATTGTGCCGCTGTAAATATGTAATTTTACATACTGTGGTTTAATGTTCACTTTTTGATTGAAGGAATGTCATAAAATGTAATAAGCAAATAAATTGTTTTTTCAATATTTTTCCCGGCGCAAAGCGACAATCCGGTCGGCAGGTTGGCATGTAACAAAAGCCTCCATCTTGATCATGAGCCACCCCAAAAAAAAAACAAAAATGCAATTTATGAAGCGCTACGCTTTTATGTGTACCTGGTGATGATGTGTTTTGTGTTTTTATTATACTTCTTGTTTCCCTGAATGAACTTTCAATGTAGTTTGAAGAATTGCTTCATGAAAGCATAAAATATGCGCACATGCATTCCGGTTGACAGAAAGTAAGTAAGAACAATTGGGCAAGAACACGCGCGCGGCTCACAACGGTTGTCTTTGGCCGTACGGCGCTGAATGCAGTTCTTCGGGGACGCTCGGTTCGGGAATGTGTGTTGTGTAGTTGGCCTGGCAAAGGTAATAAATTTCGCCAGTTCCTCCCCATGCAATGGTCCAACGATTTTCTTTCTCTTCTGCTTTCTCTCTGTCTTTCTCTCTTTCTCTTTCTTTCTCTCTGGGGAGGATTTCTTTCCACACACAACCAAACACCCAAAGCTCAGTGATCAGAGTGGCGTGAAAGGGATGCCCGAAACCGGATCGAAACAATTTTTGGACCAGCACAGTCCATTGCAACTGTCCAGAATGTTTTCGAGGGAGGGGGTGAAGAAGGACAAGATTTTCACGGCTTTTATTTCTTGCCTGTTTTTTCTCCTTTGTTTTTGATGCACTCCTCCCCCACACCAGCGGGTCCCTTGGCGGACGAAATTTTGGTTGTAAGTTTCGAAACCTGAACATTTCGGGAACCTCTGGTACTGGGTTCTCGAGGTTTATACTTGCGATTAAGTGCCCGCCAATCCATCGCAGATACACGCGCACTGAGCTGGGGAATGTTACTGGAGCAGCCGGATTGGAGAGGGGCAAACGAAGGGAATAATACACCAGGCAACATACCACCGCCAGACCAAAGATGGACCGTTCGCAACTGAAGGACGAAGAAAGGTTAAACCGAAGCTCAATCAAATCAGAAAGCGCTAAAGCGCTGCTCTGGCACTGTACGCACTGAGCACTTCCGTGGTGCACGAACCACGCCGATGAAGATTCTGCCCCGTAGGGATCCGCCCTTTACGTACACGCTTTGCAACGCGTGTGCAATTTTCTTTTTGCCCTTTTTTCCTTTCATGTTTGGCTGCCCTTGTGTGTGTGTGTGTGGAGGACAAAGCGATACTCTAACGGGGCACGGCACTGGAGGCACACCGGAGTCGCGCTACTACGCGAGACACGGGAACCGGTTACGCTGAGCTTGGCTCCAATAATTCTCGTACTTTTGCACGCTGCAGGCCCGCAAGTGCTTGCCGCGGGTGTAGTGTGTCTGTGGCTTAATACCGATCGGTTGTGCCCGACACTAGATCCACTAGGATCTAATTGCGAACATGGAATTACTGATTGGTTCAGTTTCCCACCTTACCCCTAAGGGAGTGTGAAGGAAAGCATGCAACCCAGCATGTGTATGTAACGTCTGGTGTCTGAAGGACTTTTTACAACTAGATCCGTTCCTAGCTGCGGTCCATCCGGTTCGCAGTCCGGCAGGTCAACATCGCTAAATCTTCGTCCCATAATCGGGCGGGCGCTCGTACGAGGGTGGGGAATACTGGTATTCCGTACGGGCGGGGTCGGGAAGGTTTGCGTGTACGTGTGTACATAATCGTGACCAAGCGCGCACTCTACGCGAGCCTAACCTCGAAACAACCGTCTCCCCCTCGTCGTACCATAACGAGCCGGCATGCTCGCCAGGGGAACGTTCAATTGTCGAACGAGTTAAACCAGAAAATCAACCCCCAAAGCCCCGGGTGCCCCTGCACAGACCACAGTTACCGGTACCGGCTCAGCTGCTGTGTCTGACTGTCGCACCAACTGCGAAATATCTTTTGCGTCACGACAGTGTGGACAGAACGGAACGACATAGCAAGAAGAGGGCGAAAAAGCCAAACCCAACCATCACCAAACAATATGCGAAAAAAGTATGCGACACTCTTGATGAGGAGGGTTGACAAGGGTGAGAAGGTGGGGAAAGGAGAGGGGGAGATGATGGGAAAAAGGGAGGCATTCTGTTGGTACAAGATATCCTTCTTGTCCCCCTCACCCCTCACTCCCAACACCCCTCCTCCTTCTCTTCCACCAATTCCCTACCAGGGATCTAACCGCGAACGCGAAGGGAGTAAAGAATAGGAATCGGTTCTGGGGTTTTTGGTTGCTCCAAGTTTTTCAAATCGCCCTCCCCCCCTACCCGCTCCCTCCACCCCTCACCCAGAAGAAGTTTCGAAGGGCTCTGGGAGATTGAGTTCATGATTTATGCGTTTTACACCGCTTCTCGGGTTCTTTTGCCGCTGCTTCGCTCGGATGTGTGCATGTGTGTGTTTGTGTGTTTATGTGTAGTGAAGCTATAATTTCTTCTTGTTTTTTTTTTGTGGGTCGGTAATGTATGTTGCCTTCGTACGCCCGTCAATTGGCATGCCTTCTACGGCATTGCTGCACACGGTTGTGGAGAGTTCCTTTGCACTTACCCGGTCCGGCTGTGTTTTTTTTTTCTTCTCATGCGCTCCCGACCCACGTTGCGGCTCACCCCCTAAACGAGACAACCCTTTGGGGAGAGCTCACCCTCTCAAGCAGCGATACCGCTACCGCAGGGGTGCCGGGTGTGCGACGTGTTGCTTGTAAGGATAAGGTGTACAAGAAGCAGGTCGATTTAGCAGGTCCGTTCAAGTTTGCAGGCGGTGGTAGCGGCGGTACTGGCTGGCGGAATACATTGTGCAAGAATAAACAGCCGAACGAACACCGCAAGCCAACACGTCGTGCGTCGTGATCAACACTGGTTCTAGAACTACTGCGAATCGACTACAGCCCCCCTCCAACCAGCAGCATGTTCTATGCGAATTACCTAGCGAAACGAACGCTCGCAGTCTAAAAGAAAAGGCGATATCGTCGGGTATTGTTTTCAATCTCGTTTAAATAATCCAAAAAAAAGAAGCCTACACTACTGGATCAGTTTCCAGCACTGGGGGCGTTTAATGTTTCCATTTCATTTGCAAAACCGGTACTGCTTGTGGTGGTGTAGCGACAGCGCGCTACACAGCTTCTGTTGAGGGCTGACCTATTTTGAGTAATATGTTGGTAGAAAATATCAGAAACTAATCGTTTTGTTTTCAGGATCTAGGGTAGTTTTTGTGCAAACTTTATTTAAATTATAAATAATTTAAGATCATTTATTTAGAGCTCATGATTTTGTTGATTCAAATATTTTCACAGTACAGTTCATTAGATATTCTTAAAGGGAAAAAAGAAATTTAATACATTTGCCAATCATTGTGAGGATCACATGGACAAAAGGTACTGAAGAAGTTATTTTGTATTACTTGTGCCACCGTCGTGTCGTGTCGTGCCGTGTTCCAACCTTATCTTGCGGATGGCGATCGAGCTATCAGCTGAACATCTTAGACTCTCGCCCAATCCGGCACTGACTGTTGTGTCACGTTTCTCTTCGCTGTCGAGCAAAAAAAGAAAGAAAGAAAGACGGTTTTTTTTGCGCCTGCGACTTGTAAATTTGGATATCACCATCCACAATCACCTCGCGCGTGTTTGTGTGTGTGCGTGTGTGTACGTGCAACGATATTCAGAATTTTCAATTCCATTCGTCGATCATGGCTGTTGGTTCATGCATAGTGAAATACGGTCGCAAGTTTCGTCAATGAATGATGCATTGGCAAACATGCCGAGTTTATTACCCGTCCCGTGGGTTCCCTCGCCGGTTGATCACGTACGCGACACCGGTACGGTCGGTCCGATGTGTTTGGTCGTTGGAAAACCAGTGGTGCTCTCGTGTTTGATCACGGTGAATAAATGTAAGGTGACCTTACAACTCCAACGGTGGGGGGGAGGGTGGGTGGGTTGGGTCCTGTGTGTGTGTGTGTGTGTGTGCGTAATGCATGAAGACTGGTTCGGTTTTAACTAACAAATGCGCGTGACCGGTGTTAAGATCGTTGCGCGGTTTTCCCTTGATAGCAATAGCCGTGATCTGACCAATGTTGTGTGCAGGAATGTTGGTGGAATAAATTTATCTTTTTTTGGCAATGTTTTGCTTTTTTTCGTTATCGTTTGGTTGAAGACAATTTTGCTTACGTTTTAGAGCTCCTGTACCATTTCTTCGGGACGTTTAAAAGAGCGTAAGAGCCAAAGAGAAGGATTCATGTTGTAAAATTAAATCATTCAAAGTGTCTTCAAAATATTGGACAACCTTCTCTTGTGGCCTATTCGTTTAGAAAAAAACAGTGTTACAAAGCATTAGTTTTGGACTTCAATAGTTAAAAGTCGAAAGAGAAGTGACTTGGAAAACTAGCTGTATGAGAAAGAGTATTGCAAAATTTCTGAGTTCCCGGATAAAGTTCGGCACGCTGAGCTTGTGTGTTTACTTATGTCCACTTGTGTATTTTGTTGTACTAATGCTCAATTTGAACGCATCACTTGGATCTTTAACAGAGTTCCAGGAACTCATCAGTTGGATCCCTTACAGGAACTCATAGTAAACAATGCCAAGTTAATCCCACCAGATTCACAGTGTTATACATTTGTTGTTTTATCAAATGTTACCATATAATTTTGGTGTTTTAGATGAAACTACGCTCGGTAGTGCTCGTTTTTAATTGGTACTTTATCAGTTTTCACCACTGTTGGAGATCATTTTAGGCACCTTTTTGCGTCTGCACGTGCACGTTACAGGCCCAATCGAAAGTAATATCTTATCGCTTGTTATGATTTATTAATGAACGGTAAGCAACAGCTCGAGGGGATTGTAAAAATCACTCGATCGGTGAGTGAAGGAAAGACCGAAGCAAAACAGCACGATAAAGTACAACACCGCTCGAAACGTGCGAGAGATTTCGATAGTGAAGCTTCGCGCTTCCCACAAAAGCTGACGCAACAATGCGCAGCAGCAGCAAACACAGCAGCCGGCAACATGTGCTCGAAATGTGTTTCACGCATGTTCGACCGATTGTGTACTTTATTTTCGCCGTTTTGCCGTGCTAAGATTATGCGCACCGTGTGGATGTTGCACGCCGTGAATGGATGAAAGTAATTAGAGGAAAACGCAAACATTTCACACAAACACACTCGTCACTACGGTGTGTACACGGGGGCTTGATTGATAAGTTGATGGAATGGCCGAATGGTGGAGTAGCACTTCAAATTGGACTGAATGGTTCGAACGACCGTACAGCATAAAACAAGCCGTGATTCGTCTGAATGAGTTCGCTCGCTAGGCAGTGGACATGTGTGATGGAAAGATGAAATATTTACACAACAAAGAGAGCAAAAAGGAGCTAAAGTAAAACTAAATTCAGTCGCTATCTGGGACCGATTCCGTTAACCATCACGGTCGTGTTTGTTTGCCTTATTTGGCTGTGTTCGGTGTTTGGTATGCACGTACACCACCGCGCACGGCCAGCCAGCCGGTTTTAGCGGTTGCGCTGCTGCGGCAAAACTCGGCACGGATTGCAGCGCGATCGCGGTCCAACGATCGTTACGCGAATTCGCTAACCGTCGCTTATGATCGCGCGCGCAGCGATCGAGAGTGAATCAGGACCCGAAAGTGTGTTTGGGATTGGGAGGAGTACAATTTGAAGAAGAAGAACAAGAAGAAGAAGATGGCACACACAGACACACAGACCTCTCGTACTCTATTGACTGCTGCAGGGTGAGAAATGTAGTGGTGAATTAATTACCGTTTTAAAAGAATCGTAATATTAACAATGCAAGACATGGCCACGCACATGGAAGCAAATGGGAGGTTTTTTTTTCGGGGAATGCGTGTATCTGTGTGTGTAAAAGTAGTAATGGATGAATGGGGATGAAACGAAAAGGAAGCAGAACAGCACAAGAAAGCACAAACCGAACGTACCGAAGCAAGAGTGATGTAGCGAAACACGGTCCGCGCGCCGTACGAGAAGAAAATGATGCAAAGCGAAATACAACATACACTTATCATCACTTAGAAGTGGTTCCGATGGGGAGTTTCCACATGAGAACGCAACCATGGGACGAAGGGAAGAATGAGAAATGTGTGTGTGTGTGTGTGTGTGTGCTGTTTGGGAAGCCGCTGTGGAAGTGTGTATGTTTATTTCTTTACTTTACACTTCACAGACCGATCAAATGCGCTTGGAGCCGGGAACACACGCGGGAAAAGATTGTTGCACGGTGTAGAATACCTTTCGAATTGTACACCCCGACGTCTGCCTCCCTCCCCCCCTCCCCATCCTCCACCTCCCCCATCCGTGGTATGCCGTAACCACTGGGCCCTTTTTTGCCGTAAAGGGAGTATGGTTGGGTCTCGCATGCACGGAACCGTGTTCTTTCGTTTTCGGTAATTTCTACTGCAAGCGCAATGGTGTGGGGCAGGGCGAAAGAGGCGACCCGCTGCACATTATGTGTGTGTGACAGTTGAATGGATGTGACAAACGCGGGGCCTGAATCGTTGGCCGAAGATCCGTTGGTCGCAGTACTCGCACGAAACCGTTCCACTGCCACATGCCCAGTTGATGCATCGGCTGCATTATCGAGCCGGTGCATCGGAATCGTCGCTGACACGAGAAAGCATCGTTAGAGAAGTAAATCCATCACCTTCTTACCGCGTTGGTATGGTCCACACTGAGGGGAAGAGGGGGGGGGGGGGGGCGGAACGGGAGACATCGGGGGTGCATTTTGATTAGCTTGGCGTACTGCACTTTTCTTGATGTACGCTCTTGTATTTTGGGGTGGTGTTGGTGGAGAGGTTTGGAGGTGAACGGTTTGAACGAGGGAAGTGCGTGATGCATCATCGTTAGGGCGATACACATCGGAGCGAAAACGTATGGGCAGGGTAAATGCATTGTGCAATAATGCAATTGTGAATGCAATTCAATTGATGGTGGTGCGCCCACCGTGTATTCTCTTCATTTTCTGTGGAGGAAACGGAAAGGAGGAGCAAACCCCAAGGGACCCTGAGATTGGAGCGGGAGCAATAGAGCGAAAGTACAAGAACGGCACCATGAATGAAGGTACAGAGAAGGAATAAATAAACGGAAGCATCATATACACCCATATGTACGATTGGTCGCGCGTCGTACCATGTGTCTGGGACGTTTTTCAAATTCGTAAAATGGTTTAATGTAAAGCACCTCAAAAAAAAGCCAACTGTTGTTGGTTGATTGCGTTAAAGTATAATTAATTAAAGGATAATATTTAACAAACATCAAGCTACAACTTTGGTGCTGGCTGCTGTCTGGCAAGCAGCATACGGTACAGCTGTTTCTGTCCACACACTCTCTCCGTCCCTCGATCGTCATGTAACATAATTACTTGTCAGATGCCAGCATATTTCTCACACTGTCGACCTTCTCGGTGCATGATCCACCCGGTTGTTCGTTCGTGCCCGATTGCGTGAGCGCTGATCGTTCTCGGTAAAGATTCATGCCAAGAGCAGTGCAGCAGCAGTAGTAACAGCAGTAGTAGTAGTAATAGTAACAGTACAACAAGAGGTGTAGAAAGGTAGCAAGAAGCAGAATCGTAGCATTCCGATCAAATGACTATAATACACACCGATTCCACCATTCGACATCGGTCGCGGAAGAGGAACAACATGACCCTGGTGGAGGTTGACGTCTCTGTTTGCTGCATAATGATGGTTGGCCCCCCCCTTCCCCCAGGGATGTTGTCTTGTTTCCCGGCGTTCTTTCTTTTTCGTCTCGCCTCTTGATCATACGTTTCTGGCGTGGCGATCATAATATCGGTCGATAAAAGTGGACCGGCCTGGAGGGGCCCGTAAATACATTGCGTTCATTTTAGCGAAACCCCCTCGCTGCCTTCTTCTCCACCAACATCCCTCCTCACCTTTTTCTCAACCCTTCAACCCTTCCCTCTCCTCATCTCTGCCCTTTTTTAAGTGGGCGGCAGGGAGTGGTGCTTTGTTCGTGCGGTATATAAACTGGGTCTACCGGTGCCCAGCATCAAGAACCATCGAATGTTACAATGGATGGGACCACTCCCAGCAACAACAACAAAACAAAAACCGGGCCCGTTGCCTATTGTTGTTGCCCCGTTTACATCATGATCCAGGTGGCCGCTGGTATAGCGATGGTGCTGTAGTTTTATGCACTGACAACAACAAGAACAAACATCAACATACGATAAACCCGATACAACAAAAGGGTAAGAATTGTGGTAAAAGTTCAGCTAGCCTAGCTTCTGCCGGTTTGCTCTCTGCACCGTCCCGGTCACGGTATGTTGCGCGAGAAAAATGACCGAATTTCACGTAAGTAGCAAAGGAAGAAGCTCCATTGTTTCGTGTGCTTGCGGAAATGTGGAACATGCTCACTAAACAGGGCTTATATCACGCGCAAACAAAAGGGGTCAAGCTATGCCAAAAAACGCGCATTAACCTTGACCCCTCTCTCGCACTGGGGACGCTGGTGCATGCGAACTGTCGCTTGCAACACCATTACAAGCCCTCTGTGAAAGGTACTCCTATCAGTTTAATGTTTTTTTCTTTTTGCTGTGTAAACTTTCGTACATTTCTGAATCGAGTACTGTTTCTTCGTTTGTGCTGTAACATTTAAGTCTGTTACACAATGCGTACGCTGTCCTTGAAAATCGAGCTCCAATTATCTGCAAGAAGTGGTGATAAAAGTGGTGTTAAACATTGTTCCTGTGACTTGCGTTGGTCAGATTTTATTTTTATGCTGATGACAAGTGCTGAATTTGGTATTTTTATAGTATAACGTTTATTTACTTTACACAAATTGCACCCGTACGTGTTAATGACAGTATTGCGCTATTAACTGTCAATAAAACGGCCGTTTTATTTTTGTAATAAATTTGCTGTTTAGCAGCAAATTACGAAAACCTATTTGATCTGCCAATTTAACTTATTTTTATAACATTTTTAACAATAAATCATTAGCTTAATTTAAAAAGTTTAAATTGAAATTAAAGAAATTTAATTAAATTACTAGTTGAATGCAGCAAGATGAAAGTAAATTACACTCCAAGAAACATCACGTAAAACCAGTTTGCAAAGTGTAACACAAACAACAAAAAAAGAAATAAATAACAAATGTATGAAAAACAATATCAAATTGAAAATAAAAACTAACAAAGCATAAAAGAATAATAAAAACAAAAGCACAACTAAAAGTGTGCAATAGCAATAGAAAAAAAACTAGTTAGAAACAAAAGGTAAAAATTATAGAGAATATTTCATAACTATAGAAACAACAATTAGTAGAAGTATAAAATCATAAATAAACGTAAATAGTTAACATATGTTTAAATGTACGTAAACTAAAATATTAAATTCATAAACAACCTTAATAAGAACAAGAACGACACACAGGACACTGTTGATGGTAAGGTAATATAAAAATAACCATTAATAACTGGTTTATGAAAAGCATTTGCTGCCTCGCTTATGGCGTTCCACGTCTCCTTAAGCAAGCCCTGAAACGGTAGCACACCGTCATGTCGCACCTGGTGCGAGAGAAAAGAGAGAGAGAGAGATACAGCAAAAAAAAGCAAGTAATTTACAGTTGACATTGTTAAAATATCAACCGAGCACAAATAAAGCGAACCCTTGCACAGACATTCATCTTCGTCGTGTAGAAGCGACCGGGCATTACTTTAATGCTTCTCGTGCCCTCGTGCTGGCACTGGCCACCAACGTTCGTATACCGTTCTGATCGTGCACTCTACCCGTGTACGTAGTCGTCGAATGGACGTCATTCGTGTTTTGGAAGCACGAAGGAGGTTCGGAAGACGTTGAGGTGATTGGGAGGGAGGGGGATCTGGGAGTTGGAGGAGGGGGTTGACGCAATCCCGGGACTTGTACAAACGATTTGCCTCCCACTAGAAACGTGAGCCAAGAAACGGCCGCACCTTACGGATGCTGCGTTACTGCAGATGGCGCGCGTGTGAGCGAGACCGCGATCGCAAGAACGAACAGATGATTGTGTGTGCTTTTTTGTTTTAATTCTCTTCCATTCTTCTATCTAACCGGTCTGATCCGTTTTTTCTTCTTCTCTTTCTTCAAGTAAGGGTGAGAGGGTTAAGTTTCATAGTGAACCGGGGAAAGGCCAAGGGGTTTGTAAGGTTTTGCAGGTAGTAGTAAGTGATTGTAGTAGTATAAGAACCGAAGAACTTGCCGCCGGGCCTGATACACGGACGGATGTGGCGTGCGGGTGAACACTTGCGCCGAGAAGTGCAATCCCATTCGGCTCACAGTCATCGACGTGTTTCTGGAGTGAACGCGGCCGTCTAAGATGAATGGCTAGAACGGTTCAGTTGTGTGCGGTTGTGTGCCGGTGGAGACGCGGCAAACGTTCCAAGTCACGAGCGAAAGGAAGGTGAAATAGAAGTCACTTGAAGCAGGAACGCAGACTTCATGTTCGTTTTGACGCTGTTTGGGGGGGTGAGGTAGGAGTAAGGAGTGAGTGGTTTGATAGGAGGAGGGGCGGAGTATTAGGTGAAAATGGTGATAGAAGGAAGGAAACACAAGGCGGCCGGGGTCGCCTTCTGTGCGTCGCCCGTTTACGTTTGAAGCGTTTGTACGTGGCAAGCGAAATTACGCGAAACCGCGCAGAGAACACCGCGAACGAACTGGTTCTTTCGCTCCAAAGAAAGAGGAAGGAAAAAAAACAACACAACAACCTCCGCGAGAGCCAACCTTGCCATACATTTTTGTTTCTCCATCACTTTTATTTGGTATTCCTTCTTGCCACCAGTCCGCGGAAAAATCGTCGATTGCCGCTGTGGCCAACGGGTGTGTTTTTGGAAGACAGTTTAGCCGGCGTAACGACAACCGGTCCGGGACCGTCTCGGGTGGAGGGCTTTCGAAACCCTCGAACCCCACAGTGCCCGAGTAAGTAAATAAACTGCTGTACCTCAAAATGAAATATAAATACGAGTAATATAATGTATTCTGCACCGCATCGGGAATGATAGTCAAACACTTAGCACTGGAATGTGTAATCGGTTATACCTTGCCTCGTTTACATCGGTGTTGGTACTACGATGCGCATCACACTGGTGAATGGTTTGCCTTGCGGGTTTCTTCCACGGGAGACGACGATCCCGCGCTCATCGTCGACGACGTTCCTTCGCCAGTCATGTCCGGCAATGCTCATCTTGCAAATGGATATTCATATCGTTCCATCGGCAACGGTTGGTGTGGTGCGCTGTGCTTGCGGTTGAAAGTTTGGCGACCGCTGTACACTGAGGATCTTGGAGAGTTCTTCGATGGCAAGCGCATCTTGAAGAACGTGAATCAGCGGGTGTGTCGATCGATGTTTGAACGCGGAAAGAAAGGTACTCCGTCGATAGTAAGTGTCGTCTAAAGGGAAGATTATGTCAAGACAGACTATATTCGAGCATTTTTGGATTCAGGTTTATGCTTGAGAGTTATAGAGTCGCATTTATTACTTACAAAGTTTTAGTATACATTAATAACATTTTAAGCGATTTTATGACAGAAAAAATAATATCTAATTCTTTACAAATTAATTTATCTCATTGAATCGAAAATCGGAGTGTCAGGTAACGAGGAATCTCTGGAATTACCTGTAATTGTCTTCTTCTGGGTAAAATGATTCCAGTAGGCCCTAAATCTGCAAATATAATAACTTGAGTAGAGTCTGGGCAGTTATACAAAGCAGGAAAAGTAGATCTGAGCTTTTGGATCCAGTTGAGATTCGATCCTTCAAACTTCGGTGTACCATCCAGTATGCCATGGCACAAGCCCATAAGGCTGGCAGTGGTATACTCCATTATAAACCTTCTTTTCCTGTGAACTCCGCAACAATGTAAGGTTTCTCAATCCCAAAAACAAAACAACAAACCCCTCCACACGTAGTTGCATCGCTGATTGAAGCTAATGTTGTTAAGGCGAAATATTACACCCGTTCATGATTAAAATTGTCCTTGGCAGCGCTCCAAACGGCAGAATGGAGCATTTGCCACCCCACAAATGCAGCAGTTAAAGTAAAGCCTTTTCCGTTTCAACCGCCCCACTATCCACCACCCCGGGAGGCGGCCGATGGCATTTACTGCCTTCCGACAGCCGTTTTCGCTTGCAGGACATAACTAACAGCGCGCTCTTTCTTTCTCTCCTCCCAACAGATTGACGGTCACGACTCGGGCACCGAGTCCGACGGTGACCTGGATCAGGAAGACGACCTGATACAGGAGCACGAGATGGAGCTAAGTAAGTAGTTGCACCGTTTTTATCATTGTGTATTTTTTCAGTGCTCCGTACTTCTTCCATTCTTCCATTTTTTTCCGTGTGCCTCCCCCCACCCCACGATAGGGGGCTCCTTCTATCGCCACCACACAGCCGACCCATGGCATGCAGACAGCATCAAACTTTTTGGGTAGCCGGTTTAAGTTGCTTCAGTTTTACGACGACTGCAATGTTTTGTCGTAGCGCCAGGTTCGTTTACTGTAAAAGGGAGAAAGCGCCACGGGTCTGGCATCTTCCGTGTACGGTTCTTGTGACGTGCGCGCCTTGGGCCCAGGCTCGGTAGCGCGCTTTCTCGCCGTGTCGGGCTGCTGTTTGTTGCCGAGCCTCGCTTGCCTGGCCTGGCCGGGTGTTCTTTTGGCGTAACTTTGCCGGCATTTTTATGGCACGTGCTTGGGAATACAATTTGGCCGGGATGTAATAAGGAGCATGAATTGTATGTGTCTTTCCATAAAGGCACTATTTTGCAATGAAAGCGGGAGGTGTGTTCCTTAAAGGAAAGGAACAACAACAGCAACATCGGGGAAAAACCCACCCCTAAACAGAAATGAAATATGTAATTTTGAAGTTTATGTGTCTAACAAAACGCTGAGGTAAAATTTTTACGAAAACAAAAGCCTTTTGTGTTCTCTTTAGTCAATTATCACGATCCTTGGTTGTGTGTGTGTGTGTGTGTTTTAATGCCAAGCGTGATTCTCAAATGNGTCTTTCCATAAAGGCACTATTTTGCAATGAAAGCGGGAGGTGTGTTCCTTAAAGGAAAGGAACAACAACAGCAACATCGGGGAAAAACCCACCCCTAAACAGAAATGAAATATGTAATTTTGAAGTTTATGTGTCTAACAAAACGCTGAGGTAAAATTTTTACGAAAACAAAAGCCTTTTGTGTTCTCTTTAGTCAATTATCACGATCCTTGGTTGTGTGTGTGTGTGTGTGTTTTAATGCCAAGCGTGATTCTCAAATGAAAACGAGAATATTTATGTGATTAGAATGATTTTGTTTGATGATCTTCGCCCCATTTATGATGGGATGTAGCTTCGAAGTATGCTAACAGAACTATTTTGATAACATGAGCCGTGACGTCGAGAAACTCGAGAAGCATCTCCGTAAAGGGGAAAAAGATTATCGCGTTGCTAATGGAATCCATGGATTTATGCTGATTTTCGTATCAGGTGTAATCCAGTATCGAGGATCAGCTCAGCGTTTTTATTTTCAAAAATAGGTGCTAATTTGTTAACGGTGTGTTAAGGCTTCCTAATGTGATCAACACTCGTTCGAGCGCGGAGAATGTACCAATCACGTATGTTTTGAATGTCGTTTCACGCACTTAAAAAGGGTTTTTTTTCTGAAAAGCGTCGTGATAATGAGTTTAACAGCTGATTTGTAATATTTTACGATCGATGGACGCTTCAATTTCCCCACTCTGGCGACGTCAGTCAACGTTCGAATGATTGTATGTGAAATCACTTTAGCACCCGTGTAGAATGTTCAATCCCTGACAAATTGCTGATTGAAACGGAAACATAAACAATTTGCCGTTTTGTTAGTGGCGTTTTGGAGGTTCACAAAATTGCAGAGTTAGCTGTTGCCGAATACACTGTGCACTTGCATCTGCATCAGCTGTGTTAAATAGAGTTTGTATAAGGGGAGAGAGAGAGACCACATATGACTTCTTTAAGGCGCCGTATCGGACGCCTTTAGGACGCTATCAAAATTTCGAAAGGCAAAAAACAAATAAAACCCGTACAACTCCACCAAAGCGCTGAATGGAACGAATCGGAACCCCGATCGGGGTATGAATTAATGTAATTTTTAAACGCTGGCGCACATCATAACGGCGCGAGTCGTGCGTTTGTTTATTAATTCTACTACCATTAAGTAGCCATGTTCCAGGGCATGGAACAGGCGTCGCACAAAGCGCAGACAAGCCGTATTGAAAGAAATAGATATTATTTGCAATCATTTGCAGTTAGTTTTAATGTTCACTGGCTGTGTTGTTGTTTGTCGCGCTTGCCCCCGGGAGCTCAATGTACTGGTTTTCATCAACTTTGCCAACGCGCTGGTTGGAATATGGACAGCAGCAGTAGTGGAGTGTAGAAATTGGAGTCGTTCAAATTGCCTCGACCACGGGTAATTTTCTGTAGCAGCTGATATTTAGTGGGCCATACATTTTGCGTTCATTTGCAGAAAAAGTGATTAGACACTGAAACTGCGGTTCAAGTAAAGATCGCTGTCTAACTGCCAGTGGTCGGCAAGCCTGGCAAGCCGAGAAAAGTAGATATAAAGCCAATTAAAAGTGAACCGTTTTATAGCTCAGAGCACCTAATAATTGCAAATAAATAGGAAATAATGCCAATTCTTAGACAGATTTTCGAATAAAATAATCATTGGTTATATCAAAGTTAATTCTCTCTCTCTCTTTGGCGTAACGACCTATTCCGTCATGCCGGCCATATAATGGCTTACTAGACTATTAGATACCACGTAGTTGCATAGTCAGTGCTCACTACGGGGGGACGGTCCGAATGGGATTTGAACCCGGTCCGGTCGTGTTAGGGACTAGCGCCGTTGTCAAATACACCACCGGGCCACCCCTTCAAAGTTAATTATTTAATTAGGCCATCAAAGTTAATTATTAATTTGGGATAATATTTAATAGCAAGTCGGTAGAGTGGGAAATGGAAAATTTATTTGTGGTTTGTATTAAATTATTATAATTTATTTAAAAACTTCTGCTTGTTATAATGTTGAATTTCCTACAAAATCGTTGGAATCAAGTTGATCTTAGCACATAATACCTTTGTTAGCATTTTCTTTTAAAATTTGAAAAATATTTTGAAGATATGTTTTAAATATCATTCAATAAATAAACACTGCTCCACTGGGCTTGCTGACCACTGCCGTCGAATCGTAAGCGCCATCCCCATACACTCACACAGACAATTGCCAGTCAAACGTGCAGAATAAGCGTGTTTCGTGGTGTGACATTGAACGTGGGGGGTGACAGTCGCTACGGAAACCCCATCGACCCATGGCTGGCCAGTCAGCTCCACCCAGCAGCACGGGCGTACGGGCGTTTTGCGAACGGTTTTTGCTGCAATTTGGCAATTTAAATTAATAAACCAGGGAGAACAACATATGTGGGGACGCATATGTTTTGCGGTTTGTGTCCTTCGGTATTAATGCGCCTCCCGCGAGCCGATGTAAACTCGAGCGTTGCCTTTTTGCTTGCTTACTTTCGGTGTCCGGTGTCCAGTCTTGTCATAAGCATGCTTTCAAAGCACTTGCACATATTGTTTCTTTTACCGTTTCGGGTTGATTTTTTTTCTTCTCTCCTTCAAATTAACCCTAGCCGTTGAATGTGAATCCACATCATCGATATAATTTGCTACTTTTGAGTTGCAAAGTTGTTGACGTTCGGCACAAAAAAAAAAATTAAGTTTTTTACCTCCCCATTTGCTAACTTCCACTTTTCGGCCATTCGGATGGGTTGTGGCCCGGTACGCGTCTGCGAAAATTATTAACCTTCTCCCTTCGTTTTCGTGCACCACACCACGAACTCTCCAAAACTCCTCGACTGACTCTAACGGCGCCTCAATAAACAAACTCATCTTGGCGTAATTGTTGCTAATGGTTGGCGAAACAATTTGTGCACGGCTTTTGTAGAAAGCACTGGCCAGCCAGCCATCCCCCATCCCCCAACGTGCCCAGCAGCTACCACCAAGGCAAGGCACTGGTGGTGGCTCTGCTCAACGGAAGCGTGAAAATTGCACTGGTGTGGTGAATTGTCAGTACGCTGCGGTGTTTTACCCGGGGAATCTTCTGCCGGCCCAGGCCTGGTCCGGATGTGTTTGACATTCAGCGGAAAATTGCGCCCCAAACCGGGCGCAAGTGAGCCGGAACCGTACGTCCACCGGAGGGCGCCACCGGGTCGAGCGCTGAGCTTGAAGTTGATTTGCTGCAATTAAAGCAAACGTCCGAAGCACTCACACAAACGCACACGCTTCCTCGCCTTTGCGTCTTCGGGTTGGGAGGGGGGGNGAATTTTTTGTTCTAATACGTCATTTAAAATTAAATTTAGTTCTTTGTGAATAATGTCAAAAAATATTGTGTAAAATTCGTTGGAAAGTCCATCCCTTCCTGGACTTCGATTAAGTGGTGCTTTTCTAATTGCTTCATAGATTTCTTTTGTTGTGATTTCTGTACAAAGGTTATTGTTAATGTTACAGTTTGCTGGGATTTTTTTCTTGCAAGAGAACTTTGTATTATTAAGTTCGTCTTCTACAGCTAGTAACTTTTGAAAGTAGTTTTCTATATATTTTTGAATTTCAATAGGGTTTTCAATGGTGTGATTATTATCTTGGATACTATTAATGACAGTGCGCTTTTTGTGACGCTCGTTAAGGTGAATTGTTGAAATATTTTCTCCAGCTATGTATGTATTGCTTGGCCTTATGTAGTATTCTGTCATTTTCTTTTGAAGAGCTAGCATTTTTCCTTTTATCTTATTGATATTACTTCTTTCTTTGATATTTCCTAAATACTTGTTGTAAGATACGTCAAGTTCCTTTTCTAGTGACGCATATGATGCATGAAATTTCTTTACGTGTACACTGTTTTTCCATTTGAAGAATGATATTATTTTTGGTTTTGCAAAGGTAACCCACCAATCGATCCAAGTGTCATAATATTTCTTTTGTCTTGTCCACGTAATCCATTTTTCACGAAATTGGTTAATAATTTCTTCATTTATAATGTGTTTTTTGAATGTCCAAAGTCTATGTTTTGGGATTATTTTTTCACTGCTTGGGATTCCCAGCCTGACTGTGTATGCTTTATGATCGCTAAATGACACGCTAACTATATCTACTGTGCGTAAATTTGATCGTAAATTTCGCGATATGTAGATTCTGTCAATGCGTGAGGCCGAATTGTGTGTGAAGAAGGTATATTCGATATTCTTTTTAAGTAGTTGCCATGTATCGTCCATTTGCAGGTGCTGTATTGCATTTTTAAGAGCAGCACTATTGTTAAGGTTTCCAGTCGAATCTTTTTCATTAATTACACAATTAAAGTCTCCTGCTATTATTAAGAACTCATGCGGTATTCTTAAGTAGTATGCCAACGTGTGTTGGAAGAAGTACTCTCTATTATGTCGTTGTTGCGTACCAGATGGAGCGTATAGGTTCAGTACTTTTATATTGTTGTTAATTACGATTGATATTATTCTTCCGTCTAAGCTTTTTTCCAATTTTGAATGCTTTAAACCATTGCGTATTGCAATCGCTGTGCCCCTTTGATGGTGGTCTACATTTGTAAATGTTTCAAATCCTCGAATGTGTAACTCATTATCGTACACTTCTTGCATGCAAACAATATCTGCATCAAGTTTGAATATCAAAGATTCTAAACTATTTATTTTGTTAGTGCTTGAAATATTATTTATGTTGATCGAAATTATTCTAATGTTAGTGTTCATTGCGAAGCGTGTTTCCTACCTCGGTGAGCGTTATCGCTTTTGGTCAAATAACGGGTTCTCCCTCTCTTTGATTCGATCATCACAGCGTCCGTAATTAATTTCTCTGCTTGTCTCTTAGCCGATGCCGATCTTTCTCTTTCGTTGTATTGTTTCTCGTGTCTTTTTATCGGGCTCGTGCTCTTTCGGGAATTTGATTTAGCAGGTGTTGTTTGTGATTGTATCTGCTTTTGAGATTCTACTTCCGAACTCGAGGCATGTGTTGGTGTGGAGTCTTTGCATTTGTCGTCGGTCTCGTTTTGTGGTTTGGCAGTGATCGTTGCGTACGATACTTTCAATCGATCAGTGACTTTGGATTTTTGTCCAATCAGACGTCTGTTTTGGTTACACGTCATTCCATGATGTACATGAAGCTCGCAATATCTACAAGTTGGTTTTTGACCTCGATGAGTCGCAAGTGTGATTTCTCCGTTGATTTGCACAAACGAAGGTATCGGTTTTGCCGTTATTATTCGTACAAAACGATAGCCATTCGGCAGTCCAGCAAATGGGCTTGCTTCTCCCCATGTACCTTCTGATACACGTATAACTTTTCCATAGCTGGAGAAGTACTTGACAATATCATTGTCTGTGGTTCGGTAAGAAATGTCGTGCAGTTTAACTAGCACGGATCCATCATCCATAGCGATGGGAATAGCGAACTCCTGTCCTTGGCAAAGCATTGTATGCTTTCCATCGTTATCTTCGACGATCTTCAGAGCCACACTCTCGTCCTTTAAGTCGATAAAGGCGTTGACGCTGCTTGTGCGCAAATGTATGCGTAACACTTGTTCCTTTGTTACATTCAGTTTAGATGAGATGAACTCCATCACATCCTTAACTGGAGGCCTGATCGGGAGATTTGAGAAATCTACTCTCAGAGTAGCTTCTCTTGTTCCCATATTGTCACTATATTTTTGCTTAGCACTCTTGTTTCACGTCCGTTCTCTTCGAGCTTTAGAACCAAACTGAACAAGATCATGTAACCTTATTTTAGTTCAGTGCATAAGCGATGCGAGGACAGGTTTTTCCAAGGTACCTCGATTTGTTGCCCTGCCTGGCCTGGTCGCTACAGGTAGGATGAAACACCTTCGACAGTAGCTAGCTTAACAGTTTAACTAGCGCACGAGGGTAATAGTTCATATCTAAAAGCTTGCTGTAACGCAACCATACATTATTCCTTGTCCGTGTACAATTTTACCCAGTTTTTCTGAATGGAAAAATCCGTCCCATAGTTTAAGAATGATCTGAATAGTTGGGTA
>STHB01000003.1:4799313-4862907 GCA_018908115.1 Anopheles rivulorum
TACGCACAGCACCGACCGATGTGAGAATAATACAAAATAAAATCTTCAGATAAGCGCAGACGCTGCTGTCAGTAGCTCGCACTTGGAAGGATACTTGTGCCTGGGACTGTTAAAATTCATGTCCCTTGGATTATGCAAAAATCGTTTCCACTCCATCTCGTTTTGTGTTGCTTGCACACCACCAGTTTCTAGCCTGAGTGGTGGTGGGCCTGGGTGGGTGTTAAATTTCTCCCCAGACAGCTAGCCATGCGGCTAGCGCTCACATCAGCTTACCTTCCTGTGTCCGAATCGCCGACGTCGGCGTCGTTGTCGTCGTCTGTCTAATTGGAATAAAAATGTGAGCTGATGAAATATGTATGCGTACACCGCTACCGTGTCTCCCCAAGGCACTTCCCCATCGGTGGTATGATTTGGATTTTAGTCGAACGCGTATTGAACGACGCAAGAGTCCACGAAAATGGGAGACAGACAGCGTGAGGGTGAATAGTGATTTGTATGGTGGTGGGTGGTAAGGTTTTTATTCTGTGCTTAGAAGTTCTGGTAGAAGTATGGAAGAAAAAGTTCGATGAAGTAACCACAAATAATGGGAACAAGGATAGCCAGACATACACACAAAGCGCACAGTGTGAGGAAGTAACTACCGGTAGTGTTCCGTTCCAAAGTGACCAACAATGTTGCAGTTTTCACATTGTGCATGCACCCCGGTCCGGAACCAGCACCCTGTTCCAGTGGAGAGTGTGATACATCATAATAAAAACTCGTTGCCAGCGCCGACCAAAGGTCCGCCCGATTGGCCAAGATGTGGGCAGTGGGCGATGCCTTCGTAATGTCAGATTAGGAGCATTGTCCCTTTTGCTGCCGAGAGTATCCAAGGAGTCCGAGGACGAATTAATAATGCATCGTTTAGTGTGAGTGCAATGGACTCTATTCCTCGGCGCATCGGTGTATTACTTTTGCACAAGGTGTTCCAGTATCAGTAGAATGGAGTTACCATCGAACAGCAAACTGGGTAAGAATGGTACCCGATGTGTGTGTGTGTTTTTTGTGTTTTGCATTCTTTCCCTCCGGGTTTTTAATTGAACTAATTAGCCGGAATGGGTGAGAACCACGTCGCTTGATGTGCGCGGGTACGCGTCATTACTGCGGCAATAAAACACGATTGCATTCAGCAAACCGATAAACGAACCCGGGGCAGGAGGCGATCGTTTCATATTTAATGTACAAGCTACCGCATTCCGGACGGTTCGTTGGGGAGGTTTTGCGTGAAGACAATCTCATTAAAAAGACGCGACTATTCAGTCAACCTCACCCGAAACCCGAAATGGTGGGCTGTGTCGATATTTTTGTGCGCCTTTTATTTGCAAATGATGTCGTTTCAAATTAACCTTATGCAAATTGGTCGAAATGGCTCTTTTGCATTATGTGTGCATAAAAGGTTGAAGTTCTCTCTCTCTCTCTCTCTCTCACTCTCTCTTGTTCTCTGTTGCTTCCTATAGTTCGATTGCATTATTCAAATTTCGGGCATAACAGCAAATATAATACTTTCAATCTCTTCTGGCCTGATGGAGGGAGCGATGGCGGATTGTGAGCTCGGTACCATCGTGCAACGACACTTATCATAATGAATGTCGAAATCGTGGATTAATCACTTATGGGGAGCGCATAATCGGATAAGCCGGATCTCGGTGGATACGGTAAATCATCGGGAACGTTTTTCGGGTACCCGGCTGCTTTTGTTGTTGCTGGTGTTGCAAGCATTTCATTAACAAATGAAGCAAACCCGAAACAATACAGACACACACACACACACACACTGAAAAAAAATGAAATAAACAAAAATCCTTAAAGAATGTTTCAATAAGGATTGAAGCCGGACGGGGGCGCGCTCGCGTCCGGCAATCATTTTTGACCGACCATCCATCGTGTGATTACGCACACCGGATGAGGGAAAAAAGAAACAACAAGTGAACCAAACATCCCATTAAACGTCAGGGCATTTTGAAGCAGTGGGGGTGGGTACAATTTCCGGGGTTTTGCAATAAAATTACCGTCCACTTGATTCGGTTCGCGGTCCCGTGCTCAAATGCCAGCGGTCACCAGCCCAGAAGTCCCATTAATTTCGTGGTCAAACCTATACAGCGCACCCAGCAAGCCTTTTTGCTTGCTAGCGATCCGATGGGGCCCCGATGGGTTGCCAATCGAACACGGCAAAAACCAACCATTTCGGCGTGCGAGAGTGGTACAGAGTTGTGTGGCATCGATAAATTGTGTTCAATTGTGCTTTTCGCAATTCAATCGGGAGAGTTTACCTTTTTTTTTGCCAATACGCTGTCGAAGCAGCACGGGGTGTTACAATGTATTTTTTTTCGGATGGTGATTTTTTGAATAGAAACGGCAAAGGGGAAAATAATAAAACGATTGTTTGTATTATCTGTCATTAAGCAAATTTGAATCTCGTTGGAAGTGTTACGATGAAAGCATAAATAAATGGAAACTGTTTGATATACATTTTATGGGCATTCTATTGAAATGTCTTACTCAAAGGAGTAAGCTGAACCCATGATGAATCACAATAATTGAACATACGTTTAGAAAGCTATTTAAAAATGTTTAAGTTGTTGCAAAATCTATTTGTTTCGATGTTTATCAATAATTCGTCATCAGCTACAGAGTACGTTACTACATTGTGCATTGGCAAAGGCATCTGTTCGCGCCCAATTGTAGGCAATCTGCATTACATCCACTTTGGTTGTGTGAATGTTTTAGCATTATTGTACCAGCGCTTATCTGTCAAACGCCCTGTCAAAGTTCTCTTTGACAGATAGATTTTCAAATCGGTTGACAGAAAATTACAGTGTTGGGATTAAACAAAAAAACCACAGCTAAATAATCTTACTCCACATTAAAAAAACATGTAAAAAGAACGACATGTGCTGATGCTGATGCTGATCACTCTGATTGATCTGACGGATTTATCGGAGAAAACAATTAGTGCTGCACGCATTAAATGTGGTGGNCAATTGTGCTTTTCGCAATTCAATCGGGAGAGTTTACCTTTTTTTTTGCCAATACGCTGTCGAAGCAGCACGGGGTGTTACAATGTATTTTTTTTCGGATGGTGATTTTTTGAATAGAAACGGCAAAGGGGAAAATAATAAAACGATTGTTTGTATTATCTGTCATTAAGCAAATTTGAATCTCGTTGGAAGTGTTACGATGAAAGCATAAATAAATGGAAACTGTTTGATATACATTTTATGGGCATTCTATTGAAATGTCTTACTCAAAGGAGTAAGCTGAACCCATGATGAATCACAATAATTGAACATACGTTTAGAAAGCTATTTAAAAATGTTTAAGTTGTTGCAAAATCTATTTGTTTCGATGTTTATCAATAATTCGTCATCAGCTACAGAGTACGTTACTACATTGTGCATTGGCAAAGGCATCTGTTCGCGCCCAATTGTAGGCAATCTGCATTACATCCACTTTGGTTGTGTGAATGTTTTAGCATTATTGTACTAGCGCTTATCTGTCAAACGCCCTGTCAAAGTTCTGTTTGACAGATAAATTTTCAAATCGGTTGACAGAAAATTACAGTGTTGGGATTAAACAAAAAAAAAACAACAGCTAAATAATCTTACTCCACATTAAAAAAAACATGTAAAAAGAACGACATGTGTATGCTGATCACTCTGATTGATCTGACGGATTTATCGGAGAAAACAATTAGTGCTGCACGCATTAAATGTGGTGGACAATACGATAAATTATGCATAATTAACTAATCGTTTAATATTACATAACACACCTATATGACCGCTGTCTGCGTCTGTCTCGGTCTGCTTACAATGCACTTTCGTTGGCAAAACAATTGTTTGCTCACTGTATTCATCTTAAAATCCATTTCAAAGCAATTGACGATCGTGACTTTCGAAACGACTTCTAAGAATGGATGGAGCGACGAGTGATTGTTTGAGAAATTGCTTTTAAAATACATCTTTAAAATACACCCCCTGCCGCACATGCTCTCTGCTCAACGTACCTCATGCCCCCCCCCCCCCTCCTTGCCTACGCCCCTGGACGCATACACAAATCTCGCGCATTGTACCGTAGGTCTATAAATATATTTTTATGACGCTAGAGAGCAATGGAAGGTGTTTACGCGTTTTTACGATAATAAGGAAGGAACAGGGCCAGACCGGGTGCTAACACTAATGCTAACTTGCCGTTTAGCACATACCGCTACATTACCTTCCCCCCTACCCTTTACACAATCCCCTCTACCCTCTACGACCCTCACAACGTCGTTCCACGGACGATGGCCAAGCCGATTAATTCTTTCTTCTCGCAGCAAAGCAAAAATCAGCTGTTTTTTGATAAGCGTGACGTGCGTTTCGTACTATTTCCGGTTGCCACAGTTGCCACAGTTGAATAATCGTCGGGTGGGAGGTGGTATTGTTGTTTGACAAATATTTGTTGTAAAGTTGTGTGTGCTGCACGGTTGTTTATTAGCCGCGACTAGCCCGTATGAGATGCAGCAGCCTTGCATCATCACGATCGTGTTAGACGATCAGCATGCGTTGCATTCATGGTGGTGAAAGCTAGGCTTGCGGAAAAGAAGGGAAAAAACACACAAAATGCCTTAATCGCGACTTGTTATTCAACCTCGGCGTGGGTTTGTTTTTCTTCTTAATATTGCAGCTTAGACGGGAACTGTCTGAAGTTAGTTAAAAAAACACACACACCGAGTGATGATCAATAAATGGAGTGGTTGTGTCTGCGGGGAAAGCTAGAAACAGTGCTGGAGGTTAAGCAAATACATGTAATCCAGTCCGAATGTTGATAACGTGCCAGCGTGTAGGAGGTAATGATTGTCTAATTCTAGAAGCGGATGATGGTATAGTATTCTATCCGCACTTTCCATCACAATAATAGCCCGGGTGAGATAAGGCCACCAGCGACAACAACAACAGCCAGGCTATGACTTATCTGTCAATTAATGCCGTCGAATGGTGGTGGACCTGTGTTGTTTTTGTCGGGTGTTTGATTGAAAGGATGTCCTTCGACCCTTCTGTCTTGGATGGTTGCCGATATCGATAACGATAGCGCACGGTTTGTGTGATCTCGCACACAGTTTGGATCTTTTACCGTAAAGGGGTCAATCGTAACTGGCTTCCATCAGCATCAAGCCGCGTACGGATGTGGAAGCAAAATGGCCGCCCCTTCTTGAAGAAGGGGCCCGTCCCGAGTTGTGAAAAGTTGTGCTAGGCCAGGTTCAAGGAAACAAGTTCACCACGCCTATTATCGTCGGACGGACCACGACGAGAGCGTCGGGCGAGCGTTACACACGCTGTTTACTCCCTGTACCATCATCGTAAACAATTACCGGCGGGTTGCCGGTTACACACACACACACCTTATCGGTGTTTGCAGAGACAACACGCTACGGGCTGGCTCTTTGTATCGCGCCGATTTGATTTTGCACCGTTTGCCACAGCCCCACAGCCTCGTCCTAAGCAGCGGCAGCTGATAAGATTAGCGATTGTGGCTGATTAGCAGTGCCGAGTCGTTTGCGTTTGTACGTTCGCCCATCAGCACCATCAGCAGAGCAGCAGCCTTTTTTTCTGGCCGATTCCTCTTCTTGGCCGAATATGTGGCCACTATTGCCTGTGCCGGTGTTCATGTCTGTTTTGAATGATAGAACCAAACACCGGGACGAGGTACGAAGCCGGGCCGGATGCGTGTAAGCCACTCGGGAGCTCTGCTCCCCACACAGCATTGCCGGTATTGTTTGGTTGCGGACCACGCTAAAGATAAGACGTCCGTCTTCACGATGGGTGAACGCAGCTAAAAACAGCTGATGAAATTTGAGCAAAAATTTTCAGCACAAACACACCGCACGCGCTCGGTTTTGGGCGATAAGGCGCACCAACCAACCAAACACACGAAATGGGAAAGGAAAATTCCATCGTAAGATGCTATGATGACCTAAAGCCGGTTGCTTTTTTCGGGTTTGCCATTTTTTTATTCTTGGTGCGTTGGACCCAATCGCACGAGGAACGCGAATACGCGGAACTGATCAGCAGTGGGGACGTCATCACCAAACTGGTGTGGAGCGATACCAGCCCGTTGGGGATTGGTTTTGTGTTTGCCCGGTGTTGTCTGAATGGTTGTTTACTCCCGGTCCCGGGTCCCGGGTATTAGATAATCGCGATGGCGGCGTCGCTAGAATGGTAGTGTCAGAATCTCGAAGCTTCTCGGATTCCCGGGGTTTTGGTGGGAGGAGAAAGCCAAGCAAACACACACACACATACACCCCATGATTCTCGGCAGGAGGTACTGGAGCTACACATTGCAACGAGAATTGCATGCAAAGGGGTTGCACTTCTCGAACCGCTCGCTGCACCAACACACCTAACCAAAGCCCTTGCGCCATATTGACGTATCTTTATTACTGGCATTAGCAGAGTTACTATTTACTATCTCTGCCACCATCATTCCACTGTGGACGAGCGTCCTCAATCCTCAATGGAGATGGGTCGCTGTGTGAAGAGTTTTACGTCATCCTCGAGTACCGTCGATTAAACATTGGCAAAAGGGTCGTCTACATTACCGTTCGCCCCAGGCTTCTTCCCTGGTGCACTTCTCTCCCAGTCGCACTTCTAGTTCGTCCAGTGATAGTTTCGCGAAAAGTTAACCTTGAACGAGTACAAAAACCCATCCGCCCCATTGCTACACGCCAAAAAACGGGGTTGGGAGTGGGTGCGAGTTGGAGAAAATCTTCCCGTAGGCGGCGGTCTGTATCTCGCGCGGAAAAATTTACATACAACGCTACAACGCTAAACAAGATATCTCGGTGTCAGCGGTTGTGTGGGCGAGTGTTGGTGGGAGCTGTGGGAGGTGTTGCAATATTTGCATGCATCCACTGTTGCTGTTAGCATTGGCAGCTAGTTTTGCTTGCTATCCGGAATATGACGACGATCGGATCGGGATAGAGTGGGGAGTTTTATTTCAACTTGACCAGCAGTGACATTGAATTAGGATGGACTAGCTGGCTGGTTTGGGTTTTTGGAGGGAAAATAGGGACACAATTTTGCTAAAGGGAATTCATTTTGAGAAAGGTCTGACTGTTTTTGGCTCCGGCTGCGTGCTTTTTGCACCCTTGAAACGGCCCACAACGGCCCGGCTAAGCCATTGTTGTTTGGGGCCGATTATTCTTCCAGCTTTGCACCACTAATGTGGAGATAAATTTGGAATTCCTAGAATGTGGCACTTCCCCACCCAGACGGATGATGTGCCGCCAGGCCAGAAGAGACACCTTCACGTCTTCATCCGCCAGGCCCATCCCGGGGCAGACACTTTCACTGTCATTTCTGGGATTCCTTCGGGTGAGTTCGTTCGGGTGTGTGGTGTTGCTCTTTTTCCAGCCCAGCGCGCTTTTTCGATCTGCTGCCTGGCGCATATATTGGAGGAAAAATGGAAATTTTCTCTAGGTTCCAGTCTGCTGCCAACGGTTTTTCCTCACCTCCAAAAACGTCCTCTTTCTCGCTCCCTTCTCTGTCTCCCTTTGCGCCCGATCGCATTTGTGTCCGAAGCGTTGGAATGGAAAAAAAGAATGTGCCTCCGTCGTATCTCCCAAGTAAGCTCGGTTTGATGGTTTCCCAAATTTTTATTCTATCTATTCCTACCTAGTCTGCGCCAACCTTTTCAGGCCAACGCGACGAGCAATGCGTATTGTAGTCGTCTACTTTAACTTCCCTTTTTTTTTTTTGCACCATTCGCTTTTCTCCACGAAGAATTGATCTCGTCACGTAGCCGATATATAAATACTTTGACATTTGAATACGATTTTGCTATTTTGTTTGGCTGCGGCAGATATTTACCGTCGTTCTGCCGGCGATGGATCCGATTGGCTTTTTGCATATTATTCCAACCAAGCGGCATCACTCTGGGCAACCGGCAACTGCCGCCGTAGTTTCCCTCGTGAGCCACATTGTGACTATTCCAATCGTCGCCGTAGTTGTCGTACGGCTTCCAGCCATCGCAAATACACCAAAGAGAAGGGAGCGTTGTTATTCACACAAACAGCAACTAAATATTCTACTGGCGTTCTTTCCATGTTTCGCCTTCAAACCTTCGTCAAGATCTTTGCCTTGTGGTCGACCTTGGCGCAGTGTGGGAGGACAAAGTGTTCTTTCCGATGTTCATTCTGTCATCCACTCTCTTCAAGGCAAGTTAAGCCAAACAGGGGGAGAAGAACAGAAGCAACAAAAAAAGCGCACCATAATGGTTGATTATAGCAACAGGTGTGCTTATAGCATTCTAACCGTCGTATATTGTTATTCGTTCTTTTTGGCACCGATTTCGCCAAACCTTCCCGAAATGCGAATACAGACATAAGGGAGCCCGGCCTTCGTACCTTTTGTTTTTGGGAGGGGGGGTAGGGGGTGGTACTTTTCTTTCACTTCCACTCGACCATCGAACCGAATTTGTTTATGGGGCGAAACAGTAAATAGTACGTTCTAAAAATAAATACCCCCAATCGTTGGCCGTGGTATGTGTGCATATTTTGGTTCATCGCTTCCAAAGCCTTATAAAACTTCAATAAAAAGCAAGGGAACGAGAGTTAAACAATTGTCCAAATTGTTTCTCCATCCGCTTACTGTGGCCAGTAGCTGTTTAGTGTTTTATCTAACCCGTACCCACGTACGGAACTGCATATTTTATGGCCGAAAATGGACAAAGCAATGCCGTTGTGCCTGTTTTGTCTCTAATTTTAGACACAACGGCGCTTTTTTTTGTGTGTGTACGCGATTCCTTAACTAATAGTTTGGAAAATTACCCCGTCGACCGTTGGGTGTGTGCAGTTGACTTTCATTGTCATCGCGCCGTCACCCGAGGTTCGGTCGATCGCTTTGTGCGGTACTATTAAAAGTGTGCACTTTCCATGCTTGTGTGTGCGTGCACGTCCTACTGCAAATGGTGTTGGGCTGATGATCTCATCCGAACGGAAGGGGGGGGGGGATGAATTATGAAACAGGCTTCTTTCTGCTTGATGATTTTGTTTTGTTTTAATCGGTACCCGACTGTCCATTACTCAGCCAGCGCAAATTAGCCAACGGAAGAACCACTGGTGTGGATATTATAAAATTAGATCGATCGCTGCATCGCCCTACGCGCACTCACTCCCTATACGATGTGATGCAACAAGGGCACAAGAATCGGGAATGACGGGCAACGGAACAGATCGCCATGATCGTCGGGAAAGAACATCTTTATGTTCGGGAACGCTCCCAAGCTGGCTGGTCTATTTCGAGCTGGCAGGAACACTTTCTTCCTGCTTTCCTGTTCACCCCGGGAGCTATTCACATGTCGCTTTCCTTCAGGTGTACGTACACGTGAGTCGAACATTCTTTCGCGCTTCCACTGTAACACACATATGAACCGCCAGTGGGGCTAGTGGCAAACCTAATCATCATCGATGAATACGACTGTCGCTCCATGTCGATGATACGACGACAGCGCACCGTTTAGTGTGATCTCTGATGGTTATGTGTGTGTGTGTGTGTGTCGGCTCGCTAGCCAACACAAACCCCCATTTCCCGTGGGAATGGCCGGGAAGCACTGATACAACAGCAATATTACCCTTTTTTATTGCCCTCCCCGTAAACTACACTATTTATAATCGGTTTATCGACCACTACTACATGACCCTTGTGTGTGTGTGTGTGTGTGTGTGTGTGTGTGACAGAAGCAACAACGATCGACCAAAAAGGGAGGTGTGTGCCGCCTGAGCTAAGTAAACTAATCAACGGAATGATTGCCATACGGACGCACANCCCGACTGTCCATTACTCAGCCAGCGCAAATTAGCCAACGGAAGAACCACTGGTGTGGATATTATAAAATTAGATCGATCGCTGCATCGCCCTACGCGCACTCACTCCCTATACGATGTGATGCAACAAGGGCACAAGAATCGGGAATGACGGGCAACGGAACAGATCGCCATGATCGTCGGGAAAGAACATCTTTATGTTCGGGAACGCTCCCAAGCTGGCTGGTCTATTTCGAGCTGGCAGGAACACTTTCTTCCTGCTTTCCTGTTCACCCCGGGAGCTATTCACATGTCGCTTTCCTTCAGGTGTACGTACACGTGAGTCGAACATTCTTTCGCGCTTCCACTGTAACACACATATGAACCGCCAGTGGGGCTAGTGGCAAACCTAATCATCATCGATGAATACGACTGTCGCTCCATGTCGATGATACGACGACAGCGCACCGTTTAGTGTGATCTCTGATGGTTATGTGTGTGTGTGTGTGTGTCGGCTCGCTAGCCAACACAAACCCCCATTTCCCGTGGGAATGGCCGGGAAGCACTGATACAACAGCAATATTACCCTTTTTTATTGCCCTCCCCGTAAACTACACTATTTATAATCGGTTTATCGACCACTACTACATGACCCTTGTGTGTGTGTGTGTGTGTGTGTGTGTGTGTGTGACAGAAGCAACAACGATCGACCAAAAAGGGAGGTGTGTGCCGCCTGAGCTAAGTAAACTAATCAACGGAATGATTGCCATACGGACGCACACACCAGCAGTAGGCGGGTTAAAAATCACGTTGACATGGCGCACTACCGTTGATGGCAATATCCATTCGCCCGCGAGGGAGAGGAAGAAACAGGCCGGCTGGGGGGGGAGGAGAGGGAGAAGAGGGGGAGGGTCGATGCTTAGATGCAACAATGTAGCAGCTACTCTAGGCGGGTTGTAGCGCTAGAAGAGCACTGTACTCGTTCAAGGTCAGCCAGACGACTGGGCCCCGAACACATCCCCATTTTGTAGCAGGGTGAGATGAGGCTTTGAATGAGAGGGGGTTTCGTTGCAAGTGCAAGTGCATCCACAGATACAGCTACAGCGGCGCTGCTAACACCGGAAGGGAAAGTGACACATTCGCGCGCGCCGCGTCTCCGTATCGTTTGCAACAGTGTGTTGCGTTGAGACGCGCACCGGGACGAGCCCTCGCCCGATGTGGCGGTCCGGTGGTCGCGTGAGATGTAACGCGAACTAATTGATTGAATTGATTTTCAGAACTCGTTATTCTCGTTACATCACAGGCACTTTACTGGGGCTTGGAGATTCTTGTTGCTGTGTACGGTGCACAAACAAATGTAGAAAAAAAANAAGGGAAAGTGACACATTCGCGCGCGCCGCGTCTCCGTATCGTTTGCAACAGTGTGTTGCGTTGAGACGCGCACCGGGACGAGCCCTCGCCCGATGTGGCGGTCCGGTGGTCGCGTGAGATGTAACGCGAACTAATTGATTGAATTGATTTTCAGAACTCGTTATTCTCGTTACATCACAGGCACTTTACTGGGGCTTGGAGATTCTTGTTGCTGTGTACGGTGCACAAACAAATGTAGAAAAAAAAGCTTCATATTTGCGTGAATTGAATGGAGAAGCTTTTGCAGTGGTGGAGCGGTGGTGTGTCTGGGGATAAGGTGGAAAGAATAGTTTTTTCTTGAAGGAAGATTTCCTTTTTTAGAGAGAACTCTAATCTCCTCGATCTTTCACTTTCACACAAAACTTTAACGTAAATATTTTTCTTCGAGCGCTTTAAGTGAGATTAGAACACGCAACGTGCACTGTGTAAAGCCCTATACTTACCACATACGCCATGGGATCCATCTGACAGTGGACCCGTTCGATGTGGATGTCATTACACGCACCGAGACCGAGACCGTTTGTTTGTCGTGTTTAACGAGGCGTTTTTTTTTTTCGGGGAAAATCCATCACTTGGCACATGTTACACACATGAGCTCACGCAGTGCACCCACAGACCGGGTACGGAGAAAGAGGAAAAAGCCAAACATTTGTCCGACTGTCACAACCACCACCCGGATGGACGGTTTTGTAACATGTCTCGCAAAACGGTTTTTGCAATCGTTCTCCGAATGCGCCAAAAATGGCATTTACAGTAAGTGCCTCCATCTCCAGCTGGCATTACACATCGCATCGCAAACATTCCAACATTCGTTCAGTCTCTCCCCAGGATGATGATGATGGTGATGTGCGCGGTGTTACACTGCACCAATGTTACTCCGTCCATGGATGCCGTGGGTGCCAAAAACAAACCCGACCAGTAACCAGAACACAAAAAAAAACAATAATAAAGACAGAAGAGTTGGAGTCCCGGGCTTGGTGGAGGCCCGTGACAGTAAACGATACGCATCGGAGTTAACGGAGCGTGCCGCACAGCAGACGGAAGACATTCGAACAGCAACATTGTTGCAACACGAATTCTACCCGGTTCCCGCATATAATGGGGTGGGCATGTTATCGTGGTGCAGTTGTTCTCCACTATCTTTGTGTGGATTGTTGGGTTAAAAAGGATGTCGGGAAAAATTACGCTCCCTTGCGCCCGTCGCACACACATACACGAGCGGGAGTTTCGTCACTAGTCAATCATTCACCGTCCATGGTTTTGGGGTGCATCACGCGAAAATTGCATGCAGCGTGCGCCAAAGGATGTCGGTTGGCGCTGCAATTTCCCATGGATGCAAACGAAGCGTTGCCTTGTGCTGTGATTGTGCCAGCATTTGCAACAAAGTGTGCAAGTTACCGGGGGGGCACAGCCGGAGCGATCCCAGATATCATTGGACAGGGTTTTCCATGCCCTGCACGAAGTAATGCCGAAATGGAATTGCTACACCCATTGTCCTTGTCCGCGTCCATCTAGTAACAAGGCGGGGGTCTATGTTTTTTTTTGGAGGGTACCAATTTCTGTACATTCGCTACAGACTGGCATGACCCTACTATTAGGAAGAGACAGCCAGCCGGCCAACCAACCGGAGTCAGTACCAGTAATGCTTAGAAAAGGGCACAATTGAAGTGTTTGCTGCTGCACGCGATTTTTCTCGCGTGACACACAAGCGCACCATACGGGGAACCGTTTTCTTGTGGCCTGAAAAATCCATCTCGCACCTTCGAGCGGCGGTACTGCAGTAATGCTACACTTCCAGAGCCTCCCAGGAACGCCCATGTAGGCTGGATGGTTTCGGTTTGCAAATTTGTATCGTTGTCGGCACTGCGGAATGAAAAACCGCTTCTGGTTCAGGGTGGAAAGAATAAGCGAAGCAAGCGGTGGTACCACCGAGCCATACAAACCACCCCATATACACCGAAAGGTGGTGGAAGGTTTTTTATGGGTTGAGTGGTTCCGTTACGCGAGCTTTCATGTTGTTTTAATGGTTCTGTCAAGTAAAAGAAGCAACCAGCAGCAGAGAGGCGAGCAAAAAAATCGAACGACGTGAAAAGATTCTACCATAACACGCTCCCCCAGTGTTAGGGGGGAGTTTCGGAGTTGAAGAAACGCATGGAATGGAAGTTATGAATGCTATTTGTGTACATTCGTTGTATGTTTGCTTGCGGCGGAACTGTTGCTACAAACTTGCAGCTGCAGAGTAGAGTACGGGCGAGTTTGTTTGTTTTGGGCGCTTTCGGTACATCGCAAACGTGAAGCATAAGGATCGCGCTCAACTTCATTTCTTTGGAGCTGGTTGTTAATTGTCAATGTAAATAATTTTTCCCTGTAACAACGACACACATGCATACGTACGCGACCCCAATAGGGGGATGCAATGGGGAAGCTTGTTATTTGTCTGCTTTTTTGTTGTTTGTGACAGTAGTACCACCCCAAAGTCGCCCGAGTGGCACCTTCAATTGATGAAACATTTCTTATCATGTCAGTACCACGAACCTGCCGCATATCGGTATGAAGAGCGATATCTTTTGAAGCTCTCGACCCTTGGTAGGAGAGAATCGTCCCATCGCTCTGATAAATCATTTCCCACCCACCCGTCGTACATCCAACATCTTGACGGGGTAGTGATAAAGATAAGCGGCGAACCAATTTTAATCGATAAGTCTAAGAACGGGGCATAAAAATAGCAATCCTGTGGAACGATTCCACCGGAGCACGAGACCCATTGGCGCGCGGTTTGAGCCGAGCCGCTTCTTTGTCCCGTATCAAGATCAAGTTAAAACGCCCTACTCTCGATTCACCCCTCTCCTCCCCCCATACACTCCTTAACAGAGTGGAAAACAAGAAAAGAAGAAAAAGGAGAAGGAAGCAGCAAAATGTTTGACGTTAAATTGTAATGCGGCATAACACCGGGACGCGCGTACCACCGCCATCGCCACGGCAAACCGAACAGAGGCGATAGTTGGGACCGAACTTGTCAGCTGTTTCGCGATTGAGCGCTCTGGCCACATGCATACACGCACACAAAAGAGTTTATGACAATTAGCGCCTCTTGCACGAACACAGCAGCCTCGCGGTGTGCCAAAACACACACTTGAAAGGAAGCGGAACGCGCGTTCTCGCTCCCCGTGCATATCGAACAGATGCGGTATGTGTGCGAAGGGGGTGTGTTTTGAGGGTGGGAGAAGGAACGGGTGGGACTCTCGCTCCGCTTGTGTGTGCGCGCTTGCCGTCGTTCCATTTCGTGTGCAATGCGTGCAAATGCTCTTGTAGTGGTCGTCGCCGTCGTAGTCGTAGTCGTCGTCGTTGCGCGCAGTGCTAGTGCCATGGTCCCGCGGGGCACTTGCACAGATGATGATGTTCATCTATAAAAGCAGTACGGCAGCAGGTTCCGAAGGCGACAAATGGTCTACACGACGCCGGTAACGCATCGCGGTCTTTAACTCTCTGTGTGGCTCGCAGGCGTACGAAACGCCTCATACGATTCGGGGCTGTACGGTAGAGTTTTTTTTTAGTGCCTCCGATCTCAGTTTTCCACCGGAGAACAAAGAACGCAAGACAACAACAAAAACAAGCATCACGGTGTGTGGCATTTAGGCAGGTTTAAACCACCGGCTCTGGTGTATCTTTCACCCGTCCCGTGGAAGGCTCTGAGTGTGCAATAGTATTTTTTTTTTCCTTACGTGAAGCGTGTACACCCGTGCGCAAATAAAGGCATTCGGTGGTGTGGTGCAAAACGTGCCAAAGTGATCTCGTGTGTGGCAATAAAATCTAGTGAATTCTGACCGGCTCTCTCTCTCTCTCTCCATCGCTCCGTCTGTCTATCTCTCGCCGTACGCAACATGTGGGATGAAGTGTTAACAAGTAAATGATCGTTCCTAACTTATCACCCTTATCTGCACGTTTTTTGAATCTGTCCACTGTTTGCTTCATACCGGCCGAAACTGGATTTGCGTTTGCGAAGTGGAACACAAACATTCGGTACAGTTTCAGCTTTGCAAAACCAGTGGCGTGAATGTTTCGCCACATCTACAATACCGATGACCGATCGATTTGTTTGAAGCACATTATCATATGGCGCATCATATATTGGTGACTATTACTGCCAGGTGTCTTACGATTTGCGTTTTTTTGTTTTCCTCTTTTTCAACTCGACTCAGGTTTAAGTTCCCGGCAGGACACTGTTTCACCGACCGATACAGCCTGTTCGTCCGAGTCGCCCGCATTTCTCGGCCCATCCTCCTCCCACCTGCTGCTGTACGATCAGAACAGTTCCGAGGAAGAGCTGGAGGTGATCAATGGCAGTGCGGGTGACGTGGGTAGCTGTGCCATCGAGGTGGGAAGTGTCAGCGGTGTGCCTAGCCGGTTGAGTGGAGGAACTATCGGCGGTATGCTCATGGCACCGCACGCCGATGACGACGAGGAGGAGGACGAGGAGGATGAGGAAGAGGAGGAAGACGATGACGCCACCGAAGATATCGTGGATGAGGACGAGGAGGATGGGGACTATGCGTCACCGGCAACGGCAGCAACACCGACGGCGATCGGAACAACGGCAGCGACAATCATCGACGGTACGCCTGGTGCGATGGACACGAGCAGCAGTACCACCGGCAACAGCAACAGCAGTGGCAGCAGTATTGTACGGGGACAGTTCATGGTAATCGGCAATGCGTGTGACGACGGCGGTGCCGAACCGTTGGACGACTTTGCGGAGGAGCTGTCGAGCCTGACGGCGACTCCGAACGTACCGCTGACACCGTCGTCGGCCACCAAACATCAGATCTCAACGGCGGCCGGCAAACGAATGAGCAGTGTGAGCAGTTTGCTGGAGAAGCGTAAACGATCCCTAGCGCACAATTCAGATGATGAGGTATGTGATGATCGTGACTCGCGTCTGTCTGTGTGTGTGTGTGTGTGATGAAGTATCCAGTATTGTTCTAACGAATTTTACCTCAATTTTAGGTCCGCTATCTGCTGGAGCAGCAACAACCGATCCAGCAACAGCAGCAACAGCAACAACAGCAGCAGACCCATCATAATCCACTCTCACATCAATATCATCACCACCACCAACATCATCATCATCATCATCATTCGATGCGTCAACAGCACCACCATCACCATCAGGAGCAGCAGCTACACCATCAGGACGAGCTGCTGCTGCCGGAGGAGACACCGCTCTCGGCACCGGTCAATTTCCGTACGTCACCACCTCTAGAAGCTTTAAAACCACACCGTGGCCATATAATGCAACGCTCGACGACACCGCTGGTGCTGAGCGAGGGAACCGGTGCCGCACCCACCGGCACCAACGGGCTCCTACCGACCACCGGCTCCTCACTGCTGTCGTCGGCGGCATCCTCTCTCTCGTCGCTGAGCGGCTCCGGTATAAGCGGGTTCTACGGTACCGGCAGCAACAGTAACGGTGTGAATGGTGGTAGTGCCGGTGGCCTTCGATTCGGTCTCGTCCGACGCCCCATTGGCTGTGATAGTCCGCTGACTGCTGTGTGCCATCGCAACAGCACCAATCCTCCGCCATCACACGGCGTTGGTACCAGCAGCCTCGGGTCCGGTCTTAGTACAACAACGCGAACATCATCATCATCCACGCCATCGTCACTGTCGTCGGCACCGGCCTCGCTGGTACGGCTCGGTGCGGGCACGGGCAGCCCAGAACCGGCCGGTGGCGGCAGCGGCAACACAACCCTAGTAACGAATATGGACATCAGCCGGTCCGTTAGTCCACCGGCGAAGATGTTCCACTGTGCCGTTTCACCGCGGCGACGCCAGTCTCGCCATCAGCAGCAACGGCTGCAGCGACCCCATAGGCCATGCTTAGATTTCGATAAGATGCAACAGGTACGGATCCGGAGCATGTAATGCCTCTTCGGTGCCCACAATTTACTCACTCGTTTCCTATGGTACTTTACTTTTTAGCTTAAAGCACGTTCCGTGACCACCTGGCGGCACAGCAACGAGCATTCGGGCGAACTGTCCGTCTTCTGCTGGTGATGATGAATGAAGGGCAGCCTCTCCACCCGGTCGTGGCCACCAGTCGTCGACTTTATGGCGCCGCTGCTTTCCACTGGAAGGAGGAGTTGTTGCGAATGTTCAAGCAAAGATCAAGCTACCGGTGCTGAGATGGTTTGTGCGAATCTCACCATCCACCGCAAAGCTGTGCGTTTTACTGCGAAATATTGGGCAGAACGTTTCTTCACGATTTACACTGCGCGTTGCTTCGTTTGGCGTTGGCTGTGGTGCAATTAGTGTCCTGAAGCAATTAGATACGTGCGTGGCGTGAGGAATGCGTTCTGGAGACGTTTGTATTTTTTAGTGTGAACAACAAAAGAACGGGGTGAGACCATTGCTCACCAGTGTGTGCAACAAGCGCAGGAAGGAAGTAGGATGCGAATAATTTACTAAATTTTATGTGTTAGTGACGTTGTTGGTGAGCCTGCCTGGAAGACGCAACACACAGCAAGAGAGACATATATAGTACAAGGATTTTTTTCTGTTTGTTTTTAACAACCAATCCGGGGGGGTGACCCGTTGGTGGCAGGTTCACAAGCTGCAGAAAATCTGTTTTAGACGCGTGGTAAACCGTACACACGTTACATTAGATTAGTACAGGGGGTCCGAACTGGCCCCACCATTTTCCCGATGAATCGTCTCGTGTGAGCAGCAGCGGAAGCATGTGGACATGCTTCGACTAAGAGTTAATCAATGAATGTGTTTTGTGTGTTTTGTTTTGTTTTTTTTTTAATAACCCCCTATTCTTAATGACATTTTCAAAGCAATTTTGTGATTTTAATCGTTAGCAATGTGTATTAAGTTTGATCGTTTATAATTTCCTAAATCTACTCTCTCATTTTTAACAGACCAACTGAACCCTCGGTCACACTTAAAGAAGGTGTCCGCTGCTCGCAATGTGCACTAGGAACTAGGAACTAGCGTAAAACACCCGTGTTTAGGTGCACAGGGACGAAACGTTCAATTGAAATGCGCTCGCCCGATCTGTTGGGCGAATCTGACCGTTACGTGGCTAGTTCTTCTCAGGGACATATAATACTGAAACCGCACACTACACGCACCTATTGCAACAAAATGGCAGTTAAAATGTGGCCGGCAGCCGAAAACACATTTGTTGGGTTGTATAAAATGCAGTTAGCTAGCAGAACAAGCTACCAAAGAGATCCCAAGGGCAGATGAGGGATGAAAGAGAATGAGAGAAAGAGCACCTGCTTTAATGCAAGAACATATAGTGCAACTAGGACAATAGAGGGGGCAACAAATCATCATCTGGGCGTGCCAAACAAGACGGCATCGCATACCCAGTTCAGCGTGTTTTATCCGTTTTTAACCGATCAATTGTAAAACGGATGATAGCGTACAGTTTGTTTACACTGGGGCCCAAGGACGGGGATAGAAGGAGGTTTGGGGAGGTGATCGTGTCGGGTTGGAGTCGAGAGCATAAAACACACATTACAAACATGCACGCACGCAACCTACTAATACCGGCCATGTCCGTTTGCAACGAAACGATCGCAGCAAGGACAGGAAACACAACTGTCACACAAAAAACATTAAGATTCTAATGTTCATTATACAGCAGGTAGAAACATCAATCAATAGAGATAACAAAAAATGCATAACCAACCGTGCAGGTAGAATGGAAGCGTTCGGACGGATCGGCACTTTTAGGAAACAACAAACTTACAAATCAAATTGTGTTCGGCTGATCCGTACCAAACACACACGGTTGGTCATGTGAAAGCTAGACAGAATGTGAATAGGAAACATTACCACCACTCTCGCCATCTCGGGTGATCACTTCCGATAAGATGATCTCACCACTCATCGCCAACATGTTGTAGATCGGCATGTAACTGTGCAAGTAATATAAAATCAAGCAAAAACAAACAAACAACTACATCCCCTAAAAAGAGTTACAATAATCAACGGTAAAGAAACCAATCCGACATCAACAAGCCACAATACTGCCGTGTGCGCGAACGAAAGCGAACTAGAACATCCCTTTTATTCGTGCTGTTTGTCGTCTGTGGAATCGTTCGTGGTAGGAGCAAGTTTTGCAAATGCGTACCATTAGATGGTACAGTAGTACAACGTGTTGTTAGGTTGGATTGTCGTTGTCTTATTTCGATTGTGGTTCCTGTTACAAGCGAAAATAGAAACTCCCTCGGAGACATGACCCATGGGCTTTTGGTATCTAAGACATTGCCGAACAATATCATCATAACTGCCCTGGTTAGTAGCGTTACAGCGCAACTAGTGAAGATCATTTAGCAAGTATTGTCTTCAAATTGTGTTATTGTCAGACGCCATGAAATGTGTGTGTGTATTTTTTTTTCCTATTCTATGACCGATCAACGTTTAGTGAGGTTATAAAATTGATTTTTGGCCCCCGGTATGTGTGTTGAAGGACAATTGGAGACATAAACATTCGATCGATCCCTCACCAGGCTCGTCGAAAAGAAGGCTTCGTTATACGGCCAGTCCGCTAGAACAAAACACACGGAAGGCCCAGACTGACTGAGACTGGCTGTGACGTGGTGGATGAATGCAGTGAACATACACGGGCACTGAACCAACCAGAAGCGGTTTCGGACACACAAAAACATATATGCCCCCCCCTTGATAAGGATGCTAAATGGATGTCTACCATCACCATAAAAAGCATCGTACGTAGATTAGACATTTGTTTCGGTTTTTCTCTCTTGTTTTGTGTGGAAATGAGAACGAATAAAAGATTGAAACAAGATGCAAGTGCAGACTGAGAAGAAACAAACAGGAAAAGTTTGACAATTTGTAATGCGGTAGGAAAACATTAACAGACGGCGACCAGTACGTTTGGAGAGAGTGAAGGAGAAGGATATCAAACTAGCATTTTACAATTACTATTACATACAACAATAATACAAACAAACAAAACAAAAGCACACACAAGTAGACTATACATACATATATTTTACCGAAAATACTAAGTAAAACTGCATACGACACGATTCAGTAGCAACAACACGCGAAAACTAGCAAACGAAACCGAAATTCCCCAGAATAACATCGGTATCATCCAGCAATGGAGAAGATAGCAAGAGAAGTTAAAAGACTCGGTTTGTTTACCGGATACCGAGTCGGTCAGCATTGAATTTGGTTGCGTTCGCTGTGCCAATGGAAAGAAGGAATGGGTTGGATGTTTAATTTGTTGGTGTGTAATTTGTAGCCCGGTTAAACTGTAAGCGCTATTGGCAAATGGTGGCAAACTGATACGAACATTAGAACGGTGTGCAGCTTTTTGCAACGGTTCTGTTTCTTTCGTTCCTCATGACTTCTGCATAACCTTTTGCGAATATGTTTTACTCCATTGGATGCAATCTCGCCAGGCAAAATATGGTGTGTCACTTTCGTATCATAATAATGATAGTTAATTGGTGTTTGTTTTCATTGTTTTTCATTGTGGCATACAAAATGGAAGTACATTATTAATGGAACGAAACCGTAGAAACAGTAGAAAACAAAGCAACACAGTTCACGAGCAGTCTTGGCACGGATTGGGCAAGAAATAGTGTGTGTGTGTGTGTGTGTACAGTTGATGGCCAATTTCGTAGTGCGCTAGTGAGCGTGATAGCATGGTTTTACGACACGAGGAGTTTTGTATCATACGCGTCAAAGGCTAACTAACGATTAACAAAGAAGTGGGATAAATTTAGGAACAAAACTTGTGTAAAAACAAAAGCAAAAGCTGACGGACGAACCGGGGGAACGATCTATTTGTATTGCGTTCGGTTGGATAACGTTGCGTAAAGCATAATGTAATGTCCTCTTAGTATACACTTAAGAAAATTTGACTGCATAAGAAGAGGAAGAGGAAGAAGAGGAGGAGGAAAAAAATCAACAACCACACACGTACATACTTTCATTCACTCAACGGAACGAAAAATAGCAGCAGCAGCAAAATAATAGTAATAGTATTTTACATTGGGCGCAAAACTCGACGCATTAATGATAGAGCAACTTTACATACACAAATACACGATGCAGAAAAAAATCCACATACACACACACACACACAACCGACCGTCAAAGGAAAGAACATTAACAAATTTAAGATTGTAAGTTAAGTAGCGAACAAACAATTAATTATTGTATGAGGGCCAATAATAAGAGAGTGGGCCACTCGCCAGGATCGCCAGACACCCTTCCTCTTGCATTGGGCAGGCGACAGGCAGGGTGAACATATTAATCAAATCGAATGAAGAAGAAAAACACAACAAACAAACAATACAATCGCGCACAGAAACACAAAAAGCATACAACAGTACGGTAGCACTATAGTGTGTGTGTGTGTGTGAGAGGTGAAAACGGACAACAAACAAACAAACAAAATAATCATCGTGCAACACGATCATGTAGCGTAGTGTAGAAGCATTATATTTGGTAGTGAGAGCAGGTATACACAAAACATATTATTGCGTACCGCAGGCCATCACCGTTTTGTTTATCCTTTTCTACATCCAAATTGTGTTGTTTTGTAGTGAATATAGTGGTGAGGAGAGAAAAAAGATACACAAAACAACGGTGAAGTGTATGTTTGGAGTTTTGCTGTGACCATAACATGCACACATACACACATACACACCCTTACGCGCCCACAGTCTGTTTGGAATCCTTTCAATTATACCGAATACCGAATGACGCATTGCGGGTACTATGTGTGTGTGTGTGTGCGCGCGCGTTTGTGGAAAGCGTGAATGTAACATGGAAAAAAGAAAGAAATAATTCTTAAAATGTTCCATGCTAAATTACAATGTAAATATAATGATACGAATTGGTAAAAAAAACCAGTCACGGGCGCATCAAACAAAGGCACAGACAAAGAAAAGAAAGGAAAACAAAGCGTGGAATCCATGTGGGTACGGTAAATGGTGTCAAAGTGGTGAAAGTTGTCGCGATACGCGTCAAAGTGCATTTTGAAATGGATTTTTGTAGTTTTTTCGAAAATTTCGAATAAAAATCATGAACCACCCTTTACTGTGTTAAGGGTTGAATGAAACGGTAAACAAACAAACACGAAAACAAAAGAAACAGATACGTGTGAAGGTGGAAAATGGAAGCTGTTAACAAAAAATGGAAGTAAAGTACTTGACTAAATAACATTACACACAAGCTGGAAAAGCGACCAACAGGCAACAGAATGCAAAAAAGGGCATTGTTCGAGTTCGAATTAACGCACTGCGCTTAATGTTTACTTCCAGTCAGGCTACTTCAGTTTTTGTATGTTGCTTAAGTGTATTCTAAAGCATTCGCTCACACACCCCACTTTTCTAGACAGTTACAATTGGTAGTACCCGGTAGTACGTATGTGAAATTGTTCGTTAACTACAAGGTAAGCAAGAAACCTCCCCCCCCCACCCCCCCACAATGTGCGAATTTAATTGGAAACGTGTTAGGAGTAAGTGAAAGTAAAAACAAAACGCAAACAGGAAACAAACAAAAAATCCCATCTTCAAATGGATAGTGATATGTTTTTAAAACTTTGCTAAAACTGTGTCTTATATGTTCTGGTATCTACTCCGTTTTACTTAATGGAAAGTGTTTGATTTGTTTTTACCTTAAACAAAAAACGAAGTTATCTCGAACTTATGAAAGGAGAAAAAACAATAAAAACAAACTGCACATGATAATGGATGGAAAAAAACGTAAGAATACAAAAGTAAGCATCCAAATGGTATGAGAGCAGCAGGAAAGATGGTGAACAACCAGTAAACGTCCCATGTAAATGGGTCACATTTGCAAAACACACACACACACACACAGAAGTAATGAAAATGGAACTGAACGAAAACTAATACAATGATTAAACTGAATGAGAGGGAAACTCTGCAGCAAATAGTAGCGCAAAGACAGAAAAATCGAAAAACAAAACATAAAAATAAAAGAAAAACGATTTAAAAAAAAAACAATCAACAGTGTTTTGGGATTACTTGTGTTTTAAATTTATTTCTTTCCAACCCGTATCATCGTGATTTGCAGCTGATTTTTTTTTTGAATGTTTATACGTTGAAGCCTATTCAAGAGAATTTTTTTGCTGCGAGTCAACTCTTATCAGCCGCTTATAGATTCATATGCTTCAATGTGTTCACCATCGTTTCAGTACTAATTTGAAGCTNCCCCCCCCAATGTGCGAATTTAATTGGAAACGTGTTAGGAGTAAGTGAAACGCAAAAAAAAACGCAAACAGGAAACAAACAAAAAATCCCATCTTCAAATGGATAGTGATATGTTTTTAAAACTTTGCTAAAACTGTGTCTTATATGTTCTGGTATCTACTCCGTTTTACTTAATGGAAAGTGTTTGATTTGTTTTTACCTTAAACAAAAAACGAAGTTATCTCGAACTTATGAAAGGAGAAAAAACAATAAAAACAAACTGCACATGATAATGGATGGAAAAAAACGTAAGAATACAAAAGTAAGCATCCAAATGGTATGAGAGCAGCAGGAAAGATGGTGAACAACCAGTAAACGTCCCATGTAAATGGGTCACATTTGCAAAACACACACACACACACACAGACACAGAAGTAATGAAAATGGAACTGAACGAAAACTAATACAATGATTAAACTGAATGAGAGGGAAACTCTGCAGCAAATAGTAGCGCAAAGACAGAAAAATCGAAAAACAAAACATAAAAATAAAAGAAAAACGATTTAAAAAAAAAACAATCAACAGTGTTTTGGGATTACTTGTGTTTTAAATTTATTTCTTTCCAACCCGTATCATCGTGATTTGCAGCTGATTTTTTTTTTGAATGTTTATACGTTGAAGCCTATTCAAGAGAATTTTTTTGCTGCGAGTCAACTCTTATCAGCCGCTTATAGATTCATATGCTTCAATGTGTTCACCATCGTTTCAGTACTAATTTGAAGCTCCTCGTCAACGAAAGCATGTTATTAGTCGCCCAAAATGAATCTGGTAGCGATTGTTGCCTGTGTGATCTTTCTTGCAATGACCATATCCTGTGTTGCGTACGATCTTCGATACAGAACAACTCATTTTAGTGAGTCCGGCTGTGCACGATACAACAGACAGATACAAATATTTCACCCCCAAGGGTTAATGGTATTGCAACGCATAAGAAAACCCTTACAATCCCTGGAGCTGGAGATGTACATTAATCAAAAGTATCGAAACAATCCATCGTGTGACATTTGTGCGAATGTTACGGTCCCGAGTCGTAGATCGAAAAGGTTAATTCTAAAGGATGAAGTGGCTGTAATCCGCCCTGGTGACACAGTTCAATACACCATCACCAAACGCTATCGTCAGGGCCCGCCGAAGCGATTTAGCTGTGAACTCTATGTGAACAGTAAGTATTAGCTAAAAGTAAAAGGATTCTGCTTCAAAACGAATAATGTTTTATGTCGTTACCTTTTTTTTCAGACGATCACATAAAGCTAGCGCCTTCAACAAAACCTTCTTTACCTTGTACGAGAAGCGTTCCTTCGCGTCAAGATCGCAATTATACGACCGAAAAGACATTACTGGAGGAAACTGTCCACGCTCTTCTTTCGTCCTGTCAGGGAATGGAACTTGCCACAATGCTCGTCCTAAGCGAAGACTTTGAGCAGTCTAAGTTCGAGTCTGATCAAGCGCTGAAACGATACGTAGTTGACCGGCTAAACACACTTCTCCCATCGGTGCATTGGCACGAAACTGTGGGCAACATTTACCCTTCCCAGGAAAGGATCCTTTTCGACGTGGGAACGGTACTGATGAAGCTGAAAATTCTTCACACGATCCGGGGAACCGAGGTGGCAACGCATATCAAAGATTTTGATGAATTAAGCCGTTCGGCTAAGGATGATGACGAAAGTAGTGAGGATGAGTGAGCTACTAACTGGAAACCCCCAAAAGATGTAAAATCTGGTTTTGGAAGAGGAATTTGTTTGTTTTTTTACAAAAATATAATATTTTGTTTTAATCAGCTTAACGATATTATTTCGAACTTAGAAACATAAACAAATGCTAACCAAATAATTAAAGAATGATGTATGCATAATTTCCTTTTCAAATTTTTATTTGTTGTGTTTATTGCTAATGTAAAACATAATTCGGGATTTCCAACAATGGCGTCATCAGGAATGGAAGAGCCCATTCGTTTCCAGCCTTATCTCCTGCGTATTAGCATGCTGCACATCGAAGTGTTTGTATGTATACCTTTTAAACTCTTATCAGACACTCATAGGTAGAAAAGCTTCACTACATTCAACATCGATTCAGTACCAGTTTGAATTTCCTGTAGAGAGAGAGAGTGCTTGTAATTTGTTCTGAAAAATGAATCTAAAAGCGAGTTTAACCTGTGTGCTATTGATTGCCGTAACCGTTGTGTCGTGTGGACGCGTAACAAACAAATCTCCATACTACAAGACCGTTCCTAGTGCGAACGTTTGTAGCTGGTTGAACAAACAGATACAAATTTTTCACCCCCAAGGGTTGATGGTGAAGCAGCGTGTTACCAAGACTTTGCATTCCCTGGAGCTGGAGATGTACATTAATCAAAAGTATCGAAACAATCCATCATGTGACATTTGTGCGAATGTTACGGTCCCGAGTCGTAGATCGAAAAGGTTAATTCTAAAGGATGAAGTGGCTGTAATCCGCCCTGGTGACACAGTTCAATACACCATCACCAAACGCTATCGTCAGGGTCCGCCGAAGCGATTTAGCTGTGAATTCCAACCAAATGGTGAGTATTTTTGTTAGTAGTAAATCGCTTAAATGCATTAGTTTTTCACGTCGTTCCCTTTTCACAGTTAATCTCATCAAGTTTGCGCATCAAACAAAATCATTACGATCATGTCCGAGAAAACATGCTGTGCATCAAACACGCAATGACACGGCAGAAAAGACATTACTGGAGGAAACAATCAACGATCTTCTCGCGTCCTGTGATGCAGTGAATAGAAACACAAAGCTTGCCTTAACCGGAGACTTTGAGGAATTCGTGTCCGATCAGGCAATAAAACGTTACGTAGTTGACCGGCTAAGCACGCTGCTTCCATCGGTAAATTGGCACCAAATGGTGGGCAACGTTTCCTATTATCCAGATAAAATTATTTTCGATGTGCAAACGTCATTCATGAAGCTGAAAATACTTCACACGATCCAGGGTACTAATGTGGCAAAACTGATTGTTGATTTTGAGGAGCCAAATCATTCGGCTGTGGTTAACGGGGAAAGTAGTGACGAATATGATGAATACGACAATACTACAGACGTATTTGATATCGATATTTGAAAAGATTATAAAACGAAAATAAAGATCATCTTCTTGCTACACTAGTTATCTAGTCTAACAATTTATTTGAAAAGAGCAAAACTAATAAAACAAATTTTAAATTCAAAATTAATATGGTATCTCGTTTGCGGTAAACATTTCGCTCCTGGTGGTATGCAATCTGCAATGCAATATTTTCGTTCAACGTTAAACGCCCGTGTGGTATGCAATGCGCATGACACCGTTCATACATTGGAGCACGTACACAAAGTACGATGCACGACCAAAAGGACGTATTTTTGGTTCAATCAAGGAACATTTCAGGTTTGTCACAAAAAATTAACTGAACTTTTATATAAAAAAATAAAATGAACTGAATTACATTTACGGGAATGAACCAAATTTTTGAACGACTTTCAATATAATTTATTATTAATTTCATTATGCTTACCATCTGGTTTATCAACATTTAGTGACTCATCCCTGCATTATCGTTATTTGTACATTTCATCTAACAAGAAGTAGCGATGTAACAAAAGACAATCAGCGATGTAACAAAAGACAAAGCGTGACACAGACAATCACGCAATTGAAAATCAAAGGTGAATTAATCATGCTACCACTACATGAACGTGTTATTCCTACGTGCGTTCTAGAAAGCACCGTGCACCATCTTTACGCATAATATTTGCCAGCATTTCTTCTTATCGGTCAGCTTCAACAAACACACGCTTCCGATAGGGAACGCGCGTTCAACGCAATTGAGTGTTTGCATGCGATCGTTCGCTCACCCATTCGATCAGTAACAGTGTTCCGTTCGAACCGTCAAGATGTCTGTAGAAACTCGTAAGCAACACCACCATCTACTAACAGCGATTGCGCTGATATGGCTTGTGGTCGCAAGCTGTCTGCTGGAAACGGTAGACGCTAGGCGTAGCCGTGGAAGTTCCAAACGATACTCCAAGCGGCCGAAGGGTGTTAATATCGAAATCTACCATCCGAAGGGTGTCATGATCTGGTACCCGTATCGTGCGGGCATGGAGATGTTCGGGATAGAGATCTTCATCAACAAAGCCAACGCGCCGGTGGAAGACTCTAGCGAGGAAGAGCAAACACCGCCGACATGCGACATTTGTCTGAATACGACCGAAGTTTCCTACGGCAAGTTTATTCTGCGCAGCGAGAACGCGATCATCCGCAGCCGGGATCATGTGTTTTACAATGCGATCGTGAAGAAAACCACCGGCGAAGCGTACGTTTCTCGTTCGAATGATTTCTACGTGTCAGGTGAGTTTTGCAGTGCACGTTGTGTGTGCTCCCTTTCCCATTTTGCGAAGCGAAACGATCTTCTAGCGCCATTTTGCTTTTGCCTTTCGTTACGCCCTGACTAGAGAGCCGCATCTTGTTGGGTGATATTACGGGCTCTACTGTTGGGTGTAGCCGTGAAACGGCGGTTGCAACGCTTTCCGACAAGGACGTCCAACTGGTGAACGAGATTAAGATGCTGGAAGACATTCTGCTCGAGCTGAACGATCAGTGTAGCGCTGGCGAACCAAACCGGACGAAACAATTGGTGCTGAGTGCGGAAACACCGACCCGCTACGATGCCAAACAGTTGTATGAGTATGTGACAGGCGAGCTGCAACAAAAGATGCCCACGATCAACTGGAACCGTACGCTCGTGGAAGCGTTCTACGTGAGCAATGGGATTGGATTCGAGGTGGCCACTATGATCGACAAGCTGAAGGTGCTGCAGCTGGCCAAAAGTCTGCCCGCCACCACGATTACCGACCTGGACAACAACCAAACGGAGGACATGACGAATGATATTGATGCTTGGCTTTAGGCGCTGCTGTGTTTGTTTTTAATACTTTGATACTTTCGGTTTTACCCATGCGAAACATTGCTTGTGTGTGTGTGTCTGTGCAATAAATGATTAATCGGTGATAACGATTTGCTTTGTACATGGTCGTACTGTGTTCGGGTATTTCCCCGGTTGGAAGCCGATAATTCTAAAGAAGCATTGCGATGAAAAGGAATAATTTAAGCGTTTCAAACCTCTTGAGAACAATTCCATTCATACCAAAAATTCTAGATGCCAGCTATTGATAGCGAGTTTTCTTGAATGAATCAGTACACAACGGGTGTAAGAAGTATCAATAATATTCACTACTGCTTAAAGACACGCTTATCATACTCACTCCATCAAACATTTCTTCCCATTCTATCGCCATTTCAATAAAACCAATCTCATCAATGTCTGGTTAATGCACTTTGCAGCGTTTGCCCGTTTTGACTTCGCTTTTCGGTGCACGCTGGCACTTGCTTGCCACTTTTCACCAATGTTAATCCTTTTTCAGGTTATCTTTCAAGACTTACCGGGTACACGGGAACCTTTACAATATTTCTTACAAAACCGAACACTAGACAAAACACACTGTACCGGGGTACGGTTAAGCTTCCCGAACGGCTTCTCGGCGAAGCACGGCACAGGTGATTTTCTTCTCTGCCAACCGGTCGGGAATGAGGTTAAAGGATTTGTCCTTAAGAACTTAATGAAGAACAAACAGCTTTAGCGCGTTGACGAGAACCCATTCCATACGTACGTGCGTGCTTAGGAACATATAGTGAACAAGCTTCAGACCGACCAACGGAGAAAGATGCCGACCTAAGTGATGCTGAGCAATCTATCGACACAAAACTCGGGACCAATACAATGCACCGTAAAGGGGATGGCTAAACTGGGCTCTTTAATTTTAATGAGATCAAAATATTTAAATACTTTCAACCCACCCAATGGGTAAATGGCTGGCCGGATAAGCCGGGCAGGTGACAGAAGGTTAGATGAAGCGGCTAGAAAGCATCCGAGCAAGCGAGTTGTGGCAGTTGAAGTTGACCAGCGTGTGGGAATGAATCCTTTACCTTCCGAATTGAAAGGAGCGATGATCCCATTTGGGCCAGTTACCGAGTTACCGAGGGCCACTTTGAGCAGTGTCGGGTGTGTGCTGGAAGCGTCCTTTTGTTTTTCTTTCGCCGTCCAGACCGGTCGTAAGGACTTGAAAGGAAAGCAGCAAAGCTTCTAATATCATTTAGGCGGTAAAGATGAACCCATTAGCACGGTGTAAAGCACACGTTCGGCAATAAAGTGATATTGGTAAAGATCTTCGCATGCAGATCGTTAAGTACTGACGACGTGAAAAACATGTGACGTTGAAGTTGGGATTAAATCTTTCAAAGTAGATTGTATATAGTGAAGCTTAGTACATAGCAAACTTTAAATTTTAAATAATATTAATAATTATTCATGGTAAAATTCGCGAACGCCTGAAAGTATGCAATTTGTTTTTGAAATTCGTTTTTTAACTGTGATGGTATACTTTCAGGCTTTATCAGCCTTAGACACAGAATTATAAAATCACATCAAAAGGTAGAGTTATATATTTTAATATAAGTTTCAATCATGTTGATTATAGTACTTTTCTCCAATCTTTTGCTACTCAAGATCAACTTTGAATAAGGTTTTGAATATCTCCACCAATTGGAATAAGTTGCGTACAACTTTCACCTCCTAAATTATTTCCCATGGCTTCGTAAATCTCTACCTTAAACATCCATAACGACTGCCACACGTGACCATATGGTTCGCGTCAACCAGATAACTGCCCGCCAGCTTAATCCTCCCAACGACAGTAGCAGCAGTAGTAGTAGGCAGCGACTTCCAAAAACTTTCCCTCCCTGTAAGCCATGTTTTATTGCCTGTGTGATGGGCTTCCTTCCGCCCAGGGCGGAATCCTTCGAACTACAGTTTCCGTAGTTTGATTTATAGTTTCAAGTCGTCGTTGCCATGTGTGAAGAGGAGAAAGATTTCACACAATCCGCCACACACACACACACCAGCTTTGTCGCTTTGTTATTGAACCAACAAATTTCCCAAATATTTTCCAACTCCAACTGCCTGCACGAAGCAGGCGATGGTGTGTTACTAATGGGGCGACTGTCGGGCGACGATGGAGGGTGAGAAACACTCACACACCAGCGGCATGTGTATTTATGTTTATCTGTTCCAGTGTGGGGAGACAGCATTACAGTGCCTACCGTTTGCGGTTTGGGTTGCTGAGATTTTTCCTTAGGGTGAATGTATCGATAAAGAATGACTAAAGATCGTGTCACGGTAATCCGTGTCATAATTAAGATCATTGAGCGCCGTTGACAAGTTGCATAAGGTAGAGCTACACGTTCTGCCTCTGGAAACTGGGACAGTGCAGTTTACTTCTTCACTGTCTGTCTCTGTGTGTGTGTAAGTGACTCTATTTATCTACCACAAGTTGGTGAGTTGGAGACATCTTCCGAGTTATTTACACAACACTTGGCTGTGATTTGTTGTACGATTTGAAGACGTCTGGAAGTGATTTATAATCAAACATTTTATTGCCTTCTTCCTTCTTTTTGTGTTGAATTGAGTCATTAAAGATTCTTTTATATTTAGCTTCTTTTCAAACATTTTGCTCAAACAGCTTGCAAGAAAAGATCACACAATTTAACAACAGTCGTCATGGTTACACCATGAACTGTCCTTCTGTCAAATTGCCTTTAAGAGAGTGCGAGGACAAAAAACATCCTTTTTTTGATGCTATTATCCTTTTTTTTCGCCTATTCGATCCAAACTCGTGTTAATATATTTATTGCACCTCTCACGGTACAATTTGCATTGATTATTATAATCCCCTCCGAACAATCGGGTGGCTTTTGTTCGCCTGCTTACGGACGGTTAGGGTATCCAGTGATTTGTTCCATTTCATTTCCATGTCCATGTGCTGCGGATTGTATCGAGCATGAAATTGATACCGCGTGGGTGAGGTTTTCCAATTGTCAAGCAATATCTCCATTTAACAAGTGTTTCTCTGTCTGTCGTTCTGTCACGTAGTAGCGAGTATGGTCTCGCTTCCCGTACCCGCACTGGTACGGGAATGCAAGCACAACAATCACAAAGATTCCCTTCGAAATCTTCACATAAAAACGATCTCAGTGTCCACAGGAAAAAAATAGAAAAGGAGAAAAAACACGCATGCTGTATGTTTCATTTTATTTTCCCTTTTTTTTTGTTCAATCACACACACAAAACGGCACAAACACGATCCGGTAGAAGAAATCACTCGGGGAAAATGTGCTGACTTGCTGTAGTCGAAAGGTTAGAGAGACCATTAAGGGCCGATTTTCTCGCTCGTACACCCACCACACGGGAAACAGCAAGAGAAAGAGAGAGAGAGAGAAAGAAAAGAGAGAAAGAACGAAAGGACAGAAAAAAAACTCAATGTGAAAACTGTTGGAAAATGTTGTCAGACAGTTAGGAAACAGTTTGTGCTAACATTGAGCAATAACAACAACATTTGTGAAGGTGGGATGGTGGGAGCTTTTGTCCTCATTAAACAAGCATCCAGCTGCCACCAGTGAGGGTGGGTCACGTAGTTGGTTCGTTGGGACGACTTTCACCCCTCCTCCACCCCCCCCCCCCCAACCACCACCAGCAGCGGGTGGGAAATATGCATAACGAGCAGAAATGGTTGTTGTTACTTTTTTCCTTCTTCCTTTGCTCCATTTGGCTCTCCATTTTTGTGAAGCACTTTTTGCGGTGAAAGTGGGCACGCGAGCAAGTGTTGCCGATATTTTCATATCGGTTTATTGGGGAGCAGTTTTTTGTTAGTGAAATGTGCTTACTTTACGGAATAATCGACAAACAATGTCATTTTGTGTTTTTTTCTTTCCTTTTTCTTTTACTTTTTTGTGATGTTTTGCATAATATTTACTCTTTCGCTTTTTGTTTCCCCACATTTGTTTATTTAATTTTTTATTGTTATTGTTTTTTATCCATTTTTGTTTTGTTCTATTTGCATTATATAATTCATTTTTCTTACATATTTACATCATTATGGAAGTTGTTTGTTTACATTTAGTTATTATGTGATTTTATGTTCTTTTTAATCATCTTGTTCACTCCTTTATTGTTCTTTTTACTCTCTTCGTACCATTCAATTACATTGTTTTGTGTTATCTTTAATTAATACTTTTCGTTTCGATTCGATAAATGTTTATTTATTAATTTTTGTTTAAGAATTTGCCATTTTGACCATCACGAGGTGCACATTTCGTTCACCGTACCGTATCACCAAAATCACTGATAAAGTGTTGCCCCATGTTGATACTGCGCTAGCACAAACTGTTTCTATAACGCTGCTCTAAGTGTTGGGAAACAGAAAATCCCCTTCCGGGCGCCAATTTTCCCTGTTCCAGATTGCATCCCCTTCCCGGCGATGAAAGGCCCGAGGCACTCCCAGGTATTTCCTACCTTCCCACGTGTTTGGAGGTTTCCATCCACGTGACGGAAAGCTCCACCCACCATCATCAACATCATCATCACCATGATGATGATTATTATTAGGACAGTTCGTACTCTTTCACTCTCAGCCGATCGATACAGCACTCCAGCACATTGGACATTCTCCACGCATGGAATGGGAGTTCTGTTGGAGTACGCCGGACACCAAACGGCACCGGCATACCATTCGGCAAAGGATAAATGATAAATATTGTTCGTTCACAGGCAGGGGAAAACAACTCTTTTCCTGGTGCTCCTGTTCGATAGGGTGATGATAAAAATAAAATACGTAAAAAAACAACACTCGCTTCGATAAGATAAGCGAAACTGGCAACGTGAGACGTGACTTGCGCCGTTCGGTTTCGCGGCCTGCAAAACCTGCACACGGTTTTCGGGGTGCGTGTTTATGCGTCAATTGAAGCAATTACGAAGTCTCCCTGGATCACCGTCGTCGTCGCCATCCTCATCGATTGGAGCGTGGCGTTGCCGAGTGTGGTGTGAGATTTGTTGCTGCATTATGGAGGCTGTGTATGTACGGAAACCAAAATTGTTCGAAATAAATCATCAACAACGGGAAGGCACTTTTTGGACATGGGTAAACAAAAAAGTACAATCAACGAATCACTTCAGCAGTGTAAGCATTCCATCAGTGCTGGACGATGGAATTTTAATTGAGCAACTTCACGGCATTACAAAGCCCAGGCCCAGCTAGGGACAAATAGGGAAGTTGCTTCACTTTCTGTGCAACATTTTAAAAACATCACCAAAAAAACCGATGTACCGTAACACAAAATCCATCAAAAAGAAAAGGACGAGTGACATTAAATTGCAGTATCCCTTTTTTGTTTTGGTTTCCCCGGACCGGTACCGGTATTTTGTTTATTTTCATTTTTCAATCTGTAAAGTGGCAAAAACATTCCCTTTTTTTATGCATTTATGATCGCAATTGAGCTATTTGTTACATATTTTAAAGTAAAACAAGAGCAAACGCATATCGTCGAGAGTGGCTTAACGGAACTATAAGGGAAAGTATAGATTGAACCTCGTTCAAATAGTTGAACTTTTCGATTTTTTTATCAGCTATTTTTGTACTACATTATTGTCACGTAAGCAGAGCTCTGCTTGAGCCACAAGAAAGGGCTAACAGCTCTTTAACAGCAATATCCTTAAAGGAAAACATTTTATTGCCCTTGTTTTTGTCATTTCTTTGAGGTCCTTTAAAAAAAGGATCCTCAATTGTATATACCATAAATAATCGATACTCTACATCCGTGTGACTCGATCTGATTTTGTGTTGTTACTTTTGTTTCGTGGCACGTAAAAATTGCCCATTGTCGCCAGTCGGTTTTATCGTCCACCTGAACAACACACGGTTGACATCGAGCACATGTTTGTTGGATGAATCCTTTCTGCTCCCGGGATCACTTCACCCCATAAACCACTAAACGCATAAAACAATCAACTCTGTCTGCCTTTATTGTGCTTGTGCAGTGTTTGGTCGTGCGAATGGCGATCAGTGATCGGAGATCGCACGACACAGACGTGGCTGATGGGATGAAAACGTGCAACCACGCGAATACTCCATACGAATTGGGCATTCGAATTTTATTTTTATTGAATTCACATCCATGTTTATCTCATACTTTAAACGATAGAAAATCAGAAAACGTTTGCTGTGCATTCCCACAATTTCCAAGTGTCCTTGCTCAATAGCATTCGCCGACAAACACCGTTACAAAGGGCCCAATTGTTTCATGAAGGATTTTTACGCTTGGTCATATGATTAAGTCCTGGGATGCGATTTTTATGGCACCCGCATAAACGTTAACCACCATCATTTGTGACCAATTTCGTTCCATTTCTCGTGTGTGCATTTTTGCGCCTTGAAAGGACCGAGCCGAACCGTACCGAGCTGGTCAAGGACGACATTCACACAGCGGTGCATGCACCGAGAAGGAGATTTGCGGGTCCGCAAACGACTACTAATTGCTGCACTGTTAATGGTTTGTTTTCATTGTAAATCGATAAAAACATTATGGCGTCCTGGCGGGATGGCCACCAAAAAGGTGAACCTTTGCCTTCGATGGCCTTTGTCTCGGCCATCTCGTGAACTCGTGGTTTTTCGTGAAGGAAAACCGAAGCTCTCGGTGGGGTTTTTGGGAATGCCGTGACATATTTATTATCTGTTTCCAGCTTTAGTGAAGAAGTAGATAGCACACACCAAAAAAAAGGAGGATAAAACACCCCTTAAAACGATCCACACTTGAAGAAGATGATCGATGAAGGTCGGATCGTGACGGGTGGCACAGATGATGGCCATCTATGTTCATTATGCATTGGGACATGGGTGTGTAAGTAAAATGCCAAAAATTTCACAACCTCGACTATAATCGATTCTCCCATTCATTGTGCATTTTCTAGTTTGAAGTCTCACCAGGAGTCACCAACCTCAAAAATACGAATGGAACGCTCGGTTATACGGTTTGGCATGATGAAATGAAGCGTGAAAATCGTTCGAACCTTGAACCTGTTGGGAATCTTTGTACACGGAACGCCATTTGGGTAATCAATTTTCAGCTTTAGTAAACAAAGAACTATATTTTGAAATATTATATACAAATTTAAATTTTGTTATTTAATTAAAACAGTTTCTTAAACTGAAAATAATGAGTAAATATTAGTTCTGTCCTCTCTCATTTTCACTACATCAAAACAGATTTTTAGGGCGCCTGATGCTGGCCGGTGGTTTTGCGCCCTTTTTTGTACCACCCTATGGACACCTTATGGCGGTAAATCGAAAAAAAAAAACAATAGAGTAAAATAAATCCAGTAATAAAAAATAAAAAAGAAAACCCGCAGCTTTCCCGACCACCGATTGCCGTATTAATAACATCGATCGATTGTTTCTCCCATTTTTGGCGCATTCAACACAATCGCACAGGCCCTGTGCCGTGGAGAGGGGATTTTTTTTCATTCGTTTTTGGGGCGCGGGTCTATGTACGCAAACAAATGCGCCTTTTAACGATGTGTCCAGCCATATACGAACACAACCAAACTTCGTGACAATGGGTTTTCTTGTGGCGTTCCCTGCTGGGACACGGTAGCACCCGGTTGGAAAAACCGCGAAAATGCAAAGTCGCGCAAGAAAATGCACACGGCGTACGACGTGCACAATGGGCAAACAGTGGCGGTTGCACGAAGCATTGTTCATTTTCGGTGCTGTGGCAAAACCGCGGTAGATTAATTAACTGGAAGGGCGCACCCGGCATTGGTTAGGGTTACTGCTTTCTGTGTTGTTTGATCGGTTATTGCAAACGATCGTGGAAGGTTTTTAAAATTAGGAAAGCAAGAAAACACACATTCAATTGTTTATTATTGTGGTTTGGTTTTCTCTCTCTCTCTCTCTCTCTCTCTCTCTCTCTCTCTCTCGCTGATTATTGACTACCAATGCGGGACAACAATCGCCTTCCTTGCCGAAGGGAAATGTTTAATTAATTGACAAAATATTGGCAAGCACTTCAGCTTGCAGCGATGTTGTATTTGCTTTTGAAGACTATTTGGCGCGATTTAGCGCGTACTTCAACGGTGCTTTAAGGGCTGAGATGCTGCGAAGCAGGAAACAAATGTGAACGTAATGTTTGATCAGCAGTTTGACCTTAGCATTCAAGTGCAATGCTTTAGATCTTTGTGAAACAGTTTTGGTTCAAGTACAGCAGCATCAAGTTAACTATTTTAATGTATTTAACTGCATATTTTATTTGTGATTTATTTACTATGAAATATTGACATAATAATGTGAAAATGATTAACTTATCAATAACAGTTTATATAAATAATTGAAAATATATGAATAGCATTAAATAAAAATAAAGAAGCCCCTGAGGAATTTAAAAAATGCACAAAACACATACACAAAATACAAGACAATTGAATTAAAAAAAGAAAATAAGAAAATGAAAAGATGGTAAAACCTAGTTCATAAAACCTAAAAAATATTAAAAATGCTATGCTAATATGGAAAAGAGAGGAGACTAAAGAGCAAATTGATACTCACATATGTTCCAACTGCATTGTTTAACACAAATGTTATCATCTTCTACATTACCAAACAAATCATTCATTTCCCAACTATGCGACGGATGTCAACCATGCACGCAGCTACCAAAACATCAATAATCCAAAACAAGCACAAATCCCACATTCCGGGGGCATCTAGGAGCTATTGACTGAGGTCGAGTTCGAACGTGAAGGAAACCAGACAAGCAAGCATGTTTGAGCGCATGTTTCGATACCGTACTGAAGCGTATCATCTTTGAAAGCAAACCGTCACACGAACACCCTAGCATAGTCTTCGGTGAGCGCAAAAGGCATAAATAAACACCAAACATCGTCAGCAAAGCTGTCAACGTTTTCAGTAGGATATCGATTTACTCGCGGCTTTGCGGCTGTGTGATACAGTGCCAAGCTGGAACAATTTCCACAAGGATCTACTTCCGTCGGGTTTTGTTGATGGTTGACCGGTTCTTGAAGTAGCATTTTTAGGGATCATTATGACAGAGGCCGTTGATAAGTCACATAAGGCGATGAAAAGCGTGATCGAATGCTGGGGGAAAACATGGGATCGATAATTAGACGATCTTTTGCAGCGAAAATAGGTCGATACCGAATAATTTCTAGTTTATTTTAATATTATTGAGAGGAGAATAAAATAGAAAAAAATATTTTAATATAAACTTTCCCCATTTGTTTCCTAAAAACAATCTCTCCTTAAGCAACTCTCATCCATCGAGAAGGATGTAAATTCTGTAAATGTTGTTCAAAACACACACTCTCTCTCCCTTTTTCATCCGCACAGGGACGATCCCTCGTATTCGCCTGCACACACCGGAAGTTGCTCAAGAGTTTGCACTACTCCGGCCCGACTCTTATCTCTCGGAGTGCAGGGAAAAAAAAAGTATCAGCTAAAAAGTGTACTCATGTTTGCGTGTTTTTTACAACCCTGGCACCCGTATCCCCGGGGGTTGCAGCACCATCGATGACACTTTGCGGTGGTGGCCACAGAGCAGCAGAAGAATAAAAGATAAAAAAAAAGCCAAAGCAAAAGTTTGCTCCCCCGAAACGGTGCCATATTGCACGTGCTTCGATTGGATCAAATTTACATTGTTAAGCACGAACTGCAGCAGCAGGTTTTATTGAACCATCCGTGCGGGGTTTGATTTGGCGGGAATGTTGCAAACATCCGCGCCTGAAGGACATGAGCAACCCGAGCTCATTCGGGACGCAGCACTTCATGTCGATGAAAGCGGTTTCGAATAAAACATGCTTCCACAGCACCAACGAATCGCCGACCTCGACGGAACCACTTGCTCCTCGAGCAATGCTCGCATTGCTGCATTCCCAACACACAAAAAAAAACAGTGCCCAAACTCATAGAACATTCGAACCAAATATTGATCTTCTCATCGTCGACAGACGATTTGTCTGGTCGGATGGTTTTACTTTGTTTTGCAGCATTACAGTTACCCAGCGCTCCGCCAAGTGTGTTCGTGGTGCTCTTCAAACATGGGAAGCACTCGATCCGACCCGATCCGGAATTCCCGGAACAGAACATCAAACGAATGGTGCGTGGGGTCGATGCTTTCTCTCTATTTGGCCGTGCGATCACTTGCGATGAAATCAATCCACCTCGTTCACCTGCTGTCACGCGGAATAAACACGATTAATAAGCCATCTTTGAGCGCGCGAAGCCGCCTGTAACATCACAAAGACGCACCCGTAGTGCGGGTCTTCATCACGGACCACAAGACCTCGCCGTGTATCGCCGAGGGAAACCACAGAAGATGCGCTTGTTGTTTGTTTAACCTTCAACATGCCACTCGGCTTCCTGGAAGCAAATACCACACTCCCTAAACGCACACACGCTCCACGGAAATTAGACGGAAGAAAAACATCATCCGGTGGATCAATCCTGTCAGCAGTGCACCCGGTTTTTAGCGCTTAAAGTAGCCAGAAGTCAGCCGATCTGGTGCACCTCAGATCCCCCTGAGAGGGTGGTAATTTGTTTGATTTGGAATGTTAAAATAAATCATTTGTAACTGGCACTGCCGGGATGTGGGTGTGTATTTCAAAACTCGCAATCGGAACAACAAATAAAAATATCGACCCGGTGAAACCGAACGAAGGCGTGTTCGTGTTTTGTTTAAAAAGGGCACCAAATGCAAACGGAATGTACGGAATGCTTCATTGGATCCGGATGATGATGATGATGTTGCTGTTGAGTGTTAACTGTCGATTAAGAGGAATTGTTTTTGAAGGCGATGTTCCACTTCAAACGCCAGTTAGCCGAGAGCCTTGAAGATGATTTATATTCCCTCCAAAAGCGAAGGGCAAGAACATAAATATTGAGCATCTTTCTTCGAAGAATATCTGAAGATGTGCGAGAGAAACGGAAGTTAGCCGTTTAAATCAGGTTGTAATGGAGGTAAATGATATTGAAGTGATTAGCGAAGAAAAGGATAGAATATTATGGTTTTTACTATAAGATTTGCCGAGGAATTCAGATTTACGTTTTATGGCGATAGAAGACAGTAAAAAGTACATATTTAAATGGTATTTTCTGTGGAAAAAGTGAAAATGCTAATAATAAAAACATTAAATTGTAATTACCTACTAAAGCAAATAGGATTATTAATTTATTTTTCTTGTTAAGCGTGTATTAGTAAATACTATGTAAATTTAAAAGCAAGAAAATGGTATTGAAATCTTCACTCTATCTCTTATCACTGATGATTTCAATGCAATATAAATAAATATAATAAATAAATTTTTGAAGGTAGAAATATAGAATCTTATTGTAACAATTCGTAATATCATATCCCATATCAGTCCCACCAAAATATTCTTTCAAAGCTAGATAAAGATAAAATCATACAATAATTAATGTTTTTCACCAAAACAATATGCCCTATTCTTCCAGGTTAAGTTGATTGCCAATCAAAAACAGCAAACAGTTATTAACCAACAAATGAACAAACAAATGCTGTAAGTGCCGATTCCTCTAGTCTTAACTAGTTATTGTGTGAGAGATGCGGACATTAAAGTTCGCATTATTCATTCTACCAAACGAGTGTGAAGTTGTCAATAATAAAAACTTACCGACAATGAAATGTTGACGCTTGCACTGGTACAATGAGCTCATAATTTGTCCGTTTTGTAGCAGCAACCGCTGAAGTTGCCATCGTTACGTGTAGCTGTAACATGCAGCAAGCAACACGAGGGCAACCGTTTGTCGATGCACATTTGCAGCATTTGTCCGGTAACAAATAAACGTAACGATGTGATCACGCGCTTTCATCCACCGTACAAAATGTTTTTGTTGCCGCCTGGGAAAAAGCAGTTACTAATTTTTATGATTTTTCCCTTCTGCTTTACGAGGGGTTTGCTGAACGATATTAAAATACCTACGCTCGTTGTGGCGTTAAGCGCCAACAGAAAGCATTATGCTACAGCGGCAAAGCGATGATGCCCTATGTTGAATTTATCGGCCGGACACGGTTCACAACAGCATTGACATGTTAACGGCAACCATCAAACAATACGGACCCAGGTGAGTGCTCCAATTAATGTTTGGTAAAAGAGAAAAAAGGGCCTGGCATTAATTGAGCCATTATGGCTCGACTGGAAACGGATTCGTTTGCTGTATAGGTTATACACCTAATATATGTTTTTATTAATAACCCCGTGAGAGTAAGGTGTGAGATAACTTTATCGTTTTCGTACTCGATCCGCAAGTATCGCATGGGTTTTTTTTATTTCTTCTTTTCGGGAAAAAGCATATTAACTTCCATTAATGATTGTAATAAAATCGTTTTACTAGCGGCGAATGGCATAAAGGCGGAACAAACATCGCACATCGTGTGTCGCCGTCACATTGTTCCGCTGCATGTAGCAGCGAACGGCGATGGAATTTTACGAGATTTTAACGAGCCAAAACGGGGTAACCTTCGCCTTTTTGTGACGGACACCGAAAGGGTTTTTAGATGGCACTGTTCCCGGTGGCTGGCGCCCAAGAAGAAAATGTGCGCCGCCACGATCTTTTAAAGTCGTGTGAAAATCGATGTTCAGCTTTGTTTGGTTGGTTGATCGTAAAAATGATGCCTCACATGGCCCGTCGGTTGGTGCTGAAGTAATTGGACTTTGATAACCTTAAACTAGCGCAGCAAGGTGGTGCCGGTACGGGATACAAACACCGGGCAATAGAGCAGATGAACGTTGAGCTTGCTTCTTCTTGGTGCTCTTGAACAACCAATCTTCATATATCGACACCTCTCCCGGTAAGAACTTCATTAAGGCGATTGCATCCCTTTCTGGATCACTGTGCCCTTAATACACCTTTGCTTACCAACCGAAAGTGTCCCGTGGGGTGAACTTCAAGCAACATCATTAACCATCGTCCTCGTTCGATTTGCTCGAATGTTTTTCCTCCCCGAAGGCCGTTCTTTGATGTCCTTGTGCGAGTTTCGCTCAGCATTTTGGAATTCTTTGGAAGAGAATAGAAACGTCAAATAAACCCGGACAACACAAACAACCCTGCACGTCAAACAATCGTACAGGGTTTTGATCGCATGTCAGCTTGCTACTACTAGCGACGGCTACTATGATCGTTTGCTTCTGCTCACCGAGCCAAAAGGGACGAAAACAACTGATCGACACGGCGGGACTGCTCCCGGTGTCCCGAGAGCCATGCCATGCCAACGCCACAGGATGAAAGCTGTTCAGGACACGAAAGACCTGCTGGAAAGCTGCACGCCACCCGCCAGCTCCGGGAATACAAGCGAGTCCGGCTTTCGGCGAAACAATCGACCGGGCGTCCCGATGAGCGTACCTTAATTCCAGCTAAATTAAGTATTCAACTCACCCTCAAATCGACGTGCAAATGAACATAGGCTGGATGGAGGGCTTTGTATATATTCTTCTCAACTTGGTTCCGTTCAGTTCCTTGCTGTTTGCTTGCTTGTTACACCAGCGCAAACCAACAAACGAACAAACATGCGAGATTACACAAAAGAATGTCGATAGGAGGAGAGCCCAAAAAAATAAAAAGGACAACTACTGCGTGGTCAGAATCATGGTGCAAAAAAAAACCAGGGAACGTCTGTGTTCCGGTTGTACCAAACGCTTCTAATGTCCCATCATTATTTGTATGCGCCTGTGTACCACAATAGGGCAAAATGGTATTGGTGAAGAGTGTGGAAAGGGCAGTGGAGACAGAACGGGGAAAAACACAATCCAGACACCAGATCGGGCCGAAAAAAAGGGACACGTACACCACACGCCCGCCACTATCCGACCGGAGGGTGTGTGCATTATTGATTGTTCTTTAACGATTGTTTAAAAGACTGTGCTGGGTGTGATTTGTTTCCCAAATGTCAGCAAATTTCGCTTGCCTGCTTGGACAACACACGTGCGCTTCTGTTTCCTCGTTTTTTTTTCCTTTCGGGGGAGAATTGTGGTACATAATTGTACCGACTTCAGTCGATCCTCAGGATCAATGTCGGCTCGATTTCAGCTTAATACCTCATCATCGAAGACGGCCATGCGTTCACGCCCGGTGAAAAGGATAAACGTTTGTCGGAGTAAATTAAATTTTCTGTTTCTTTTGTTAACTGCGTTATTGTTTGCAATTTTGGCAATAGAAGGCACCAAAACAGTGTGTTGTGCATCTCCTGCGGTGAGTACCGGTGTATCGCAGGTGTTGAATTGGGTCTCTCGCACAGTTGTAACAAACTGTCACCAAAAGGTGCGTTGCATCTGTTTCCAACGAACGTTCAATACGCATCAATGAGTTCTTGATAGCTTTGAGGCGGTTGTTAACGCATATCAGTACCAGCAGACATGTACATCTCAATGATTCTTCAATTTATTCTCACACTTTCGGCAATAACTGAAACATATCATTACAGCATCTTACTGACCTCAATTGCCACAGCATACTGTTTTTGTGGAGGGATCCAGAGTTCGTTCATTAAATATCCCGGAAGAAACTTTTTTCCCCGCTCAACAAGTGTCTCTCTGCGTTCTTAATCATTACATCCCGCTGGGGGATAATCCTACAGCAGCAGGGCGAGGGTCACAGTTAACTTTATTTCAACTCAACGCGGCAACAAGTATTCCTCTCGTACGCAAGTGTTTATGTTCTGAAGTACTCACACACGCATGTAAGACACACAAATTAAGATTCTCATCGAAAGATAGCGACGGATGGTTTTTAAGATATCTCCAACAAAGACAGAGGGAAAATTCCATTCCCTTGGGATACTAGTACCGCAAACTTTACCCAAGTACTCAAGTGATCCGAAATTAAATAAAAGGGTACAAACAAATTACACCTCTCGCTTGCTTACGCCGCTCTCCAATTTGGACAGGAGTTTGGACTAACATATCGACAATGTTGGGTAATGGGGAATTAAGGCAACTCTGCCTTCAACACCAACACAAGTGCTGTATAACAACGCGATTAAACTTATTTATAGTTTTATGAAAGCTAATAAGGAAAAGACATCTGTAACCATCTTCAGAGTGTGTTCTTCCCGTGCTCTTACGTGTTGATGTTCTTGAGGGAGAAGGGACCAACTCGTCATGTCTGTCTAGTGATCGTTCTCTTAATCTTCCTTCGTGCCGTATCCCAAGCACCGAAAACGTTTGGATGATGAAGAAGTTAATTATTTTCATACGTGGGTTCCCGTTTCACGGCATCGCGCTGAACTTCCACACACTCGTGCATATGGGACACAAGAAACAATAACATAAATATGTTTTATCATCATGGTTCGTTCGGATGCTCGGACTGTGGACTGTGGCTCGAGGCAAACATGGTAGCAACTTCATACGACGGAAGAGTTTAGCCACGCGCCAAATGGGAAGATGCAAGGCCCAAGCATATTCAATGTTGGTCTGAGTTTTCATTCCGGTAGCACATTGTTTTCGATGGTGCTTTCGGTTTGGGACGTTCCGCCACACACTTTCATTCTGGTAGCGTTTTGGGGCATCATTTATCAAATTGTTTACGATGGTGTTAATTGGATGTTAATTAGTTGCGTACTACCAGACCACTTTGGTGGTTTGTACCGCTTAGCAGCAACAAGCATGTTCCATCCCGATCTCGGGTGGTGGTTTTCTATTTTTGTAGGGATACAATCGACAGCGCGGACCCCGAGGCTCTACTTACACGAGGGTGGTAGCATTAGAGTGTCTCGTTAGCTAGGTGACAAGCATAAATTTGTTCGATGCTGCTCTTGGGTTGCTCGTGGCCCTTTGGCTGACTGTCGTGGGTGACTTTAGGGTGTCTAATCGTTTGATCAACGATCCGTCTAGTTATCTGGAGATGACGGTAGTTACGTGATGAGCTCTTAATAGCGTATCATTAAAGCATGTGTTAGAATGGAACGAAAGGAAAGCATTTTTATGTTCATAAAGCTATATTCTTCCAATGCAGCTCACCAATTCAATCCTTCCTGAGAACTTTTTCTCATCCCGTGTTAGGGATCGTGTTTCGCGATCATAAACCAGTCGCTCCTTAGCAACCGCGTAGGCACTATGGGAGCCACACTGTCTGGCGTACGTGTCGCTGGAGGATGAATAGCAACAACGGAAAACCAACGTCACAATCTTCTTCGAAAAGGATACGATTCTAGGAAAAAATGGGCCAGCAACAAGTGCTGCAACCAACGCAGCGATTCTTCTATTCGATGCATCTTATTTCGCCGTGCGCGTCACACTGTCTACCATGGGTAAGACATTTCATTTTTTTAAATGAAATCTGTTTGGCTTTTGGTTTTGGCCCACAATGTGGTGTGAAATAAATTATGAGCTTGTAAAATGTATAGCGTGTCGAAGTGAGGTTTATGATTTTGGGAAAGAGATCATTTCTTTTCGTGGAGTTGGCTTTCCATTGTAGAAGCTACGTAGTTAGAGGACTTCAGTTCAGAGGGTGCGAGGGCAATAAATTAATTAAAATTGTATCACCATTTAAGAACGCGAGCTGTGGGGTGTTTTTCAGCAATCTGACGGAAACGGCTTGTTCTCGTCTTGTTCTATGCGTGGTACAGAAACCGAATGTGTGAGAAAACCTTCAACTTCAAAGGAGAATTTATTTTACCAAAAAAGAGATTCCTCATTTCCACGGTTTTATGATGCGGTTAAGTGAACACTTCGAAAAACGGAATCGAACCAATCGCCCGAAAGTCAGACAGTCCTTTTGTGTACATTATGCCGCGCAACCATAAACGCGAAAACCACTTGAAGTGATCAATCGGTTGGTAGAGTTTTCAAATAAACTGATGTGGCGTGGGAGCGTCTGGCTAATATCTCGGGAAAAGTACTAACGCTACTTGGGAAAATAATCAATGATGGCGATTGTGTTGGTGATCGGTGTATTTTCTATTTAAAGTTTGGTGCTTCGTTGAAATGTTGTGAAACGATTTGTTTATCGAAAAGCTGTTAAAAAAGATGTTTTTATGTTTTATTTTTCAAAAATCATCGTAAATGTGAGCGATTTTTCTGTGATAAAAAATGCTTGCGGGCAAAACAAGTAAAAATAGAGAATTTCTAATGATAAAATTTAATTCCCTTCGTTTGTTTGCGCTGGACCTTTAGAAACAAGGGTGTTAATAAAGCTTTTCAAATAAACAAACACACACTTCAAAGTGGTAATTTCCCAGAATGATTACATCAAACCGTCTTGCCGGGCGTCATTCGGCAAGGGACACGGAACCACAAAGAAGCATGGTTTTTGTTTATCTTGCTCCCATATGCGATCTGTTTATCAATGTTGTTCACAAATCAAAAACCATCATTGGTTGTGCTACCACTTACAGACACTTCCAATCCACTGGCCAATCCCCGGAAGGGCGCTCAACGACTCCACGACTTTCCTCGGAGAAACAGCAAAAGAAAAATACTACTTTTTTCACAAAGAAAGATCTCCAATTACAACGCATGGGGATCATCTCCAAGGGAAACTTCTAACGATCGTACACACATCACGAATCAGTGCCCGATCTTTGATCAGCTGACACTTTACGGCGGCCGCTTTGAGCTGGTTCCAGTGGTGCGATTTATGAGTGCTCGCACACATCGGCCCCAAACGGTTTACTAGCTTGCGGGTAAAATATTGCTCCGATTGTTTGTTGATGAAGCAGGGAATGTTTTTTCCTTTCCTTTCATTCTTTCTTTCTTTTACTAACTCATTTGATTTGCGCCCTCTTACACAGCCTGAAGTAAGGAAGTTTTCCGTGATGATGAAAACCGAAACTCACTCGAGATCGTTAAATGTGACGCAAATGAGATGGACTAATTGGATCATTTCGATCGCTTTTCTTTCGACCAGAACCCTCGTGCCAGGGTTCTGAACAAATAGAATATTTTATTCTAACGACTCTCTAGCAAATTAAGTAAAGTGGAGTGACGGTTTTAGCTCCCCCCCCCCCTCTTTGGACAGCCATATTTAGTAACTATTAGTTTTCAATCAAACTGGAACGACTTGTCACCAGCTGGGAGTGCCTGGGAAATTAATTCTCATTCACCCAATAATTTTACGATCGCTTTCATGCGCCACTTCATTACCGTGAGATCCGTTCTGGTGTTCTGGTGAGGCGTCAAGATTTAATCGCACAGTTAAAGGGTATCCCGAAAGACCCCGATCGTTGGAAGGAAACCCTTTTTTCCCCGAGGGCGAAATGACTTTCTTCACTTTGTGTATCAAGTAACGAGCGGTATTAGCACGATGCCATGCCGGCAATCAAGACCGCACTGTCTCGTGTACATGCTGGCCGCTGGACCGACTTGGTAACTGGATGCTGTGATTGTTGCGCTGGGCAGACGGAGGACACAGAATGTCTTGATGCGTTCTCAATTAAAAATCTGTAATTCGATTCCCTGTATCGAACTAATGACCAGCAAAATGGGAAAACTTTGGAGGAAACTTCAGTGCCCTTCCCAATACTCAAAATATCGACCGATGAAGGCACAACATAAATGTAATTGGAAAAATAAACACCATCCCGAGCTGGTCCGCTAATGAACCCGCATCATTAGCCCGGGTGGAAGAAATTGTTGGCGTTGGAAGTCATTGACTGTCCGAGGAAAGATCGTTGACTGGGGAAAGACCTCTCGACGGTCTGTCTTCCAATGGTCATTTGTTTGGTTTGTTATTATTGTACTTTAATTCATATTGATGTGTTTAAATCTTGGTCCTCGGTCGCCCTCATGCAGGTCCTTTCGTTCGACGGCATTGAAGAGGCTTCTGCACGAACGAACCACATAGAGCACCAGGTTCATGAGGGTGTCCGCCGTCAGGACTTTCTGCTGGCTGTCAGTAAAGTGAGCGGATCACTCTTTGAAGCGGTCGAATGTTTTCTAACGGCAAGTAGAGCGCAAGCCATGGCAAATATGGAAGGGAGTCTATGTCTATGTGTTCTAAAATGTTTGCGGTTACACATTCTTGTTAGCGTGAATCTTTTTGAACAGTCAGCGTACTTAATGGATGGTTAATGAAGGCAATTGGTTACTGGACGATGCGTTCGAATTGATAGCATGTTTTCCATGTGCTTTGTTTTTAACGCTCTTAACATACTGGTTAACGGTCATTTTGTTATGAAGATCGAAATTGCAGAATTCCAATTGGATATTGAAATTGAAAATTAGATCAATTTGTAAACAAACTTGTACTAAACATAAGTAATTTGTTTATTTATTTCTATCAAGATCAAATACTTTTGTCTTAAACCGCAAGTAAGATCATCCAATACAGAAGCGGCAATATGCCTTTGATCAGACCAAAGTGTCTTCAACAAACATCGGTCCTGGTCGTCCAATTTGTGGTTGTAAAATTGACAGCCAAGCGGACAACTCTCCAGCACCGATGCGTGAAATAAGAAATTCAATTCCGATCGTATATCGTGTAAGCAAAAATACGGCAAAACAAGGCACGGTTTCCCTCGAGAGAACACACCCCGGAGATAACAAGAAAAAGACACCCGAAGAAAAGATTATCTGCAGGAATCATCGGAATGTGACTGTCGCGTATCCTGCGCGTACATCCTTCAAAGTTGTACTGAAACCAGTATGAAACGAAGCAGAAATAAGCAAACTAGTGACCGTCTGTTTTGACCCGTTGTGCACGTTCCGACCGCTGTTGGACGAAAGGTTCGAACGTTGTCTAGCGCTTGCTCAGCGTCACATTTTGTCACCATATCGGCTCGAATTTCTCCAAACCGAAGAGACCGAATCCAGTTTTGTTTTCCCCGAAGATGATGATGTGCCCAGAACAACAGTGCTGCTACTTTCACGTACCGTGCCCGTCTCGAATGTCGTCCCGGTTCGAACAGAAGCGAAATGTAATTAATATCACCACCGGTTTTAGGAATGGCCGGTCGGGAATGGCTCGTTTTTTTCTCTCGATCCTGTTCGTCCTGTTGCACTTTTCGTGGGCAAACATGACACGCTATTAGTGGAGCACCAATTCGAAGCTTACCCATTTTTCCATTCGAATGTATGTATATTTTCACCGTGCAATAGCACCCGGTACGATGGTGAAGATGTTGCCGTGTGTTTGTAATACGACCAGCGCTCGGTTCGGAAAAAACAAGTTTGCTCAACACGCTTACGGTTGCTGGGAAGGAATGTTGCCCAGTGCGGATTAGGATGTGGATAAGATAATTTAGTGTCCCTGCGCGACCAATCAGACGCGTTCAATTGCGTCTGAACATGAGCTGAAGAAGACCCAATGTGGTTACGAGATGTGATGCGAAGAAAGTATCTCGTTAGGGATAATAATAATGCCAGAATGTGGACACGGCATGGCACAGGTTCAACAGGTTTCCGATGATGGTCAGTACAGGCTATGTGTGTATACATTTTGTTTTATGAATGAGACAGCGTCCCCAATATATTTTAATGACTTTACAATACCCCTAAATGTATGCAAAATACATACAAATAATGCACGATAAATTAATGTCAAAATTAAAACCGTTTCCATGGAAACAGCATGTGCACCGATGACACATGTCATCTAGCGTGTCGTGTGTCCTTGCTATATTATGAGCGTTAAAAGGATTTTTCGTTTCAGGCTAATAAAATGTTTGTCTTTTGCGCATTTTTTTTGCACCCAACAGACAAGAATAACCAGTAAAATTCGATTGCTCAGTCATAACACAACTGGCAAGGAAAATCTGCACACGTCAAGCCAATAAAAGCGAGTGCCCCAAGTGCCAATAGATGTGAGAGATGTAACAATAAAAATCTAACTTTGTTGTCTCAGGTGTGTGTGTGTGTGTGTGTGTGTTTGTGTGTGTGTGCTTACAACAGTGAATAATTCCCAAACAACCAGAGTGTCACGGAAAATCCACATTTAAAACCATATTCCCAATTAACACCTGCTACGGACAATGCATTCAAATTATTCTCTCTTTCTGTCTGTAGATACTCCAACGTTTGTTGAAGATGCAATATTTTTCTTCAATAAATTTGAAATATTTATCTTTCATCAACGAGCTCGATAAGTAGCTTGATTATTTTGCACACATCGAAACCGACGCTGGATAAACATCCTTTTTTTTGCCAAAACAGTTTGGGTCACTCTACCTGTTGCCACTAGGCAAATATTTGCATGTAAAACGGAAGGAACAAGCTTACACCGAAAAAGGTCCACATCAGTAACGAACATTCGGAAGGAAGGAAGTAAGGATTAGGATGCACTTCTAAGCACGGGAACAATCGGAGTGCCTAAGGGATTAACCCAGCTCGGAAGATTTGTACAATTGATTTTCAATTAACGACTCACTACCAACTCCCACGGTTTGGTGTCGTGCGAATGGTCCCTTTTTTATCCAAATAATGAAACATTATTGCTTGTTTCATTTGTCCACTGTTTTTTTTAAATCGTTTTTCTCCAAAACAATCACGAAGGCAGCCGAACGTGTGTCGGATAAGAAGCTGAGATGGAGAGAAAAAATTCAAATGTCTAGCGAAAGGTTCGGCCGGCTGGAACTGAACCAAACCAAACATTAATTAATCTGTTCCGGTTCAATTAAATTACATCACGCATTGTGTGCGGCGTGCATTAGGGAGTACGAGTTTTTTTTTTGCTCTCTATTTCCCCCACATGTGTCACATAAGACTGGTCACAGGCAGAGATATGCTGAAACAGACGCGAATAAAAAAAGTACTAAGAAGTACTGGAAAGATGTCGCGAACGTCGGCGTTCGACGGCGAGAGTACAATTACTTTTAATTGAGATTAATAAGAAACTATTGCAAGCGAATGGTCCACTCCCTTACACCCTAGCATTAACATTCCCTTTCAAAGAAAAAAAACTGCAGCAAGTGTGTGGATTTCTTCTCATGAATGAAAACCAACGAACGTGCGTGTACGGCCGAAGAAAGATTTGCGTAAGAAAAACAACGGCAACGCGTAACGTCTGCGCGGAGTAGCGTTCATCACATTTGCGTGACGTGATAACTCAGTTGACTTCTCAACTTCCCGGATCCCCAATTGACCGGCGGGTCAGCGAGACAATATGCCGTGTGTGTAGTTGTGAAAGTGTACGTGCGTTTCATTCAATCTATTCGTGTGGATCGTGATGATGATGATACAGTGACGATACGTTTGTGAAGATCGTTTTATGAATGAAAAGGACAAAGTTGTGAGTGGCGAGCAATTCGAATGCATTCGTGTTCCAGTAAGAGCAAGAGGATTTTGTTAAAAGTCAGCAGAAAAAACTAATAAATTTTAATATCCTTAACACTTACTTAAAAACAGCTCCCAGGAACATGGTTTTTGGCTCATGTTTTGTGGTTTTCCACGAAGGAGTTTACATAAATTTGTTCACAACTTGTTAAGCCCATACTCATCGAAGTTGTTCACCAATAAATTAATGACGGTAAGAAAAAGGACCTGTTCAGAAGGTAAAAGAGTTGCAAACATTGTTTACTTTGTGCGACTCGTGTTACGACACGGTTGTCGTGCTTCTGGCGTAGTTCGTAGAAGATCCTTTCCCAGCGCAACCTTTCCCAGAAGAGAAAGCATGTTCGTCCGTATGTTGTAAGCGTTTTTATGAAGTTTGGTGGTCGAATTACGCACGAAAGCAACCAAACTCAGTCTCGGCAATGCGTATGTTGTCAATTTCTCCTTACAAATCTTCGTCATATGGTGCCTTTTCTGCGTACCGTGCCGTGGTGAATGAATTTTAACACACAATTCTACGAAAAGAAAGCCAACCACAATGAAGCGACAAAAAAAAACAACATGCACGCTTGCCTCAGAGTGTTAATGTGTTTGATGATAAAAATCTCGAAATGAAAATCATCAACATCCCTCCCTTCCTTTTTCCCTCGACCGGCCCCCGACGGCTGGCCGGATAGAAGGATGTGCGCGTGACCGAAGCAGTTAATTATGCCGACACCCATAGTGCTGCGGGTCGGACACATTATGCTTCATCACACCATTAGCACGTTGCGACATTTGTAGTGGGGCGATCACTGATGTTGCGGCCGCAGTGCATCCGTCCCGCTCATTACCCCGTTTTACCCCGTTTTTTCTCATTCCACCCGGCGAACCGTCGTTAGGTTTAATAATGCTCAATTAAAGCAAACGTAACGTGAAGGCCGGAACTTGGAACTGTTACGGTGATGAAGTTTCAACTCTTTGCTTGATAAATGGAAAGTTTATCAAAATTAAATCTGTATACTAAAAGGTGTAACTAAAACAACACATTTAATATTATAGTCAAAACTTTGCATACCTTCAGGCGCGATCACTCAAGTCACAATAGCAAACATTCTTCTGTCAACAATAATGACTATCTGTCAAACCTCAAGCAAGATTATTCGTTTGAAATATCTCGTTCCTTGTTTTGTGTTCAATTATTAGATTCTCGTGAAAAGCACGCTTCAAGCGTGGATAATAATAAAAAAAATCCCATTTGATCAAGCACCCGATTTGAACTGATAAACAGCATACTTAAGTGAGTCATTTAGATGAAGATTCGCCTTAAAAGAGGCTCACAAAAAATAGATGCAAATGTTACACAGTGTGTCACGATCAATCTTCCTTTGGACGAGAAAACAACGTGAAAACACGCGCTCCAATGGTTGTTGGTTAAACAAGCCGATAAGCACGTGCACATCGTTTCGGGCAGGCGAACGGTCCGGGTGCGTTTGTTATCATTAAGGCAGGCATCAATCGGTTGCTGTATGAGTGATGCGTTGTTGTTGTTTTTTCCCTTTTAATTTCACCCTCCCGGAAGTAACCACCCCTTTATTTTGTCCCGTGTGTTCCTGTGTTTCAGGCCACCAGCAGGACCACCCGTAGCCATGGCACGAGCCTATCCACGTATCCTAACGCGCAGAAAAATATTGCAACATAAATATTGCCCACCCCATCATCATCATCATCAGCGCGTATCGAGTGGCGCAAACACAGCGACAAAAAGCACTACAAAAGATGTAACAAAAGACACAAAACCGGAAGAAACGGAACCGGCACGAACGAAACCGGTGACAAGTGGATGGATCGTGCGTGCACAAAAACCAACACTTACTTGGATGAACACACATACAGACGGCTCACATGTTGGACCACCAGCAATGAAGGCAAGCGACAAACGACACGCGAACGAATGGGAAGCAACTTTTTGTTTGGTTTCTTCTTGCTGTTTTGGGTGGGCCAGAATTTTTGGCGCAAGGGATTCGCGTGGTAGTGGAGTGACACGAAAAACGCAAGCAATAAAAAAAAAACAAAAGCGTCGCAGGAAGATAAGCAGGAAGTGGGCCACCAGCTCAAGGGCCACCATCGTTCAGCGTGCAAACCGGAACGTTTGTTGTTCGCCAATAAACGCTCAACGGCGTCAAACAACGGTCGATGAATACAAATCAGGACACGTGCACGTGACGGTGGGACTTGTGCGGGACCCTTTTTTTTTTGCAAGGGACAGTGGCACTACAAGAGTTTGCTGTGTCAAAAGGGACGATGGTAAACTAAAGAAATTATGGAGAGATTGTGGTGGAGATTACACGATTACTACATGATTGATTTAACGCAATGAAACATGCTCAAGATATTAATTTATTACAATTTTTAATATTAATATTAAATGTTCTATAAATTTCTTAATTAATTCTATATTATGATAAACAATAAATGGCATCCACTCTAATACATCTGGAGCACATAAATGTTGCAGTGTTTCCCATTAAACTACTTTTTTTTTCTTTGTGACCAGTCCGTGACACGAACAAATCCAACCAAATCCTTCTTAATGATGATGTCAAATGGGGAGGATTAAGGGTTGTTTACGGACGATTTGACAAAACCCCTCGATGGGGTGCTTTGGCGTAAGACAAAAAAAAACACACTCAACACTCAATGCAGCTTGCTACATGGAACATGAATTTCTTAGCATCGTTACTAGGGTTGTTGTCCAACACGAGCCGCACAACACGGTGGAAGTGTGTCATTAAAACGCCAGGCCCAGCACTAACAGAATGAGCTGCCAAACGGAAGTGTAACAAGGCACATTCAAACCTTAGACCTTTGCCAGCTTCGTTTTTGTTCGTAGTAGGCAGTGCTGAAATGAATCGCGCAAAACACGCAGCAGCTCGAACCGAACAGCTTTTGCCACGAGTGTGAAAGGAAGCAAAAATAAAAAAGCGAGCATCGTCTTGATCATCTTGATCGGTCCGGCCGACCGGATGATAGTTGCGCTTGTGGATGAGCAATCAAATTTATTCCATTATTTCAATTACCGTCAATTAGTGGAACCTCGCGCACTAGTTGAGGTTAAATATTGTGACTCTTTCGCTGTGCTGCGTGACTTGCTTGGCAAAAAAGGGAATGACGCGGTTTGGAAGGAAATTGATTCATCCACGATTGTCACGTTTGCTGCTGATGTGAAGGTGATGTCAGTGAAGGCGAACGTTTTATTTGCTGATACGAGAACTAGTGTATTTTGTCTACAAGTCTTAGGTAGGTAAAGTTTAAATTATTGAGACATTTACGCACATACTTGCCGACTGCACGCCGATACACGCCCATGACCATTTTACAACTTTAACCGATTTCCGACAAGCCTTTGTGAGCTTCGTGCCGATACTGCCGAATGCCGACAACCAAAAGATCACCGGCACGAACCGACACTCTGCCGGCAGTTGATCTTTTTATGTGATTAAAAGGTTGTAAATCATCCCATCAACGGAAACTGGATTACAGGTCCCGTTCGAGAGTGCGTGTGTCCTTTTCTCGAGTGAAGCTCCCGAAGCCGATTGTCGCCTATGAGCAGGCCAGCCCAGCCGGTCTGGCAAATCTTGTTCCCGCAAATTTGCTTACCGGCCGGCCGATAATTGAGATTTAATTAAACACATTACGGCCAGATTAACTTAAGCAGCGCCGTAAGCCGCTTCCAGAGCATGGCCAAAAGGGTCAAGTCCTCCGGGGGCCAATTGCTCACCACGTTAAGCCTCCAAAGCGAAAGAACATCCCGAGCTGGCGATCGGGCAATCGGGCACGGCTTTTCGACACTTAATCTCGTACGCCCGGTCACATACAGCGACCGACGCAAAATCGACGGGCGGTTCTGCTCACCTCGCACTGACCAACGTGGTTCGCAAAACCCCCAAAAACTGTCGCAAGGTCCTTTTGTTCCGTTTTCGCAAGGTTGTCCTTTTCATTTTTTTGTTTGTTTCGTCCTTGCCTCTTGCTCGTATCGGGCTGCCACGCTGGGACACTGCGACACGGGATTTTGCCTTTTAGAAAAACAAATAATCTCTTAAGCGGGCTCACGGGTAACCTATCGGTTACGGATCCGCGTTGGGGGATTCAATATTCGTTGTGTTCGTGACAAAAAGGAGCAGCGACAGCCGAATCGGGCGAAAGGCTTCCGCAGCGAAACAAAGAGAAATGGCCATGAGCGACGGCGAACCCGAAATGCGGGTGAACAAAAAGCGGATTATTAATCCCGATAATTGGCTCGGAAATGTACACCCTTCAAAGGTAAATTGGTCAAAATATTGTAGCACTCGGTTGAGGTTTGTTGTACGAAACAGGCTTTCTTCTTTCGGACAGCCAGGGCGAACGGTGCGCACGTTAGGCGAAGGCGTTTGAGAGACCCTGATATACAGGGAATGTCGAGAGAACAAGCGAATCCCTTACAGGATGGTTGGTTTTTGTTGAATTTGTCCTACACCCTTGTTGAAAGCGATTATGGCAGAGGCAGAGTAGGCAGAGTATGGCAAACAGTGGTCATAATTAACGAACAACACAGAACACATGCTGTAAGCTTTGAAGCCGTAGAAAGCAATCAAGGATTTCTTTTCGATGCACAAGGATGGTGGAATTCAATGGAATTTGCAGGTCCTTTTATGCAAAACTGATTAGACCTACGGGAAGAATAATGTTTGATGGGTGTTACCTCAATCAAAGTTTTGCTCAACACATTTGATCCGTGTGGCACGTTATGCGAATAACACCAAACAATCATAGCACGCGTTAGAACGCCTATATACATATACAAGGATTCAGAGCTTAAACTGAACTGGTTGAACAGGCAGGATTCGGCTGTATAACGGCTGGACTGAGTAATTCGTATCCCCTTTCTTTGTCCTTTCCAGTCAAAATAGGCTAATATGGAGAACATGGTACAACGTATGTTTTATTCAACATTCATATTTATATCGATATCGATCACAATATACATAAAGAGTGACACTGTTTCTATAAACCCGAATCATTTCGATTTATTTACATCCATTTATCGTGCAGCAGGTGATATTTTGAACAACAGCACAGTGCAGCTTTTGTGTAGCGACCCAGCAACGACATCGATACACAACGCCAACAATAGCCGAAGCTGTCATAGCGATCGATTCAGTTCCTTTCTTTCACATCGTCGTATCGTTCTTCCCCAACCACGCCTGGCAGAATTTGATTCCAGGGGATGAACGTTAACGTATCAACCCCACCCGGAAAACCATGAACCACGTTCATTAAATTCAACATCCTTCCCGGGATGCGTGAGACGTGCGGCGGTCTCGTGTGGCGCAAACGGCGATCTGACGACACATATGCGTCCGCGAACAAATTCGGTCCTTTGAGAACCCTTCTGGTGGTACGTTTACTCACCTTTTATACCATCCTAACGATGTCCTGCTGGGCGAGCACAACGCTCGCCTGTTTGTCAACGCGGCGTTAGCGAACCCTTATGCAACCCCGGTGAAAGTGGGAGTTATTAATGTGCCTCAAAAGGGGCACGGTTTTCTCCCGGTTCTGCCGGATGATCCGTGATTTCTTGTGCACGGGACGGCGTTTCGTTACTTGTGTCCGCTTGGGTGTTTTAATTGTTTGGGAAAACCCGTGAGCCTCATAATTATATAAACAACGCACACTTTATTAAAAAAAAAGGACACAACACACGCACATTGAGGGTGGATGTTTTGGGCATCCCGCGGGCATCGATCGTCGTTCCACGCTGCGTGCGCTTAAGGATTAACACCTCGCTGCTTGTGCGATAATTGATGGTACGTTCGTCTGTGCTGGGTGAGAAAGTGTTAGCGTGGTTTGTTTTTACCGTATTTTTACCAACGATTTGTCTTTTTGTTTAACACTGCTTCACTGCTTTCCAGCACGAGTTCATTTTCCGAAAACTATCGAATGACCTTCATCGATCTTTCCACAAGCACGCAGCTCGTAAACACATAATGATGTGCCCGACCAAAAGGTGACCTACGATATCCAGGCGACAATGACAAGGCCATTCCATTTGCTGTCTGTTCCTTCCCTTTCTGGTGTCTGGTTGTTGTGGCTTTATGCTGGCGAAAAATGCAAACCATCTTTAGTTGTGTAAATCTTTCCACCGAACAGACCAAGCAAAATCAAACCACTCTGTTGCCTTGGCAGAAGGCCATTTTTTTCCGAACGTGCGTTGGCCTCGAGGCCTCGGATGTCTCGGAAAACCGATTTACCCATTTGCTTCGTCATGGCTGTTGGCTTTCACTGGGGGTTCGGAAGGACCCCAGGACTTGTGGCTTCGCCGGGCTAGCTCCCCGTGGTCTCGATTATGTTGCACTTTATGTGAAAATGACCATTTTCATTGCCAAATGCTGGCTCCGCTTCACACAGCTACAACCGTCTTGTGGTGAAGATTATTGAGCCATCAATCGATGTCGAAAGAAAACGAATTTTTCCCCGGGGGGTGGCAGAGAGGGAGAGAGAAAGAGAGAGAAAGAAAGAGAAAAAGAGAGAGAAAGAGAAAAGAGCTATCATCATCACCATCTTCAGCTGGCCACAGGAAGGACAAAAGTGCTGACAACGTTGGGAAGCGTATGTTAAGTTTGGGTCAGCCAACAAAACTGCACCGAAAAATACCAAAGCGCTTATCCAACGGTAATCCACACCTCATCAGCCATTTTGCAAAGCTTTCTGTTTTTTTTTTTTTTTTGTTAACTTTAAAGTGCCCCAGTGTTTGCTCATTTTCTCGGCATGTTTTTACATAATAAAGCGTTCGCATATGAACCATTTGTGCAAGGGCCGTTTCGTCAACGCCAACGGATTAGTGTTCCGTTTTGCTTCAATCGTCCGGAATGAAGCTGTGTGTTTGATTGTTGCCGCTGTCCTTTCTGTTGCTGTTGTTCGCCATGCCTTTCATGCACGTGGAAATCGCTCTGCCAAGATCCGCATTAGCTCACACACAGTGTGTCCCGATTGTAGATTACACACGGACGCACAATCGAACCTCTGTAATCGATATGCATACGTGCAGCAGTAAGATGCAGGAAGAATCTTACTCAAAAAGGGATGCAGAAAAGCAAATGGTACAGAAAAGTGCAACCGGATCGGATGCACTCACGGGCGGTCGACGCTTTTCAAATGCGGCCCTTTGCCTTGGCCCTTGTGGCGTGACGAAAGTTTTTCATATTTTTTTTTTTCATGCCCACCACACCGTTTGCTAGCACACACCATGAGCACCTTTTTTGCGTTCGCCAAGGATTAGTTTGGTTGGAATCGATTTTGCGAAGGCGATTGTTGCGAAAAAAAAAACAGACGAGATTAAACAGAAACGATCGTTTTTTCGTGTGTTTTGTTGTTGAAAGCGTGTCAAAGATGCAAAATATAAAGTTACCGGACGGGATTAGGCGTAATTATGCGATCCATACGCTTCCCGCACGATCGGAGGCTCTGGAGATCGGTGTCCTGTGATCAGTGTCGGATGGTAAACAATATGCGCTAACCTCATTACCGACTGACGTGAATGCCGTGCCGTGATATGCGCTTTTGAGCGGGAACAATAGAGGGCTCGATTGTTTCATTAACATTTTGTGGGCATTGCTAAATTTGTTTTGTTTCTTTCTTCAGTATTTCTGGAAAACGTAGCAAAAACAGATTTGTTTATATTTTGAGAAATTTTCATTTTACTTTAACGTTTTTTTCTGTATATCATCGAAATTTATATTATTTATTTGTCTTATTTTATAGATTTTTTTCAATTGTTTTTATTTTTCTCTTTCTCTTTACAGTTTGTAGTCTTTTGCTATGTTTCTTCTAGATATCTTTTACTTATTGTTTTGTTACAGTTTCATTTTTACACATCCTTCTTAGCTTATGTGCATGGTTTGCATACTTTAAAGTTTTGCTTCCTTTTTTATAGCTTATTTTATTTTGTTCGTTACTGTTTCCTAAACTTTGTTTCATTTTACGTTTTCATTAGCTTCACCTTTATGTTTCTGTGTGTTTTATTGTTTCTGTATTGTTTGCTGTGTTTTGTTGTTGTTTTAGCCAGACTGTTATGTTTCACTAACTATACTTTTAAAGTTGTTTACAATCTTGGATATTCATCTATCAGACCTTTTTCATGTATTTTGGTTTTCTTGAACACTATCATACTTTGTTTAAAACATTTTAATTCATTGTTTGACAAACGATTGTAAGATGAGCTCACACAAAATAACCCGCTTCTCAAGTTAAAACACATTTTCCCAGTTTGCCGCCATTTGTTAAATGTTTCATTTATTTTCTAGACCTCCCAAAGGAAAATAAAACAACAGCTTCAGTCACCGCCGCCGAGAAGGTTTCCCGTAGAAGTGAACCCAAGCAAAGGCGTCTTGCAGTAGCGGTTCGGTTTGAAGAGTCAACGCGAATATGAAACCCTGGCCACCCTGGAATGCAGATTTTTTTCCCTAGAGAGAGAGAGTATGGGTGAGAGAGAGAAATGGTTTTCTCCGTTGGAAAATTCGCCAGAAAACGGTGCGACATTCGACCCGACACAGCAAAGGATTGGTCTGTCCTTAAGGTCCTGCGGCAGTGCGTAGTGCCAGAAGCATTTCTAGCCCCGGTTCTAGTTAGCTATTGAACCGAACGTAGGACAATGCCCAAAAATGACGCTGATGATGACGTTGTCCAGTGCAGTGCCGTTTCGCCCGTTTGAAGCTGCGCCGACATCACTGGGTGGACACACTGTTGCTGTAGAAAGAAAAACAATGTAACCATCATTATCACCAGCGGGACGTCCGTCGGTGTCGGTGCCTCGGGAGCAGTAATTGATACAGGCGGCGGCGTTGCTAGTTGGCCGCCTGGGACCGATGGTCCGATGAAGCGCAAAAAATTAACTTTTAGAAAAATAAACCACGGCGTACACAAAAAAACTTTAAATGACAAAAATTTTCGAGAAAAGACAAACAAAACTTCCCCGATCGCATGACATGGGCGGAAAGGATCAAACGATGCCGGCATCGGGATTGGCAACGCCTTCGGTTGCACATTCCATTTGTTGTTGTTGTTGTTGTGTGTATGTGCCGTTTTGTTTTTCACCATATTTTTCCCTTTGCTGTTGTAGCCTGTGGCCTTCGTTTCGCTGCCCTGTACAGGCAATTTCTTACTGGCCAGATTCCGGAGCGGAGTGATCCTATCGATCGATGACAGCCGAGAACAAAAAAGGGACCCCGAATCTTCAGCAAGAAAATTGAGCCAAGTGACAACTTCTTGATCGGGTGCCGGACAACAAGCCGTGACCGAGGAAATGATACCGACGAAAAAAAGGGACACTTTCGGGCCTTTGGACGTGAGTAATGGTTTTTGCCTTACTCGACGGGGGTCTCTTGCTCGAACGGGATGAAACAATTTACATCGTTTCGTCCCTCTTGTGCGTTGCATGTCTATTTGCACTATGCACTTTACCGATCGACCGACCGATCTCGAATACAGGCGGCATCGCTGCCTTTTAATGTGTCCTGTAGCCCGCGCGCGTATCCTGGTAGTCGCTACATTTCGGATGGTTTTTTTCTCTTAATTTTATTTATTTATTTTGTGTCCCAAGCCAAAAAAAAAATCCCGAGCTCGGATGGGCCCGTGTGTGGGTCGAATGTGACCGATGTGCTCTATTATCACAACATAACGACGTGCACTCATCATAATAGTAGTACAATATTGGTGAAGGTGTAGATTTCTTGCTGTCGTTGCTTATCTTCTTTAAGGGACAAGAAGCAGAATAAACAAAGCGGTTAGAAAGGATACCGCCAAGCGTTGGTGTGGAAGAAAAAACAATGACTCCAATGTGAGATCAGTACAGTTGCCGCTGAGATTCACGGGAAATGTATGGCAACATACATTTAGACTTCGTTGGAACTTCGCCGCCTTGTAGGTTATAGGAGGATGTCAACCGAACTACCGGAATTGACCGGAGCACAGCTCGATAGCTGTAGTACTGTGATTGTTTGTGTTAGATGTGCTCTTTTATATGTTTTATTTTTTTCTGTTGCAGGTTGACGGTGTAAAATTAAATATTTTCATAAGAAATATGTGCTTTCCCATGACTTTTGTTTTTGTTGAGAACGATAATAATGCAATTGTAGACGTTTTCAGTCAGTAATAACAATAGTGACAATGTGCTCTAAATTTGTGTAACCGGATAAACGCTGTAACGCTTCGTTGCAGCTTACAGCAGAAAATGCTTTTCCACGCATTACTGCAAACATAAATAACATTAAACATAAAATAACGTGTCAGTTTTGTATAACATTTAAATATACATGAATATGATCATCCTGGAAATGGTTTCAACTCAGCTGAAAACAAACTCTATTTGTCCTTTCTTAAACATAGATCTGAAATTTCAATATTAAATCCTTCATGGATCTAAACAATCATACCGATATTGACCTTTTTTTAATCATCACACAACTGCTCTGTTCATAATCTACCCTGTTCTCGTCCTGTCCTCCATAGAACGAAACAGATGTATCAAACTTTGCCTCATATCCATCTGTTCTAGGGGATGAAATCTTTCTCACACTCCATTATGATCTCACCTCATTGAAACACCCCACAAGGACTAGCTCGTCAATTTTCACACGGACAGATCGTAAAACACTTGATTCGGTCGAAATGCACCTTCACACCCATGCACTGCCGAAATGCACTGACAAATCACAACAAAAGCACCATTGATCGACGGTGTGTTGTATTTCTTTTACGCCTTTTATTAGAGTGCTACGATCACGCTCGCACGCACTCCGGTCAACTCCTTTTTTTTTTTTTGTTATTTCAAGCCGCTGGTCCACCTTTAGCATTTTTTCTTATATTTTCATTTTTCACAAGCATCGAAAACATCTCAATCAAGGCTCATAAATTGCCACATTATGTTCGGTGCCTTTTCATCTGATACCGACATGATCTGATCGACTGGTCTTTTTTTCCTGATGTCCTTTTTTTTCTTTCGATGAAGTAGAAGCGAATGCTCGTTGTATTTGGGGCACCACTTGGGACTGATTTCGATGCTACATGAAGGTGAAAAGCGGCGAGAATGGACTGCATCGTAAAACACACCCAAAAAACTTACACAAGAACGATCGCCGTAAGGCGTAAGAAGGAAGCTAGGGAATGTAATAAAGTTCACGGAGAGTGAAAGAAATGAAATCCAATCGGCTTTCTCTCTGGTATATTGGACAGTCTCCAGTCTCGTTTTACTCTTATGTTAATCCTGCACCATAAAGATTGGATAAGAGGATGCATCGTGTGTCTGATGTACATGTGTCAGGTGTAAAGATCAGATATATCTGTTTTATTCCCTCAATTTTCAGTTTTTCCAGAAGTTTCCAGAAGTTATCGTTCTAAAAAAAAAGAACAAACTCGCTTAAAAATCATTAAGAAATTGTTCTAATCACTAATAAAAGCACTGTAATTTTATAAAATATAAATAAAATAGACTCTAAAGCTTTAATCTTAAGGACACTATAGCCCGAGTGTACTCAAAAAGAAGTCGTAAACATATTTTCACTTTCATCTTTCTTCATCAGTTTCTCACTTGATTGTGAAATATTAGGAGTATTAATGTGTTCGTGCGGTTTTTAACCAAAGTTTTGGGCTCTGTTTTGGCGAAATGGTAATTTATTCAAGTTTCAAAATACTGTCCGTCACTTTCCACAACCTTCTTCCACCTTTCAGGCAACTTTCTGATCCCGTCGCGGAAAAAAGATGGCGGTTTGGCCGCTAACCAATCCTCCATCCATTTTTGCACTTCTTGGTGATTATGGAACTGCTGGTCAGCCAGGCTGTGTTCCATCGACCGGAACAAATAGTAATCAGAAGGGGCAATGTCTGGGCTATACGGCGGGTGGGGTAGGACATCCCATTTGAGTGTTTTTAAATAATTTTTAACCGGTACCGCTATATGTGGCCTGGCATTGTCATGTAGCAATATGACTTTGTCGTGTCTATCGGCGTATTGTGGTCTTTTTTCTTTCAAAGCACGGCTTAAACGCATCAATTGTCGTCTATAGACCTCCCCAGTGATCTTTTCGTTTGGTTGTAGCAGCTCATAATACACCACACCCAGCTGGTCCCACCAAATACACAGCATGATCTTCGCGCCATGAATATTCGGCTTGGCTGTCGATGATGTGGCATGTCCGGGGTATCCATACGTTGCACGACGTTTTGGATTATCGTAATGTACCCACTTTTCATCACCAGTCACTATTCGATGCAAAAATCCCTTCCGCTCTTGCCTTTGGAGCAGTTGTTCACAAGTGAACAAACGGCGTTCGACGTCTCTTGGCTTCAGGTCATAGGGCAACCAATTTCCCACCTTCCGGATCATTCCCATTGCTTTTAATCGAAGAGAAATGGTTGGCTGAGCCACTCCCAGTGTCTGTGCAAGTGTTTTTTGGTTTTGTGATGGATCTTCATCCAGTATTGCCTCTAATTCTCCATCCTCAAACTTTCGTGGTCCTCCGGAACGCTCCTCATCTTCCAAATCAAAATTGCCACTTTTGAACCGTGCAAACCACTTCTGACACGTTCGTTCAGCTAGAGCATGGTCACCATACACTTCTACCAAAATTTTATGACTTTCGGCAGCCTTTTTCTTCATATTGAAATAATGAAGCAAAACTCCCCGCAAAAACACATTATTTGGTACAAATGATGCCATGTTCGGTGCTCGCAGATACTATGTTATTTACTATTTATCAAAATGACAGATAGTGGATATTGTAGCCCAATAATGACACTTCAAATTGGCAGTGTTGCCAGATTCAATAAATATGTAATAAATAAATGGGAGCATTAATACCAAAACCGCACGAACACATTAATACACCTAATA
>STHB01000003.1:4863666-4896166 GCA_018908115.1 Anopheles rivulorum
TTTTTTTTTTTTTTTTTTTGTTAACGGGGAGGGAACCTTCCAAAGGTACCCACCGAGGAAGGTGGCTTGCGGCTACAAACCAATCACCCCAAGGTGGGTTATGTGGGAGATCGTAAAACACTTGATTCGGTCGAAATGCACCTTCACACCCATGCACTGCCGAAATGCACTGACAAATCACAACAAAAGCACCATTGATCGACGGTGTGTTGTATTTCTTTTACGCCTTTTATTAGAGTGCTACGATCACGCTCGCACGCACTCCGGTCAACTCCTTTTTTTTTTTTTTTGTTATTTCAAGCCGCTGGTCCACCTTTAGCATTTTTTCTTATATTTTCATTTTTCAAAAGCATCGAAAACATCTCAATCAAGGCTCATAAATTGCCACATTATGTTCGGTGCCTTTTCATCTGATACCGACATGATCTGATCGACTGGTCTTTTTTTTTCCTGATGTCCTTTTTTCTTTCGATGAAGTAGAAGCGAATGCTCGTTGTATTTGGGGCACCAATTGGGATTGATTTCGATGCTACATGAAGGTGAAAAGCGGCGAGAATGGACTGCATCGTAAAACACACCCAAAAAACTTACGCAAGAACGATCGCCGTAAGGCGTAAGAAGGAAGCTAGGGAAAGTAATAAAGTTCACGGAGAGTGAAAGAAAGGAAATCCAATCGGCTTTCTCTTTGGTATGTTGGACAGTCTCTAATCTCGTTTTACTTTTATGTTAATCCTGCAGCATAAAGATTGGATAAGAGGATGCATCGTGTGTCTGATGCACATGTGTCAGGTATAAAGATCAGATATATCAGTTTTATTCCCTCAATTTTCAGGCTGTTTTTCCAGAAGTTTCCAGAAGTTGTCGTTCTAAAAAAAAGAGCAAATTCGCTTAAAAATCATTAAGTAATTGTTCTAACCACTAACAAAAGCACTGTAATTTTATAAAATAAAGATAAAATAGACTCTAAAGCTTTAATCTTAAGGACACTATAGCCCGAGTCAACAAGAATACGAAAACATATTTTCACTTTCATCTTTCTTCATCAGCTTCTCACTTGATTGTGAAATAATAAAAAACAACAGTTCCATATACCCTTCAAAGGTCTAATTATTCTCTCAAACAAAACGCTTCTTTAAATGTGTCAGTTGTGTCCGATGTTTATCAAGCTCATAATGCGGCATTCGAGCCCGGCAAAACATGTCATTTCTATTGCACTTGTTAGGCGATGCAGGGAAACGGTTCTTTTTATGCTTTCGCAGCTCTTTTAAGCCATATGATCGTAGACAATCATAAAGCCAGGCAGTATAGAGCGATAACGGGTTCTCGCTGGTAGAACGTTTGTCAAGATTGCACTACATTACAACACGTGGAGACGTTCACTTTCACCGTCAACTTGAACAAAAAAAAACATGGGGTGACTATACAAATGTAGAGTACACGCCGTTCTGGCAAATATGCAAAGTGAGTGTATAAGGTACATAAGGAAGCAAATAAACATTTTACAACATCTCTAACGGCACAAAGGACGGAAAGGAAGCTTAGCGATCGAGTGAGAGAACGGCGTAAGAACGACGCCATTTGAACTAGAAATGCATCGAACCACGAAAAAAGGGCTGTTGTGTACTATTAAAACACCGTTAGAGGCTTTTGTTTTTTTGTTTTCAAAACAGGCCATAAACGCAAAACCACCCCAACAATGCTTTCTGTTCACCCTTGTGTTTTTTTTTTTTGGCTCTCTAAACTCATTGCACTAGGGTCCGGGACTTTCTTTCGGTAGCTCAAAAATTGGTGTTGTTTGGAATGCATTTTTGGAAGCAACATTAAGTAACGGGAATTTGGTGCAACATTTCTGGGCTAATGATATTTAATCTACGATTAGATTTGCTCAAACAGATAGCTTCCTTAAATGATCGTTACAGGAGCAGGATCGTTCTTGTTTCAACCAAACGTTTTCTTGGCTGTCCGAAAGGTCTGAAGCTCTGAAGTTCCTTTAAGCTGCGAGCAGTGTCCCATCGTAAAGATGGGTGATTCCCGGTACATCCTTACATACCGCCAGGGAACAATCGAAATACACGGTAAGAGCGTACTATTAAACGCTACCACCAACGCCGAACACTCGCTCGAGCGCTCACTGGAAGGTGCAATAAAAGTATTAAACATCGCATTTTCCGTGTTCGTCGATTCCTCAAAACGGCCCAAAAACCGCCCTGTTAACCCTTTCGATACCGGACAGCCTGGTGGACCAAACAGACGATCGGTATATAATCCTTTCTGCGGTAAAAATAACGTCACACAAACATGATCTTCACCGTTCGATCGTCATAAAGTTCGACTGCACCAAGACAGGGTAGTGCGTTGGCGAAGAAGAATGAACCTTTCAGTCCTCTCTAGTGCTGGAAAGCGGTGAAAGGGTTAAGCCCGAGTGGAGTGGAACATGGGCAACAAAAAAAAGGGAAACGGGCATGACAATTTGCCACTTTTATTGCACCACCGTCAACCAGCCAACTAACCAAAAAATATGCCCCCTACTGGGTCACATTCCACTGCCCATTAGCGCGTCAAACTCTTGTGTTGGTCTTCCTCGGAACGGTTGATCGAACAAGTCCGCTCGCAGGAACAGCTTCTCGAAGGAAGATCCTTACCGGTAGGAGGTGTAGAAAGGATTAGGAGTAGTGAAAACAAATTTTTATTGCTTCCTTTGTTTGTCGCCCTGTGTCGCCCAGCAGCCCAAATCCCTACGCTATGTGCTGCTAGCGAGGTACAAACAGGGATGCGCTCTAGCAGACCCAGCCTGAGAGTCGGTTAGTGCGAATGTGACGATCGGGACGTGGTTGGATAGTGTGGGGTGTCCATTTCGGGGGCGGAATTTCCACAAAATATTTTCCGTATTTAACGCTAAATTATACGCATTACACACCGGCGGCGATCGCTTAGCTACCGTTTGCCCGAAGAAAGTGCAGCGCTGGGAATGAAACATCTTCCAACACCGGTTGAAATCCATTTTATGGTCCATGGAAACCTCAGAATTGGCCCCGGGCTCCATTCGCGAACAATCCGGCGCATCGAACAGGATCAACACGAACGCAGCCTTACTCGGGGATGCATTTGCACGCACGATCGGTGCGTGATTTATGATTGCAGATTATGATTTTATCATCGGTCCACGGGGGAGTCGGCCAAGAGGTACGCTCGGTTTGACGGTTTTTAAGCGCAGGATCAACAGAACCCGAACCAGATGGTTTACCGGGAAAAGTGACCTTTCCTGGATAGAACAGTGTTCCACCGGGAACCGGGTTTCGAGCAAACAAACAAACATCACCTGCCCTTCCCTGGATGATTCCGTAAACTCCACGGAATCATGAAGATATCACAACGACCAGACATGAGCGCAATTGGCAAGTCATCGTACTATCATTTATCAACGAATTCGCCCAATGATGGTTGGGAGATTAATGAAGGACCCACGCTGACGTGATCGTGATCGTGATCCCTGATGAGAGGGCTAGACTGCTGCTACATTCCTTAGGGTATAATAATACATCTTTATTGAATATTGTGCTCGTGTGCTGTTGTACATGATGCCCCCACCAAAAACAAACAACATCGACAGCTGAACGTTTTTTTTTTATTCTCTTTTTAAAAAAGGACGCAGTTTGTTGTGGTTCGTTTGTGTGGTAAAAATTAATTGATTCAATACACAAAGCTAATCATGGTAGCCATCAAAAGAAGAAGTCGAAGAAATGAGCAATCATGGTAGCCTTGAGGAAATAAAAACATTGGGATAATTTGTGCTTCTTAATATTATTAGAATGTTATGAGTTTATATTTTATTCTTCATTTATACGAATAAATTTCACCGTTCAAATTTGAAATTCTCGTAAAATACTTTATTTGAAGTATTCGCATGCTACAGATCTGATACAATATTTGTACCTCGAAAAACCGTTTCATCGCCGGTACCTGACCAAATATTCACGATAAAAGTCAGCTGCAGAATCAGTTATATGGCCCAATCACCAAACTTTCCCTCCAATAAAACAGAACAATGCAAAAGTCAACTAGCGGTGTCCACCTACCAGCCATGCCCATGCGAGGGCGAACAGCGAACAGACAATTAAACAGTGTGTCCGGGCAAAGAAATCCCACACACATCACAACGCCTTCACGATCCCAGGGCAGCTCATTCCAGGCTCATCTCATCGCACGCACATACCCGGCAACCGAACCGTTAATGAATCTCAAATATTTGTTCAGAATGGTGCTGGTTGGACATTCTTTCAATCAAGATCATCCCTAACGCTACAAATATGGCTCCGTTGCAGCGTTCCGTCCGTTCGGGGTTTCGGGCGTTCGTCGATCTGCTAATGACATTCAATTTGCCTTTCTCCGCCTATCGGGTGGTACGATGATGGTACCAGAAAGGGGTACCAAACGCCCATCGATAAAATTTCAATGTTCAAGGACACGCAAGCAATACAGTATCGCGAGGTCGAGAGGTACACCAAATAGGAAGAAGCGAGATTGAAATAACTGAAAAGTCAATTTTCTCTCAATTGAACATACAAACAGCGTTCGTGAATTTGTGGGAATGGAACGGTAGTACCCTGCGTTCAAATACCTGGCAGCCTGGAAATCTTTGATACGAAGATGTGCAAATAGGTAGCCAAATGTGCTCATGATCATCATGTTTGGACACTCTGTACTGCGAGGTACAGATGGGAAGGATTACAGAAGCTGTGGAGAATATCAACAAACACGAAAGCAGCAATTGATCAACTTAATTCTTAAATTTCGATTATATTATTTCTGCGCACACTGTACAGGGCCAAATTATTCTCAGATTAAAGATTTATTTTTGAAGAAGTGTGTATTAACGAGATCACTTTCAGGTTTTATGTGTACCTGCGAGGAATGGTTAAATGGAAGTTCTACCTTTGCCACTATTTCACAAAAATGGTAGTTGTATTACGTTACCTGTATTAGGTTCACAATTCTAACAATCGGATATGGAAATGGAAATATTGAATCGGATATGGAAATATATTTATTTTTATTCACTATGCTATTGACTTTTTTTGTCTTTTTTTAATGGATATTTGAAACACAAACCAAATACCAGTTGTACTCCTAGAACCTTATCATGTTGTGGCAGGAATCACCATATAATACAACAAGATTATGAAAACAATATTTTATTTGAAAAGCTTAATCTAATTTGTTTTCATAAACACTTTTTAGACATTTTAAACTTGTGTTTTTGAAAAACATTTCACTTATTATGTCTTCTAAAGAAAACTAACATTTAATAAAAAGCTCTCAGCAACTAATTGCAATGCGTTGCTAATTTTAACCCCTTTCAATAATAATATATTCCACCCCTCCCAGGAAAATGCAACCTTTCTTACGCTTTCAAGCTTCATCATTAACACATCCTTCGGCCAAAAGCACCCCCGCTGTCAACACATTCAATGCAGTAACAGTAAAAATGCCATCATTCCTGATGCTCTGCCACTTGCATTTTGGTCGCTCATTATTGTGGATTATCGCATCAAAGTGTCACTGCCCCAGCATCAGAAAAGGGATACAGCACCGCGTTTCGCTTCCGGATGGCCGCCCAAGCGCTTCGAAAGCGCTTGAAAGTCCTGGCCTTTTGCTGGTTTAGCATAAAGTTCACCAGCAAAATCAGTGGGAACGGCGACACCATCATTATCCGTTGCATTATGCATTACGCAGCAAGCAATGCAAGGCTTCTGGCCGGGTTGCCCGCTGGGTGACGACCGTCTTATCCACCCTCTGTCCACATAAAAACCCGATTGGACCACATCCGTCGACTTACTGGTTTCGCAAATTGATTTGTCACAAAAGCGTCCAACAATTATTGCGTTTGTTGTTTTTTTTCCCCTTCAGCACAACCTTCTATTGAAGTTAATTTTTCACAGTTTTCAGAGGCTTCGGAACAAAAAAAAAGGAAGGGAATTGGAAAGAAGCGAAAACCAGACCCCGGGGGAAGGGAAATCTGCTTTTTTCTTCTCCGTCTCCCGCATCACTTTTGTTCGACCGGTCGATCGGTGGGTTTCCTTTTTCGCTTTTCGCCAAAGACACGCAACTCGGTGATAATATTGTCATAAAACCTAATTAGACACGGTGTCCTTTCGTGCGTCCCTTCAGGGTGTTTCTGTGTATGTGTTCTATCTTGCTGCTCGTTTTCTTTCATCGCACTGTTTGTGTTCCGGTGTGCCAACTCTCAACCATTACCTAGAAACCCTCCGCAGTGACTTTCAGCCCTAAACCTCTAAGCTTTGTTTGCAGGCGCAGAAAGTAAAATGAGAGAAAAAAAATAACCAATCCCTTTAATCGGAACAAAGCGTTTCGTTTGGTGCATGGGATCTCCGTAGTACCATCATACCAAAACCCGAACGGGAAGGAAATATTTGTGCCGAAGATTGAAATGTTTTATTAAAATAAAGTCAAAAAATGTTCGACCCCCATAATGACCGTAACGAACGGTGTCGGTTAGCTGAAGCGGCTTACTGGCCAAGGGAAAGCTGGCAAGTTTCCTTTTGCAACGTGTCCCAATGTCTTCTCTGCGTCACTTTCATGTTTTACCGCCCAAGTCACGATCATGGGCCAGATCATCACTCCAAAAAGGCATCCGAAATGGCCCGAATCCGAGAGTTCCGTGGCATTATGGAAGGTTAATCTGAGTTTTGGTTGATTACTACGCCGCGTTCCATATTTACAGACAAGTTTCGTTCGTTATTGCACCCACACACCGAACTCCAGGCTTCGGAATCATTCACGATCGATAACTAATCGGAACGAATGCGTTTATGACATCCCCGTTTGGCGAAGGATAATTGATATGTTTGTTAGGGAAAAAAAGCGAAAAGCTTGTCTTCCAGACGTCCCACAGAAGAAAGAAAAAAACAAGGCCCGCTGGGTGAATTATTAGAACGAAAGGTTACTTCGCTCCATCTGCAAAAGCTGTGACTAACACGGTGTACCTTCTGTGCACGGCGGAACAAACCAAGCCAAACCAAAAAGGAACGAACGAACGCGCTTAAAAAGTGACACTCACTCGCTCCCGGAGGTCCTTTAGCTTTTCGTTTTCCCGTTTGTAAATCTGGTCCCTTTTCACGGTTCATGAGTGACAATAATGTGCGCCCTATTGTTGGAGACCTCCGGGAGTCATGTGTGGGTGGTTGGTTAGTTCGGTCCGTTTCCGTAAATGGTTTCCCGTATTGCCGATCAACGGCGATGCAAATTGATTTTCCACTCGGTGTTTCACTGCTGGCGATCGAACCGAACCAGAAGGTCCTGGTGGTCCTCCGATGGACCGAAGGTGCAGTGTTCGATTCTCCGATTTCATCGATTCATCCCACCAGAAAACAACTCAATCGATGGATGGATGGACCAAAGATCAAGGACAGGGCTTCTCACTCAATCGAAGGACAAACATGTGGCTTCGAGGTTGTCGCTGTCGCTACAGCAAATCGTACCCACTATAACGTGCCAGAGGTCACACTCGAAGGTTTGTTGATCGGTGTGGTTTGTGTTGCTTTTGCAATTGCCAAGGATGAACGTACTGTGATGGTTTTTAACGAACACTAAAGATGCTCCCTTTCCGTTGACAGGTTTTGGCCACAAATGGCCTTGAAGGATGAAGCGATTGTATGTAGGATGGTTTTTGTAAAGTACCAGGGTCAAGCATTCGGTATCGGTTGCATTGTATTTACCACTGGCATGGCAAACAAATCATTATCTTTAGAAAGCAAAATCTTAAATTTTGAACATTGTTTTGCATTAGAAATTCAAGCAAAAATCTGTTTGAACATTGATAATAGTTAAACAAATGACTGGCCCAATTTTCCATGAATCATTGCTTAATTTAAGCACCTCAATGTATTCATCTTCCATTGTAATAATTTACCTCCAAACAATAACATTTTCATTCGTTTCTGTTCAACATTTGTGTCGAAACTTCACTTCGGGTGTAAAATGAGAAATTCCACGCAGCACTGGGCAATACATTCCCATTTCTTTCTTTCCCTTTAAATGTGTTGTATCGCTTTCTTTTCTTCCCCCCACAGTCCCTTTTCTGAGTCACCCTGAAGGAAATTAGCTCAAAAAAAAAACAATCGACAACAATTAGAAAAGTCAATCACTTTCGCTTGTTCCACCATTCCACCATTGTACTGACGCTAACGAAACGCGGGCAACACATTTCGCTTTCCAGTTGTGTGTTGGAAAACGTCGCTTCGTTATTAGGCAAGACCGTTTTATGCCACGTGAATTACCCTGGCCACAAGCATGTCCAACGATCGGTCTATGATCGCTGCCGGGTGTCATAAACACGGTTTAAACCATTACGGCCATTAACAAGGGTTGGAATTTGGTTGGGCGCGGATCTTAATCTTACCCCAAGAAGGGACGAATGTTGTGCTGGGCTGTTGGACTGTTGTGGAAAACATTTCAACACGGAACCGTATACATGGTATTTTACACTGTTTCAAGGCCACTCAACTGTTCGATTTAGTGCTAAAAATGCTGCAGAACATGAGATGGATGGACATTAACTTTCAAATGGTCGTTTAACACCTACTTTTTTCAGTGTTAATGTTCGTTACTGGGTAGTCTCCTGTTCTTACCACGAAGAGAACACGGGGGTACAGAATCAAGGATATTTACATCAAATTTTCATGAACGGCTCATTAACTGATTGTAAAGCAACTTCAATTGAACATTAGCGAATATGTTACTGTTTGGTAAAAGTTTAATGGCAACCAAATAGTTACACGTTCAGCAGAATTGTGTTTGGTAAAATGATGTAGCTTTTTCGTTACTTTCCTCTAGAAAGTTGGGTTTGTTTTTAATCATTCTTCTCTGGGTTTACTGATCGTAGTTTACACTTGTGTGTGACTTTTTTAATGATTTGTTTTGTTTATTACATCAGAACAGGGTTTTTAGGGCTTTAAAAATACGATAATTTTAGGTAACTCTTATAAAGTTTTCTATTAAAGATAATGACGAAGATAATTATTAATTTTATTCATGGATAATAGATATAATGAATACAAACAAACTTATAAAAAATAATAGAGCCAGTTAGCTAACAAACAAACATGAAAACAAATATGAAAACAATAAACAAATAATTAAAAAGGAAACTAGCCAATCAACAAAGTTCCTTATCGTATATATGCTCTTGTTTTACTTGTTACATCGCCTTTTCTTACGTCATAAGAGCCCAGAAAATGTGTTTTTTTCTTCTGAACGAATTAAATGAACACCTAAATAAAAAAGGCAAACCATCAAATACAATTAAATCAAACAAAACATATTGGGAAGAGCAAAAGTATATACAAATATTTCCCAAACATCGCTACGGTTGCTTTCGAGCATGGTTGGAGCCGTTCGGCACCTCGCGGCCAAATCCGCGGCTCCATTTTGCCTGATGATAAAACAGAAGAAAAAAGAAACGAAACAAAAACACCCCAAACCAACCCCCATCCATTGTGCACACGTGTGTGAGCGAAACAACGAGCATGGAAAATGCGCCAACGCACGAACACACGCACACCCCATCGCCAACTACACGCACGGAGCTAAAATATTTTCAACCCCTCTTCATCCAACCCAAACACACACACAAACACACAACCCCCCTTGAATCGCCCGCAAGGCAAGCGTTTGCAAATAAAATTGCATTTATTTATTTACGCCCGTGCCGCTTCGTTGTTGTGAAGCGCAGATGTGTAAACAAATTGTACATCTCGTGCGTTTACAAACTGGTCCGACTGCTATTTGCCCAACAGTGCGCACATCGATGCTTCCCACTCCACCAACCAAACACGCGCACACAAGCGCACGAAACGGTTCACAAAAGGGCGGAGTTTATGCTTGTGGTGTATATCCGACACTGTCGCATCGCACGCACACCATGTTGATTCGAAAGAAGGAAAAACAAAAACACAAACACATTTTCTCTCAGCCTGCTTAGCTGCTTTGCATGATGTTTCGAGCTGGAATGCAAAGAATTCTTTCATAGCCATGCTCTCGCTCGCTCATCCTTTCCTGTATATCCTGACCAAGGACTACCCCGTAGTGGGCAAGGAGAATGAATTTGACTTCTAGCCCTCCCACAACACCCCCTCACATTGTGAAACTACCCCGGAGAGCACCCAAAGCGGAGTGAAAAGAAAAGCATCACTTTACAACCTCAACGCCACGCAACGTGTGCGAAAAGGACAAAACACAGTGGATCGAAATGAATTTCTGTTGTTTTTTTTTTCAATGCCAATCCTGACCTACAGAACCTTACCTGACGCTGGAAGGACCCCTTGGCAGGCCAAACTTCCTATTTTCTTCTCTTCAGCTGCAGCACGGTTTACGGCTTACCTGCGCCGACTGGCAGCAACGCCAGGCAGCAACCATCGGGAAAAAAGGGGTTGTGCTTGTCAAACCCCCTCCAATTTCGTCCACCCCATCCCCTCTGGGTACCCTTCCCAGGGTGAGTTCGTGTTGCCCATGCGCATCCCATGCACCATCGCACGACCGTCATCAGCATCATCGCCGTCATCATCATCATCATCTGCTTCTGCTTTATGAACGGAAACCTTGCTTGCATGCTGCGCTGCGATTGGTAGAACAGTCACCCCTAGCGCAGCGGCGCGCTTGAATGAGCGCATGTGTGCGTGCGGCCGTGCGAGTGTGTTGGTACGCACGAACCCATTGGCGGACGGGCGCAGTATAAATGCGTCCGGGAGGGGAAGCAGTGCGTCAGAACAACTTCAGCTCGCCAACGTACAGCACAGCTCCGCCGTACCGTGCATCGCCTATGAATTCGTGAACCCACGGTGTGTACGCGTTTGGGATTTTAATTGTTTCGAACGAATATTCGTCGCGTTATGTTTACACGATTTGGCAAAGTGATTGTTAAGTGAATGGTGCACGCGGCATTCTACTCCAACGTCCTACCTCGATTGGACAAACAAACGATTGCAGTGATCCGTATCGGGAATAGTCTTAAACCGTAGCAAAACGAGAGACTTTAGTGATTGAAGGTGACCACAAAAAAAAACATTGTGTGCATTTTAACCAAAGACGTTCATAACAAACAAAAAGAAGCGAAACTCCCACAACTCCGTGTAACAGTGTGCGTGTGTGTGTGTGCATGTGCATGTGTGCAGCGAATGCTTTTTGATGGTCGTTGAAAGTATGGTTAAGATCGAGCCCACCATGATGAACGGTCAGACGATGTTCGGCGTGGCGCGGGCACCACTCAAGTCCAGCTTCTCCATTAACTCGATCCTGCCGGAAACGATGAAATCCTCACCGTCGCCCACACCCTCCCCCACCCTACAGTCCTGCCCGTCGCCGATCGGGTCCGAGGAGCAGGATCACGATCTGACCGACACGGAGAGCGACCTGGACGTGACCGGCACACCGCCCCCGATGGACTGCAGCAGCAAGGACAAGTCGGACGAGACGGAGGGGGACGGNTATAAATGCGTCCGGGAGGGGAAGCAGTGCGTCAGAACAACTTCAGCTCGCCAACGTACAGCACAGCTCCGCCGTACCGTGCATCGCCTATGAATTCGTGAACCCACGGTGTGTACGCGTTTGGATTTTAATTGTTTCGAACGAATATTTGTCGCGTTATGTTTACACGATTTGGCAAAGTGATTGTTAAGTGAATGGTGCACGCGGCATTCTACTCCAACGTCCTACCTCGATTGGACAAACAAACGATTGCAGTGATCCAGTGATCCGTATCGGGAATAGTCTCAAACCGTAGCAAAACGAGAGACTTTAGTGATTGAAGGTGACAACAACAAAAAAACATTGTGTGCATTTGAACCAAAGACGTTCATAACAAACAAAAAAAGAAGCGAAACTCCCACAACTCCGTGTAACAGTGTGCGTGTGTGTGTGTGCATGTGTGCAACGAATGCTTTTTGATGGTCGTTGAAAGTATGGTTAAGATCGAGCCCACCATGATGAACGGTCAGACGATGTTCGGCGTGGCGCGGGCACCACTCAAGTCCAGCTTCTCCATTAACTCGATCCTGCCGGAAACGATGAAATCCTCACCGTCGCCCACACCCTCCCCCACCCTACAGTCCTGCCCGTCGCCGATCGGGTCCGAGGAGCAGGATCACGATCTGACCGACACGGAGAGCGACCTGGACGTGACCGGCACACCGCCCCCGATGGACTGCAGCAGCAAGGACAAGTCGGACGAGACGGAGGGGGACGGAGCGAGCGGCAGCGGCAGCCCCTCCTCCAGCCCGGCCAAGGACGGGGAGAAGAAGGGCAACGAGAAGCCACCGTACAGCTACAACGCGCTGATCATGATGGCGATCCGGCAAAGTGCGGAAAAGCGGCTCACGCTGAACGGCATCTACGAGTACATTATGCGCAACTTCCCGTACTACCGCGACAACAAGCAGGGCTGGCAGAACTCGATCCGCCACAACCTCAGCCTGAACAAGTGCTTCGTGAAGGTGCCGCGCCATTACGACGATCCCGGCAAGGGCAACTACTGGATGCTGGACCCGTCGGCCGAGGATGTGTTTATCGGTGGCTCCACCGGTAAGTTGCGCCGTCGCTCGACCGCCGCCTCACGCAGCCGGTTGGCCGCGTTCAAGCGTTCGCTCGTCGGTCCCATGTTTCCCGCGCTCGGCTACCCCCAGTTCGGCCAGTTCCTGTATCCGTCGCATGCGGCCCAAGCCCAGACGGCCCTGCTGGCCGCCCAGATGTACCGATACTCCCCGTACGCACCGAGCATGGCACCCAAACCACCGACCCTCCCGCTCCCTCTACCGCTCGGTGCCGTCGGGTCCGGTTTCGGTATGGATCGGTTGCTCGGTGCCGGCGCTGCAGCTGCGGCCGCCGCCGCCCAGATGCACCCACAGTCCCCGATGGCCAACAGCCCGCAGGCACAGCAAGCCGAAATCTACCAAAGACTGCAGTACCATCAGCATCTGCTCCAGCAGCATGCGGCCGCCCAGCAAGCGGCGGCAGCCGCCCAAGCCCATCATCAAGCGGCCGCTGCAGCACATCATCAGCTACAGCAGCAGCAGCAGCAGCACCAGCAGCACCAGCAGCACCAGCAGCNTCGGTGCCGGCGCTGCAGCTGCGGCCGCCGCCGCCCAGATGCACCCACAGTCCCCGATGGCCAACAGCCCGCAGGCACAGCAAGCCGAAATCTACCAAAGACTGCAGTACCATCAGCATCTGCTCCAGCAGCATGCGGCCGCCCAGCAAGCGGCGGCAGCCGCCCAAGCCCATCATCAAGCGGCCGCTGCAGCACATCATCAGCTACAGCAGCAGCACCAGCAGCACCAGCAGCACCAGCAGCAGCAGCAGCTCAGCCCCACCGCCAGCGAAGGAACCCATCCCGGTTCACCACATCACCCACATCAGCACCCGCAGCACTCCCCGCTCGGTTCGCTACCGTCCCAAGGTTCGCCCACCGGTCACGGCTCACCGACGGGTGGACCCGGTCCGATGATCTTCAAACCGATCACGCTCGTATCCCGCCAGAGCTAGGACGACCGCGACGACCAGCCCGGCTGGTAGCAAGTGCAAGTGCAACACACAAACTCTTAAAAGGTGGCAAACGCCCGACCAGTGATAGTAGCAAATCGTTAGTATTTTTTTTTTTGTTTGTTTCCTTTCATTTCGTTAAGACAATTCACCCGTTTAGTCGTATTTTGTTGATGATTGTGCTGTGACATAACTTTGCGCTCGAAAACGGCGAAACATGCTTTACGGTGCTGAGTGACGGAGCAAAGGCCCGGCAAAAGTGGCGAGCTTAGGGAAATCACCTTTTACCAAAAGTTGGCAACAGTCGCACCAAAAAACAAACCCGAAGCAGCCGAAAACCGAAGGAAAGTATTAGAACAATCTTAGGGTCTCTCCCTCTCTTCTTTTATACATTTTGTGGTGAGGTGACCGAATTAGAGTAGCGCTCTGTGTAAGATAGGCCAAGCAAGACGTGAATCGTTACTTTTAAGCGTTGTTTTTAGTGAGATCGCAATCGTGTGTACATATAGGCGAATATGTTTAGGGATGATAAATTATAAAAGAAAAAAAAACCCCTCAAATTCGAAGATGAAAATATAACTGAAAACAAAGATGCAGCCAACTGCATCTTCGATCGCATCGCCCTTCTGCGTGATCGCGCGCGAAAGGTGTTGGTGTGAAAATTTAATTATCTTGCCTTTATTTTTATTTATTTTTATATTTGAAAACTGGGAAAAAAATAATTGAGAAAATTAGTTCTTAAACATGGAAAAGCCCGACGGCTTTTCTTTCGCTAGAAGTATTTCACCGTGTAGAATTGATTAATTTCCCTTCGCCACGGTTAGCTTATTGACCCACATTAACCATCACCGATGGTACAAGTGAAAACAAGCCCTAAAACTGCGTGGGAAAATTCGCCACCTCATTAACCTCCCCCCCCCCCCTCCCTCACCCCCAAAACGATCCCCCCAAAATGTTGTTCATTATGCCACGCTTATGCTTTTCTCGCTCATTTTGCGGCGAATTTGGAAGGGTCGTTGGAGCTGGAGTTGTGTGTTTGTGCTGGAGAAGCATTAAGGCGTAAACATGGAAGGGCGTCGAACGTTTATGCTCGTTCCCGTTTGCGTGTTCCCAAGCAAAAATCCGTATCCTTTTCCTTGCGTTCAACGGTTCTAGTAAAGCGTGCTTAAAATTGGGGGAAAAAAGAGTATTCCTTCTTTCGCACTGCAAATTATCCTTCCGAAGGGTTTTTTGTTGGCTTTTTTGTTTGACTAGCTACACAGATCGTTTGTCCTTTCGCCATCCGGTTTCCCGAGATTCCCGGCACACACCACCGCGTCCGTGTAGGTTTTTCCTCCAACGCTACACCTTTGTTCCGTGCAGGCGTCATACGGACCATGTCCGTAGTGTGGGGAAGAGTGAACATATTTTGACAGGAAGCATACGCATCCCGATGCCAACCTCGGGAGGGGGTGGAAATTGAAGAACGTGTGCAAAATTTGAATTACCGTACAAACTCACACCGAACCGTTGGAAGAGCCAACCATTCTTTCCTATCCGTTTTTTTCTCGGTTTGTTTTCTACCTTGTTGTTTTCTACCAACTGTTTATTGCTGCTTCCATTGTGCTTGTGCTGCTTGTACTGTTTCGGATATGCAGATTTTAATCGCTTTTTTTAAACACTCTCACAAGCTGGTTCTGTGCGTGTATTTGGAGGTTTTTCTTGTTACAGGTTCCATGCTTTCGGATGTAGTTTATGAGTTGAAACATTCGGAATTTTTTTTTAATCTTTTGTGTTTATTTACAACAAAAAACAATCAAAACGAGATAGGATGTTGCGGGCAGTTAAATAGGGATTTACGTCAAACAATAAATAAAGTCATGCTCACCTTGAGCTTTGTACCCGTCCGGTACGGGCAAGCATGCAAACAATCATTTGATTTGTCATTTCCTGTAATTGCGATTACGATTTTTGCACTGTTGTAGCTTATTTGTTATTCATGACTGTATCGAAAAGGAGAACAAAAATGGCTCTTAAAATGATTTGTTGTGTAATCATTAGTTTAACATGCTGCAATTAACATTTATTTTCACATTTGAATAATTTCATAATTAATAATTTAAAATTTGAACTTTTAGTGTGTTTTTCTTAATTTTAAATTTAAATTAAATAAAAAAGGTGTAAAACATCACCATTCATTACACGTGCAGAGATATTCATTTCCTCCATTCTTTTTTGATCCTTTACACACACTAACTCAACTCTGTTCCATTTTCCACACCGTTCCACCGATCTTGGTCGAAGGAGGACGAATAAAAACAATTAGCGATGCCAACAACCTGTTCTAATTTGCGGCAATCTTTCGATCAACGGTGAGCGTCCTTTTTCGTCGACATTTGTTTTTCCCTCTTCGTCGACGAATGACGATGATGATGATTTCGACAAAAAAAAAAGGACGATCACCGTAAATAGTGCAGCAGGAGGAACTAAAATAGAGAGATGAATTGAGATTTTGATTAATCTATTTTTCTTTCGTTTTTCGTTGCTTTTTTCCCGCTTCTTCGAAACAGGAAAGGAAAGATAAATCTCTACTTCCTGTCGCAAAACACTATTTCGAAAGGCTATTTGCTCCGTATGTTTGTAGTGCGTGAGTTGAGCTGCGTTTGAAATATTATGACATTTGACCATCGGTGCTATAATTATCCTTGAAGAAGGACTTTCTAAGAGAAAAGAAGGTACACTTCCGGGAATGTAACTCCTTCCAAGCACGGATGGCATGCGGTTTACTTGAAAACAGGAGATGTAGATGGGATTGTTTCACATCAACGTGGTGGGAGGTGATCGATAATAATTCTCTGCCGCCCATCTTCCAGCCTGGAGCTGGAATTAAGTTATTAATTTCGATCAACTACTTAATTACGAACCATACTGTAGGAGATTTTCCTTTTTTCTTAGGTAAAGATGCGAATCGCGCGACCGTTATCCCTCCGAATCGGTACCCCTAATTATGACATCAATATTGACATCTGAGTTAATTGCTAAACTTTTCGGTTCCCTTTTTGTGTGCTCGGGCAGGATGTATATAAATCCTGCCGGGTGAAACAACTTAATTGAAAGCCCAAAACATCCTTCCAGGTCTGGTGCATTTTTGTATTCCTAAAACCGCCGCACAAAATATCGCTTTGATTGCAGCAATCTTGAACAAAAATGGACAACCGTCAGACAAAAAGGCAGATTGTGCTGCTGCTGCTGTCCTAAAAATAGCTCGCAACGCAAATGCTTACGCCTGATGGTTTGCGCTGAAATACACCGGCTCCGATGTTTTAGACCGTCATTAGGCGAATTTAAATTTATTGAATTGTTTTCATGCGAAAATATTATGATCCATCTGTGCGGACCGGCGATAAGCACGTGCTGCGTTACGCCACCACCAGCAGGCCGATTGTGCCAAGATGATAAGCCCCGGAGCGCTTACTCCATTTTATCCACCCCTGCACGGCACCCCATCGCAGCTGTGTTTGTTGATGGGGGCAGGGCCATCGCGTTCCCAGATTGATGTCTGTCGCCTGTGTTGCGGGTCAGGCGACGTTTTTTTTTATCTTTTCGTTTGTTTCACACAAGCCAGATAATTTGATGAGCCCGGATCATTTTTCAGCACTGTTTTGCTTTTATCCGACCAAAGCTATCCGGGCCCCAGTGCTGGCTGCACTTTAATCGTGGCGTCGTCATTTGTCCCAGCTGTCCGCAGTCGTTCTGCATATTGCGAACGATAGATGATGCTGACCGCTTTCTGGGTCCGATGTTTCCCAATTTCGTTTTGCAAAGAAATAAAATGTTTGTGCCAATTTCCTTTCTTTTTTTTCCTTTCGTTGGTTGGTTTGCCAAATTTTGTTTCTTTGCTGGCTGGTCAGTTACCAACATCGCAACATCGCACCATCTTCAACCCGAAAACACGCACACACACACGTGGACCACAAGTACGCAGTTTTCCGTGCTTAATTTATTTTGTATGCAAACAAACGAAGAAAGTGGACCGAACCCGGCCGGTGCCGTCATTATTCAATTTAGTCTCGTTTCCCCGAGACGGGAGCTGAACGGATGAACCCGGGATGAAGGAACATTTTGACATTTGACGCAGAAGGGATGCCGACGATTTGACGAAGACAGTGGACAGTTTACGTGCTCAATTCCTCGTGTAACTTGAGTCACTTTCGGGGCAGCGGTAAACAAACGCACGCAGCGGCAGCTTAATCTGCTTTACAATTTTCTTATTAAAGATGATAACGTTCGTGTGTTCTTTCTCCGGTCATCGGTCAGCGCATAGCGCATGCTCCATCCCAACCCACGGTGCATGAACCCCATTTATGGGCCACTTTTGATGGGGCAAAACAATTGAAATGTGTACACTCTTAAGGGATTCGTTGGGATTGATTGAGTTCCTGTGGCCCGGGACACTTGACAAGCTAACAACAAATCAGGTTTGCTGTAAGTTTGCATCCATGAACATACATGTTTAACAGTGTCCACCACCTTTACCGGTGCAATTAATCCGAAAGACCTTCAGCCAACTGTTTGTCTGGTCGGTTCGCGAGATCTTATCCGAACGCGCTTACGTGCGTCCGCAGACGAACGCACGGCTCTGAGCGCGCTAATTGAAACGGATGATTCTATTTCACGGTTCCGCACCACGCATCTACATAAAGTCCGTGTGGGGGACTAAAACAAAACACTCACACACATCTCCCGACATTTGATGCAAACGCTAAACCCTCCTACGCGAACCCCGAAGACGGTTGATTGTGGCCAATGTGCCGGGGACGTCCCGGGACGTCGGCCGATGGTCAATGACGTGCGATGGGCCGATTAACGTTTCGAACGAAATCTAGCCATTCTGTGCTCCATTCTCTGGGATTTGTGTATTTGAGCCGGTGGCTTCCTGTTTGTTTTTTCCACTTCACAATCGCACCATTTGTTTGTTTGTCGGGTGTGTTGGATCACTTTTGGCGAGTGTCTTCTGCTCGATCGAGTCGAAGAAGGAAGACGTCTCTCTTAATAATCGCTTAATGATGACGGGAAATGAGAACATTCTTCGGTTGGAAACGTGTTAAACGTGCAGGGAAATGAGTTTGCAAATAAAATTACTTATCCTATTTTCTAGTTAAACAACTGCAGAATGAAGAAACCAAAATTTAACTCCTACCGCAAACAATTATTGCAATCTATTTTAGTGGAAATATCGTAATTTATAGGAAAAATGCTTGAAAATTATTTTTATAACACATTATTAGTTTAATTCTATACTTTTTAGTTACTTTACACTAATCAGGTTGTTTATTTCATTATTAAGTTTGTTGTGAAGACTTTCAATTTGCTTTTAAATATTAGTACATTCCGTTTCGCCATCAGCTCTTTACATTTCCCTCTTAGAAAAGTGCAATATTTCCTAACAAATTCCTTCAGTCGAGTGGCTTCCTTTGGTGCATCGGGACGGTTGCGAGAAAATGCTGGTCTTAAAGTCCTCGTCTCACGATACTTCACCATTCCGCCACGATGTTCCCGAGCGAGGCTCCCGTAGCGAGCTTCTAATTCGGGTGGCGTTAAGGGTGGCGATGGATCTGTGTGTAGTAAAAATCAAAGAAAAATGCTCACCACTACGTGGAAACGTGGACGGAACCCTCGCGGGTATTTAAGTCCCTGTTTCGGAGCATAAGGGATCCGCCATCCTGCTGCGGGGTGACTTACGGTAAGTGATACTTGAATCCTTCGAAACCACGGCAGATTTTCCCAACCAGCTCGACGCAGCATAATCGCACCGCGAGTGGTCCATTTTTATTTCCCTGCACGGTTTATTTCGCTGCACATTTGTGGTGACGATGACTAGCGTGGTGCACACACATACGCACACTCGTGGCACACTTGTAAGTGACCTGCTGTGCAGAAACGTGGAGAGAGCAAATCGCCCGCAGCTCGGTGTAGCGTGCAGTGTGCGCCTGTACCTTATGCTGGAATTTCAGTTACAACAAAACCCCGGAAAGTGACGTGAGAAACGTGCCAATCAATGATCATCCTGGATTGGAAGGAGTTTTACAGAACCGAACGGATCCTGTTTACTGGGAAAATATCGTCTTGGAGTACAACACTTCCTCTATTTTCTTTTCTTTCTCCAATATCTCCAGGTCCTTTGCCGCAGTAGCATATGTATTTACGATCCGCAACAAACCATTACACCCTTAATTTTAACTGCTTTAGCACTGATCAGCTGCCACGCGACACCAGTCTTATTGTTGACCTACTAAAACAACAACGCTCCCACCGTCCATCATCGCGCAGTACCGTCGGCGATGAACGCCACGTACAACGCTGCGTAGGACGTTGATGCGTAAATTGCAGTCGCGATTAATTTAAGGAGAATCCAAATGTGGCTATACAAAAAGATATATCCCCNCATTTGTATTTACGATCCGCAACAAACCATTACACCCTTAATTTTAACTGCTTTAGCACTGATCAGCTGCCACGCGACACCAGTCTTATTGTTGACCTACTAAAACAACAACGCTCCCACCGTCCATCATCGCGCAGTACCGTCGGCGATGAACGCCACGTACAACGCTGCGTAGGACGTTGATGCGTAAATTGCAGTCGCGATTAATTTAAGGAGAATCCAAATGTGGCTATACAAAAAGATATATCCCCTGCCCCAAAGGGAAGCGGCGAGAAGATTATGTGACGAACACGGTGAGCTTCATCGCCATAGTGCGCATTTGAGTAAGAAAAAGGTCAAATTATTCAATTGAGCGACTGATTTAGTGTAAGTTCACGTCGTACGTCACACCAGCGCCGTAGCTTCAGTATCGTAACGTGTGGCCCTTTCGGTTCTTGGTGTTCTCGTCCCACGGTGTTGACGGAAGCTGGACGTATTGTTGGAGCATCTGGCTCTCTTCAAGGCACTCGGACCAAATCTTCAGCACAACAAACATGCAGCTAAACAGGAAACATTCAAGACGGTTACCAATCAATTCCTTCCGCCTTGAAGATCAGTGCCAAACAGTGCGTTCCCACACCGATATTGACAGATTCGACAGTCGGGCGATGCACATTTGCCGCATTCGGCCACAAGCCACCGCAGATTGTTGGTGTACGATTTCGGAGGGTTTTGTCTGGAGTCACAAATAAGGAAACTACAAGGTTAAATTGAGGGGTTTTCTGCTTGTTTTTCATTCTTTTCGTCATTCTTCTCGTAGACAGGAAGCCGCTTATGCAAATGAATGTCATAATTGAGGCGTGTTGCAGTATACAAACGTTGGGCCCCAACCACACACACCAAGCTTATTCGTAAAGAAACCGCAACGTAAAGAAGTGCGTGAGTGCTGCCCAACTCTCTCGAGAAAGTCCAGAATGGGCATGTTTGGGGGATTAATTGTGATGTATTTGATTGGACCGGACGGTCGGACGTCTTCCGTTGAGAAAAACCCGGGTGGACACTTTTGATTAAGCGAGATTCGGGGGTTGCCTTTTTGTTGTTGCTGTACAGATGAGTTTTGGTACTGCCTAGCGAAAAGTACGAACCGCTAAGCGAAGCGGAGTTGAGGTTCTTCCTAAAAGGGAATGACTCTTAATCTAGATTGAGACGCACGAATGCATTCATACGTTAATTTCTTCAATTGCTGATGCAAGTTGTTGTGTTGATTGGGAAGATGCTCACCAGAACCATAATGTATCAAACGGCAGCCCGAAAAAAAGGCCAACGATAAACATCCGGTAGCTGTAACAAGATGTCAATTGCCAAGTTGTCGTTTCGTGCTTGTCGTCTTAAGTTGTTTTGATGTAATGAAAGAATAGTTTAAAATCAAAGTTATACAAGCAAAGCCTGGATTTTTGGCGAGTGTAGAATAAGAACGATTAAGTTTTTCTAGAACTCGTATCTCTTCTAGAACGTCTTATCTACTCTATTCAATTACAATATAAAGTAATGATAAAATTACAAGCTCATCAAGTGTATATTAAATAAGTAATTAATTTTTATAATATATATTTGTATAACACACAAAATTTGATTGTCTAAGACGTAATGAATTGATTGACGTCTAAGACGTAATGAACGTTACGGATTTTCTTTGCAGTGAACTAATTGGGGAAATATAAGAAAGATCAATTGTCAAACAAATCCCTCCTTGAGGCACACCTCTTTGCCAACTCGTTTGTTGGTGCTTTTCGTTCGTTAGCAGAAAGAAAACAAGAAAACATCAGATGGTTTTACCACCTCTTTTAAGCATCTCCCTAGCATAACATTTTCTTTATTGTTGTACCACAGCATAAGAATAGAAGCGCGCAAATTCAGTTTTCCTTACTTCTTTCATGAAAACTACAGCTCTATTTGCAATCAAACCGATCAAACCGAGAACTCCCTTGGGTACGTTTGCGGAAAGTGAGCCGGAACATGCCGACCCTGTTGGGCTATTTAATTTACAACCACAATTGGGTACAAACGGCTCCGGGAACGCGAAATGACTCCCGAAAACAATGGACAATTGATTTAAAAAACACTTTTCATCGATCACGGCCAAAGAACGCCGTTAAGAACCGCCGTCCTTCGTGCGTTCGTCCCTGCTCGAGACGACTAGGAGGGTTTTTCGTTTGCTTTACTTGCCAATCGGCACAACCACCCCGGAAGCCTGGGAACAAATAAAGAGGACGATTAATTTTGCTTCCTCAAGTCAAATTTAAATCGCCCATCGATGCTTTTTTATTCCTTCTGTTTTTAAAAGGACTTTTTATTGAAAAATTCGATAGCTCAGCTCATTGAGCTTTGATTGAAGTGCACGAATGCAATGAGGGATGTGGCCCAACAACTCACAACAAGATGACGTTCGCCTCTTTAAGTGTGCTGGCCTGTAGGGTACTGTTGTACGAGAGCCTATTCAATTTGCGCACGAAGAAAACAATGATCAATTAGTTAACAAACATTGAACACAGCTTTTCTTTAAAATGCTAAAAATAGGAAAACGGGAACGATAATGCAATAGCAAAAAGCGTGTGAAAGTTTGCCATACCCGGGAAGTAAAACAATTCCACAATTAGAATATGCATTTGCACTTTGATGCATCGGCTGCATGACTTTTTATAAACTGCATTCTTCACTTTCTCGCTTGATCCTGCAATCCATCGGTCTCGTTCACACGAACGGTTCAAAACACCAACGACGTCACATGCACATGTCAGTGATTTCCGAGTCTTGTTCTTCGTTCATCCCGCGGAGATACGCTCAACAAGATCAAACAACCCCAAAACGACCACTAACGGCCGCTAATCCATGGGGAGTGTACCGGGTTGTAACATCCCTACCTTTCCCTTTTACCGCACCGATAACGCACCCTCTCCTGCCCATCCCCCCACCCCCCTCACCCCCGGGGGGTGGGTCCGGGATCCTGGCCGGATAACGTAAAAGGGGGCGTCTTATTTATGTTTCAAAACGCCGGCAAGTGTATTTTGCAGTGTTTAACGATCTGCTCGACATGGAAGCGCGGCATGTTTGCTTCTCCTAGATCGATCTTCGCCCGTTTCTGTCTCGCTCTCTCCTTTCCTTTTTTCCTCCCATCTCACCCAGCCCTTAGGCATGACGGTTGAAGTAACATTTTTCGTTGCGCGATCACGTATCGAAATCAATCTGATGTACGAGCGCGCTATCGAAACCACCATTCCCAGCGCCCAAGCTGGCTACGCGAGCGCACGAGTGAGTCAGCAGCTTCCTTTGACGGGGGTTGATGTGTGGCACGGCTCGGTCCGGGGGTTCATGCGAACAGTGCCGAGGAGAGGGTTAATGCCGGCTACTAACTACCTTACCGACACCCTTTCACCCGGCGGTTCATCCGTCATGGGAACGGGAGGCTGGAAAGCAATGAAAAAGGGGTACACCCCGAACGAGCGTACGCATAAACAATTCCAGCCGATGGTGATCAAGATTGACATCAATATTTATCGATCGGTCAGTCTGCTTTGCGTATGATCAAACCGTGGCCGAATGTCTCTTTAATGGACCGTTTTAAGAGTTGCCGTAAATATGTACATATTGGGTTATTAAATTATTAAAAATGTTACGCATCAAAGCGTGATCAATTTGTATTGAGTTTGAGAGTTTGAGCGTTAGTAGTTAATTAAATCATTTAAAAATATATTTTTTTCCAACAAGTTCTAACTATTAAAGGTAAAAACTTTGAAACTATACAAAACAACAAAGCTTAAAATATGTGATAAAAATATTATAAATTAGGGTTTTGTTCTTACTACAGTGAGTGTCATAACTATCAAGCATTTTATATTTTTAATACAAAAAATTTATATTTTATTTTAACATTTTCCTAGTATTGATGGATGGTTTGAACACTTTACCGTTTTTCTGAATGAATATTCTGGATGGAATATTTTTTTATAATTACTGTTTTATTTATAAAGGTGCGTCAAATTCACATCAACAATAATTTTACCATCAATACCTACCTAACTGAAACGATTTTTAGCTTCTGCACTTTCCTAACAGAAGCAAACACTTGTCATCTCGCACCTGGAGAATAGAATCGTTAGCCCGCTGATAGCTGTGCAAACCGAAGACATTTAAGCTTGCCCTTTGCCGTGCAACATCAAAGCAAAAGACAAAGCCTCCCCCACTGAATCCCGCATTGAAACTCATGTATATTTCACTTCCAGGCAGTTTGCTTTTGCCATTCCGCCCGTACAGAGTCCCCAGCAGTCCACGCTCCGAACGACGCTTCGTGGCCTTTTACGCACCCGGTCCGATCCGTCCGATCCGATCGTTCGCAGTTTAGATTAATTGATATCAGATCAAAAGATGAAAATGAGAAATTAATCTTGCCGGATCGCGGGAGCCAAATAAAAACAAACTCGATAAGTACGAGGACGCGCTGTGGTCGCTAACAGGGGCCGCTTCTCGTGAGGCCATATCACGTCGTACCCCCAATCGTTACGGGCGGGCGTCCGTGTTTGAGGTTTTTTGTAGTAGCAACAGGGGTTTTGGGAAATGATTTGAAAATGAACAAGTTTCGCGTCACTACTGGTGGCTTCCCTTCGTTTTATTTTTTTTTTTTGCGGATTCGTTGCGTTCCGTTCACCACAAAACAATCCCGCAAAGCTCCCACTCACTGGTGGGAATTGCAGATGGAGAAAGAAAATACTGCGACCCGCGCGGAAAACGGAGAAGTGAAACCCAATATCGAGTGAAATGTTGAGAAGATGTTACATTTACGTCTACCAAATATCAATTCCCGACCGGGCGGGAATGAGGCTGAGAACCGGGCGCTAAACGGGTGAGGAATAATGCTCACAAACTGCTACAAACTGGCAACGCAAACGGCGTTTCGGGGCAAACGGGCGATTTCCATTTGAAGACGCCGCCGCAAAGGCTTGCTTTCATCTCGGGCCACAGCGCTTGGCACTGACGACTCTTTGATTTTCGTTTTCATTTCATTTGTCGATCGATCGGTATCGCGATCGCGCGCCGGCATCGGCTAAGTGGCTCCGGTGGAAGACGGTGAGTGATGCTTTCATGCCGAACGGTGAGCAAATTTCGAGATGCCGGCAAATGGGCGATCGTCCGACCGACCGATGCATTACAATCGACAGTTTGTGAATTAATTTTTAATCTTCGATCGATGCGATCGTGAATGCTTTGGAAGCTTTAGCGGAAGAAGCTGTGAGTACGATGCGTCTGCGGGTGTTGCATGATGCGTTTGGGGCGTTTTGCTTTCAATAGTATGACGATCATGCAACCCAAAAGATGAAAAATTTTACAGATTAGTGAACGATCATAGTTATATTTAACGAGAAACAACTATTTAGCAAGCAAGAGAATTTGTAAGTATGTTATAGTTATGTTACGCACTTTTAAAAATAGAAAGATTTTGTAAATAGCTTTAAGTATTCTTATCTTTCGCATTTTTTATGAAACCGAAGATAATTATTTAAGGACAATTTGGGAGGTTTTTATAATATTTTGTTTTTATACGAAATCATCAAATTGCTATAAAATATAGTCACGTGGTAGGTCCCGGTTTAATGATTTGCTTATCTATTTATTTCACAGTAATCACATCACTATAAACAAATCTTCAACTAATGCAACCCTTTATATTCTGGGAAAAAAACAAAACGATTCAAAGTAGTTCGTGACGACAGAAAAATAATTACTACAACCTATAATGAATAGTTCCAACCGATCAATACATGTGTTGCAAAGGGAAGAATAAAAAATATTTTCCATCCAATTCAACTCCTTGTCACACAATCCGTGACCGTTTGACCCATCAAGCCAGGATACCAAACAACGTTCGCGCGATGCTTTTTGTCCTCCCCGTATCGTACTGGTGAGTAGAAAATTTTCAACCTCACTGTCCCACGATCAACGACCATTCAAATAGGACCAAATTATATCCTTCACCCCCACACACAAACACACAGCACCATTATACATTTGGAGGGTGCATATAGAAGCATACAAACACTGGCCATACAAAACATGCCCGAGTCCCATCACGAAGGGAACCGTGAAACAGGGACACGTCACGACCACCTCCGCCTATGTTTGATAACAAAATATTAACGAAGTCATGTAATTACAGTGTAATCATACGGCAAAATTGATTGTTCGCTCGCTACCTTGTACCTTGTGTCCCTTCGTATGGATTGCGCGATTGTTGGAAGAAGAGCGACCAACATTAAATATTTACGGTCAGCTTGGGTGTCTTCCAAGCCTTCGAAATGATGTGTTTTCCGTCCTCAGCTCATGTCCTTTTGCCGCTGTGTATGTAAATATTTTTTCAAACAATCATCCATCCACTTTCCGTTGGGATCCGGTGGCATAATTGCTGGGAATCAATGCAGATGTTTGCTGTGTCGCACGGTACGTTCGATTGACTTTCCGATCATGCTTAATTTATTATGAGCAAACTTTTCTTTCTTTCCTTTCGAAACAACAGACTGTTTTAGTGAGAAAAGTTCTTAGGTAGTACAAGCTATTTTATTCTTAGGATTGAAGCTACGGTAATTCTTCGATTTTTTGTTATTTTCATCATATCGCTAAGATTACCCACATGTATTACTCAAAGTTCGTGCTTAAACGTATTTCAATTCCTGCTCCCGGTTTTCCAACATGCCGATGATGATTGTTTTCTTTCGCCCCAGGATACCGGGATCGATCTGTTCGATCCAGTTCGCCCCCCCACCCGAACATCCAAACTTTGATCGATCATGCGATCGACCGCTCGATCGCGTCTCGCGTGCTAAGAAGCTTCTAGTGTTGCACGGTTTCGCCTTCGTGCTGGTGCCGCTTTCGAAACGAAATTACATTTCACACCACGCGAGCCATTTCACGCCTCGGTAAAGCTAGTTCCCGTGACCAGCAGGACAGCTGCACCGATCCGGGGCTTACCGTGCTGGAAGCGGCATGTATTTTTATTTACTTTTCATGTACAAATTGAAAGTCTAGCAGTTCGGCATGCCGGGCGAACGATAAATCATCGTGCACTCGGCACAACATGACGCACGCGGGAGCAAACGCAAATCAGGGTCAGCGCACAAACCACGATCGTGCCCAATCGAGCGGTACCCACACCATGGTACGGTCGACCATCTGTGCCCTTTTAGTGGTTCCTCCAGGGGGAAATGCGCGAAAAACTAGATTGTTTCCTATCGACCATCAGGTGCCGAGCTGGGTTGTTTTGCCGTTAGAATCGATTAACTCTTCCTCCAGATGGTTGTGGTCCAACCACCGATTGGAGTTCCACTGAGGAACTAGAGTTAGGGCGGAACATCCTCTTCCTAGAATCGGTGCATTCTTCGGCACCTTTGAACGCTGTTCCCCATTCCGGGTGGCTTGTCCTTCAAAACGTGGAGACGGTCCTCCAAAAAAATCGGTCCTTTGCGACGATCATAGACGAACCTCACGAGCACGTGACAAAAACTTGTGGCTCCTAGATCAGTTGATAACGGTAATAGTATGAGGCATCTGTCATAGATCGACCGTCCGAGACCGCCCATTAAATTAAGGGAAAACCCACTCAAACATAAGCAATTACCCAAATGAGGGCAAGCATTTAAAGTCTGCCAACGGTGTAGAGTGTGGTCCCAGTAACACGATACTTATCCATCATCCTTACCATCTTACGGCATCGTGGTCCGATGCCGTTCGCCGGTCAGTCCCGTCTGGACGACTGTCAATCCGTTCCAGCGCAGAAAAACTTCTCGAGCTGGAAACAAAAAACACAAACAAAGATTCAATGTCAACCGGACAAGATGCCCCCAAAAACGGATCTAGCTGGAATCGATTCTAGGATGTCCGCTAGGAGTTCCTAGGAGTTATAAGAGTTGGGAGCCAAAAGCATTGGGATGGCTCTACCCACCAAAAACGTATCCAATTTCTTCGCCGGTGTCTAATCGATCCTTTCCTGACAGCTCGCAGGAGTCAAACATTTCGGGCACGTGATGTAGGTATACCCTCGATCAATCTTTGCTAGATGCTTTTTAATGTCTTAAAATTTTCTCAACAATCATGCTGTGACACTGTACTTTCGTGACACTGTACTTTCGCTCAATCAAGGAAAGTTACTTTCTTTTCTTCAAATGTTGATCCAAAGGCTGGTGCCATAATTAATCAACCACCTCCAACCTTAAAAACATTGATCAAACGGTTTGCCGGCATCACAAACATGCGCCAGCAGGGATGGGGTATTGGTTCCCGGGGTTATAACATTCCACATTACTACGCACCAAAACTGTTGGCATGGAAGTCTTCGGAAAAAAGCCCCCGGTTGTCCACATTCTTCAGTGGACGTTATAAATCATGTCGATGGGCGATGGGAACTCGGTTGATGGTTCTGTCTTTACCTTCAATCCAAGATTTCAAACGAAATTTGTGAAAATGCTTAATAAATACGCCTCGGTAGTATCTTTCGTTCAATTAATTTATATACATACCAGAACTAGTCACTATTCGTGCTATTTTGATCAAGTCATGACTAAACAATACCCGTTTCCTTTCCATCTTCCATATATTATCTAGCAACAAAGCGGTGGCATCTTCTTCATCCAGCCACTCTAGCAAATAAAGTGCAAATCACAAGCAAATAAAACAACACTAGACCACAACACAAGTCAACACAATTACTCAATTACTCCATTGACATTCTGACCTTCGATGTGTCCGATCGGATCACTTCTCGCAACTCGCCCACCTGTCTCCCACCCTTGGAACCCTCGAAAGTCTGCCTGCCAACCAATAAGTCTATCGCGTAACGAATGTTGCCCAACAGAAAGCCAAAGCCTCCAAACAGTCTCATCTCGGTAGCAGTGTGAGGCCCCTGGGACGTTGGACCACTTCTAGCTCAAATGCCTATTCTGCACCGTACAGTACAATTAAATTTAATTAATCCCTTCCTATTACCTCCTCCGGTGACCGATGGTGGTCATATTCACAAGTGGTTGACATAGGAGTTAGCTTACTGAAGAAGGAATGCCTCACGGAGTACGGCGGTATCATCTCGGCCGATTCTGCTGGACCATTATCAATCTCGTTGATGTACGGCGATTGCTTGGCCGCTCGGGCAATGCAGGGACCGGAACGAACTACTCACTCACACATACACTCATACACACAACGCAGTAAAGTGTCAAGACACACGGTGAAGTGGTCTCACCACACCACCGACGGTGCCTTACCGTGCGAAGCGTCTTCGCCATCATCATCGGACCATTGTCGGGCCAGCGTCGGTGATCGGTCGGTCGGTCCAGAATTAGTCCACAATTGAAACCCACGTACAACAGGCTGATTGAGTTAAGGGTCAAGTGGTAAATATTTTGACCTCAGAATCATTAGAATCAAACGCGGCGAAGGCGGTAGCGAATGGATGGGATCCGCTATGCGGATGCACTCTGTCCACTTGGTCAGGTCTGCCGGACCAGCATAATAATTTCTACGACCATCGATCCGTCAGCATGCGGGGCCTCCGTGATGAATGATAGAACAATCCCCTGTCCGCACCATTCGCCACTGATCAGATTCTTTGCGGTACCCCGAATGTGTTAGTCGGTCAATGGAAATTCAATTAGGTGATTGTTGTGGCTAAAACATGCACCGATCCCGGCCCGCACTGGACGCTGCCTGTATGATTCGTACAATGTCACCAGTAAGGGTTCGAATGTCAGTGATTCGATTCGGTCGAGCTGAGGTTAACACAAGCAAACCGGGAATCGAAAAATCACGGGGTGACACTTTATTCTGATCAGTTTTGGTCGTAAATTCAATTTATTTATTAAAGTAAATATTAATTATTCAATTGTTTCATTTAAAAAACTGTGTTTTATTGATCAATTACTTTACAACAAAACATTTTTTTGTCAATTTTACCTTTTTTGAGGCAGTAAATCGTTTTTTACGGCAAATTTGCCTTACATCGCACAAATGTTTCCCAAATTTCAAACTTTTTGTTTGCTTTTAGTTTGTTTGTTGAAAATGTAAAAGGAGTAATACAAGTATAGTTTACTACAAATTTAGAGCAAAAAAACAGAAAATAACAATAAAATGATGTAACTATTCAGTCTAATCATCTAAATATCACCTAACAAAGGCCAATGCAAAAGGATGAGTTTTTTAATAAAATTTACTACTTTCCGCTTGCAGAGAGAGGTTTAACATTTATTTGTAATTCTCGGCACACAAAAATCTATAGAAACCGATTCATACGCCCTTCACGCGAGCGTTCAAGCAACCGTGGAATGATTACTACACGATCAACAAATTACAAACATAAACAAAGTATCATCTTTTGGCGTGCTTGCGTTCCGTGGCATTCATCATCATCATACGCACTTCCCGCCGGGGTTAGTTTTTTATTGCAACTTGTTCAACTGTCACTGCACAACTCCAAAAGCTGCCCCATACCTGTTGATGGTCAGTCGTGTGTGCTGATGCGTGCGTTTAAATGCGAAAGTTTTAACAGATTCACCAACAGGTGCACCGACCGAGGTGAGATCGGTAAGTTGGAGTGTTAGCCAAAAAAAACACGAAACAAATAAATACAAAACCTCCATAAATTTATGACATGTTTATGGGATTAGAAGTTATGAAATTCAGATCGTCCTCTGGTTATTGGATTGTGTACGGTTTACGGTTTGTTTTTTTGTTTTGTTGCTGTCTAGCTCGGCAGCAGCTCGGATGCGCTCAAAAGCTAAGACGTTTCTCACCAAACATTTTAGCGACGACGTGGAACAAGTGTTTTTTTCCCCCTTTTGACAACAACCGAAATCAAACTTTCATGAGCCGTAAAACAAGTGTGATTGTACCGTAACACGTGCCCTCGCGCCCCGTACTGAGCAAGGTTGGGATGTGGTTTTTAGGGTGTTGTTACCACGGGCAAATAAAGACGGCCGTGTTTGTACACGGCTGCTGATTTGCCACAAACAAAAACCACAGCAACTTTGTTTGAGGTTGTAAAATTGGTTTTGTGGACAATCAAAGTTTTCGTTTTTGTTTTGGCAATTTATTGCAAACATGCGCTGGTCGGAAATCAATCGTGGTTTTTTTTGTATTATCGCCAACTGTAAGTGGAATTACTTTTGCAAACCCGAGCGGCCACGGAATAATCCTTCTACCAACATCGTACGACATCTTTCATCGCGTTCATGTCATGTTCCCGATGGCGATTGGATAGGAGCTGGTTGATCGAATTAATAAATTTACCATCCACAGCAAGCCACTCGGGCTGACAGTTGCATCGCTACCAATGCTTCCAGCTCAGACGCCCGGTCGGAGAGAAAGAAAAAAAAACACTCGAGAGATCGAAAATCTCTTCCTCCTGTCGAACTGCTGTCACCCCAAAACCAGAGCAACCGAAGCGAAATGTAAACACAAAATCCTCAAACCTGTCCCCGTGGGGACGATTACTCGAACGAAAGAAACACGCCGCGGTTCGGTGTCCTCGGCGTTGAAAACGAGAAGAAGGATCATCAAGGCGACGTCTTTTAGCTTCATACCGAAACAAATTAAAGTCGAAGAAAAGAAACAATTAGATCCATCAAATCCAACCCCCACAGCCGTACCCCATAGCAGTGTCCTTTATCTGTCGTTACAGGCAAAGCTCCAGCCATCTGCTCTGATATTTGTTTGCTGGTTTTTTTTTATCAAAGGCACTTCAATCCGACAGGAACATTCGACCAAAACGAGAATCGCATAAGGACCATGGTACGCAAGGGTACGGTAAGGTGAAGGAAGTGTACCGGGTACGTCAGGCGGAATTAAGTCGAATTATAATCCACTCAATTTGAGAAACAGATTAAATTGCTACGGCCAAGTCAAACCGATGCAGACGATCCCGTGACGATCTACCGAAGATCGATTCCAGCAAAAGACAGGAGCTAACCAACCAACCAACCAACGCAAAGTCTCGCGATCGTTTTCTCCCGCAAAGAAAAAGGGATGAATAATACCTTCTCCAACATAAACATGATCCGAGCAGGGGGAACGAAAGTGGAGAGAATGAGCGAATGGTGCGAGAGCGGAGAAGCTTATCACGAAACAAAAATGTCAACATAAATATTTGAATGTCCCTCGGAGGGACTCGTGTTCATGACATATTTTAGTATAAATAATAGATTACCGATACAGCGATCGCGGCTCCGAAACTGAAGCGATATCGATCGACGACGAACGAAAACAGGGTGCCGAACACGAAAGATCAAAAGGGGGCGATGACGAGGGAGGGAGGAGGGTGGTCGTTTGGTGCCAGCGGGGTAGGTAAGTGTGACAGGCGGCAAATCCGCCTTTGATGCCCCGTTGAGGCGGAATGAGATTCTTCTTGCTGTGTGCTTCCTTTTTGCCGCTCGAGCCCAAACCCCACTAGTTGCACGATATCGGATTTATTGGTGGTGTTTGCCGCGGCTTTTCTGAGGCACTGGCACTGGTTCC
>STHB01000003.1:4901166-4916952 GCA_018908115.1 Anopheles rivulorum
TTTCTTGTTGTTAAAGGGTCTCATAAATGATGAGTGGCACGATCAAGCACTAAAAACAAAGTATAAGTCGACATCATAACGGAAGGAAGAAAGCCAATCCAGTCTAAAGGCGAACTCCATGGACAAAAAGGTTACTCTAACAGCAAAAAACAATGCGATAAGAACTTAGAAGCGACAAACCAGCCACAGGACACACAGCGCGCCGGAACGATGCCTTTCGGAACACACACGTGCAAACAGACAACAACAGAGAAAAAAAAACAGGAACATAAATTACTCGATCGCTTCAAGTGTTCGTTTTGCGTCAGCGCAAGGACTACGCTTGACGACCAATCGACACGGCGATCGGTGCATGGCGCATCCATAAAAGGAAAAGTGCCGACGGCGACCACTGGACGGGGGACCACTGTGGTCGGAATGAAATGACCCAGAACGGCAAAATGGAACATTGGAAGCGATCAGTGTAAAACCCTTATCCAACCCCGAACCCCCGGTCAGCTAACGAGCCGGGACACGCTTTTCACCGACCGACTTTCGACCCATTTTCGTTCCGTCCATTGGACCGTCTTCGAGCGTGATGATGTTTGGTGATGTTTTAATTTACGAGAACATAAGAGCCCGCGTCGAAGGATGCAACTCGTAAAAGCATTAGCCGAGTCTAATTGCCCCCTTTTTTTCGGGCAGTGTGCACTGTGTGGTCTTCGTGCCGGGCACTCCTTCGGGCGCCATCCGCCTTACGACGGCTGGCCGATTTGCTTTCCCGCAGAAAGGGCGAATTGAACCGTCCACCGGGTCCAAGTAAAATGGNCGACATCATAACGGAAGGAAGAAAGCCAATCCAGTCTAAAGGCGAACTCCATGGACAAAAAGGATACTCTAACAGCAAAAAACAATGCGATAAGAACTTAGAAGCGACAAACCAGCCACAGGACACACAGCGCGCCGTAACGATGCCTTTCGGAACACACACGTGCAAACAGACAACAACAGAGAAAAAAAACAGAAACATAAATTACTCCATCGCTTCAAGTGTTCGTTTTGCGTCAGCGCAAGGACTACGCTTGACGACCAATCGACACGGCGATCGGGCCGGCGCATCCATAAAAGGAAAAGTGCCGACGGCGACCACTGGACGGGGGACCACTGTGGTCGGAATGAAATGACCCAGAACGGCAAAATGGAACATTGGAAGCGATCAGTGTAAAACCCTTATCCAACCCCGAACCCCCGGTCAGCTAACGAGCCGGGACACGCTTTTCACCGACCGACTTTCGACCCATTTTCGTTCCGTCCATTGGACCGTCTTCGAGCGTGATGATGTTTGGTGATGTTTTAATTTACGAGAACATAAGAGCCCGCGTCGAAGGATGCAACTCGTAAAAGCATTAGCCGAGTCTAATTGCCCCCTTTTTTTCGGGCAGTGTGCACTGTGTGGTCTTCGTGCCGGGCACTCCTTCGGGCGCCATCCGCCTTACGACGGCTGGCCGATTTGCTTTCCCGCAGAAAGGGCGAATTGAACCGTCCACCGGGTCCAAGTAAAATGGCGCCCCCGGGTGTGTTTGAGATGGGTGGAGAATATGTATGAAGAAAGCGCACACCACACACATGTATGCAGCGGCACGCACACGCAAACGAGCGCAAAAACGGAAGCTACGAAAGTGACGAACGGTTCGTCGCTTACGGTTTTTGCTTGTTTTACACCAAACGGTGCACGGCACGCGATCACGCGATCAAGCGATCAGCCCGGGATTATGCGATTTCTGTGTTTTTTTTTTATATTTGGTTTTTATTCTTACACTTTTGCATACAACTGCAACCCGAAGAAATCGTATCTGTCGCCACGTACAAGGCGCGTTGTGGTGGTTGAAGCAGTTGCATTTTTAATTAACTACCTTGCGCCACACCACACGTCGTCTGGGGGACGTGTTTTCGGACCTGGCCGCAAGAAATGGCCGCACGGTGGCAAATTGCAGTCCCATAAATTCTGTACTCCATGCGCTTGGTTATTTAGTTTTTTTTTCCTGGCACCACAAACGCACTTGTCGAAGGAGCACTACGGAGCGCGAAATTAATAAAAGCTCCGTTACCTTTCGGCTGAACCAAGCCGTAGAACAACCTTGTGAACTGCTTCCCGGCACGGTATCATGCTTCTGACATGTTTATAGACGTTCTATTTCATTTTTTTGCAATAGTATGTGTGTATTTGTGGGTATTTATGCAATTTTTTTTATGGTTTGGATTAAAACAGGCTCACAGGAAATAGTAAAAACCCAGCTTTGCCCGCACGGTATAGATTAACCGGTCAAACTTAAGTTGGCAAATGCGTGGGTTAGCGTAAGCACAAAATGGAGATCGACCTGTGCCTCGCAGTACACGGCAACCAGTGTCTCCAGAGTGTGTGGTGAGCTGAAATTAAGTTGTCAAGTGGCACAACATTTGCTAGAAACGTGCTATAAACCCATCGCTTGCCATGCACAACGAGAAGATCACGGGTGTTTAAGGCGTTTTTTTTTTTTTTTGGTCAATGAGTTCTTGTGTTGAAGCTTTTCCTTCCAATTTGTACACAACGACGTCGGCATTAAATATCCATCCGTCATTTCGTTGCCTTTCTACGCGGTGTGTGAACTTCAAGTGTGCCGAGCGGAACAGCAAACGATGCAATAGCAAAATGGCGCACCGCACTGTAAGCTTCGCCTGCAGACAGCTGTTTGATTTACGCGAAGCCACGAATTGTTTCTCTCGACGTACGTGCGTCCACAAACGGACAAAATGAAACTCTATCGCTCTATCGCTTGCACTAATGGATGGAAGCATAATTAATATGACCGCGCGTGATAGAAAAAGCTTCCCTCCAAAACTTCCATTTTGTTGGGGCCAATGATTCAAACAATAAACAAAACCCGGTGTGGTTGGATTCGTGAGGGGGATTTGGGGAGGGGGGGTTTGCGGGAGTAATAATAATGTCCGCCCTATCTCGGACCACCGGTAGGGAACGTCATCATTTATTCATCATTTTCTTGCTTGCTTCCGTCCAAATCTGCTTTATGTCTGTTGCTTCACATTCAATGCAGATACGGTCGGCGACTATTTATACCAAAACATTTTACCGAAACAACTAATTAAGCAAAATATTTATACAAACCCGCCCCCACCCGGTGGCTCTGGGGAGAAAATCAGTTCCACTTACTCTAATCCCGTCTTTCTCGCTTCTTTCATGATACCAATCCTTCCCAAAGAAACACTTTGTTTCCCCTTGCTGGAAGATTTAATGCTTTCCATCCATTTTTTTTTCACTCCGGTTTTTTATTTGGCAGGACAGATTCTTCCATTCATTCTGCATGCCAACAGAAGCATCCACCCGATCCGCAACCTCACCTTGCCCCTTGTCTCATTCACCCTGCGCCTGTAGCGGACAGTTAGCGTAAATTAGATCTTATCGCTAATTTAATTCAATCTTTCCTTCCATCAGCTAATTTTACTGGCTCGTTTTGGTCTTCTTCGAGTTCTTTGGTGACTGCGCACCCACCTCCACCCTCCACACGCAACGAAACTAACAAACTTTCAAAACATTAAAAAATAAACGCATAAACCGCCCGGGCGAGCGGTCGCAGTACTTTCTTATCAGTGGAAAAAAATAAGCTTCCTTTACATCGGTGATGGTTTGGGAACTAAATAGGTGCATACAGAAACCCAAGATACAGCGTGCTGCATAAAGTGTACTGTTTATTAATAACATTATTATACGTCTGGAGCAGAAAGCAGAAAAAAAAACCTTGGGAAGGGTGAACAAGAAGCGAAGCGCCACAAACGATTAACCGAAACTTAAAATGGAGGGAGAGAATTCATAATTTCTCAATTAGACGAAGCTTTAGAATGGAGTTATAAATGCATCCGTCCTATCCGTCGCACAGATGGAAAGGTGCATGGGTGAAGAGAAAAATGTTAGCGTTGCAAACAAACCAGATAAATATATGCAAATATGTCAAAAGTGTAGCAGGGTGAGGAAACGTAAAGCGCTTCTAAGCAATGCGCTTTCGTTATACAATTTTTCCCACAGCACACAATATATCATTAGCCAATAAATGACAGAATGCTTTCAGTTTTATTTTTCTGGTGGATTTTATGTTTTCTTTTCACTAGAGGTTTTCTTTGATATTTGACCCAAACTTTGAAACTCATCACCCAAATCGCTTAATTTATTTCTGAACAAATAATCAACAAAAAATATCTTGTCTTTGGTTTACATACAAAATTTTGCATTTTTTTTTATTGACAGATCCAACTATCAAATACTAAGTACTTTTCACAACAATAGTCATGTTGCGCTTTGGTTCACAAATCAATCGACAGTATAACACGAGATTCAGGCTCAATTTATCAAATTTGTTCCCATTTCTCGACCTTGTTCAGCTTTAAATGGACTATGGAGAGTTCAATTTGAGAATATCGAATTAAATTTCTAATCAAATCGATTCTGTGCGAAGCTTTCACACGTGAATGATCTGTCAGTCTTGAAAACTTTATATAAAAACCGTTTCCTACTAAAGAACTGCAAAATGCGTAGTCAGTCCAGTTCAACTTGAATAGAATCCAGAAACGGTTTAAAAAATCAACTAAAACCCGCTGAAGCTTGACAACACTTTTCCATACACATAATAGCAGAAAAACAACAAAAAACTAGAGCAAAACGCCTTTAAATAGAGTGACAAAGTGCTACAAGCGCTTTCATCTGTTTTGCTTATTGTATTAAATGGCTGACCATGTTCAGTGTTTCATTTTTCAAATGGCTGCACCTAAAACATGCAAATATATTCGTCGATCGTTCGGCCAAAACATGTATATATATGTGTACAGCCACAACAACAACACAACGACGACGGGAAGAAGCTACTGTCCGATGATGTTTCCTACTCGGGATGACTAATTGGGTTGTATTTCGCACGTTTAATCTGCCTGCTGCTGGTTTGCGTGCTTTGGCGTACCGTAAATGCGAACCTGATTTGACGATCCCTGCAGCTCAGCCGCCATATAAAGATGATATCTTCCTCCCATAAAACTGCACTTCCCGTCCCTTCCCTTCACTTCGTTCTTCTCCGATCTTTCCTCCCTACACCGGCGTCGTCCATTTGTTTCAGCCGAACATCCGAAGACGGAAAAAAGCGATAGTTTGTAATAAAGACATAAATTATTTAAATATAAATCTCACAGCCAAACCGATTTGCCCCACGATGGGAGATGGTTGCGGGACCAACACGATGACAGGGACCCAGCCTCGTAAATGGCTTTCCGCGAGCATCATTTCTAATCGGAACATTTCGCTGCCGGCCAGCGCAACGATTTAGATCGTAATCCGGCCGGTAGAGCCGTGTCCCCTTACGGCCGTGCCGTGCTTCGAGCCAAATGTTTGACCATTTAAGTCGAATCAAAACATTTCTCAACACATTCCAACCGTGGCCCCGAAACTGCGTGCGTGGCGAGTTTGCTGTTATGCAGCACCTACCTCTATCTCACCTTCTGAACTTCGGAAAGCCTGATAAACTATAAATCAGACTAGGCGCGCAGCCGGGCAGCAATTATCGACGCTAAAAACCCATCGCGGTTGGGTCGCTTAGCCTTTGGTTTGCTTCGCTTGTTCACTCGCCGGGTAACACCTGGGAATCCTGGTGTTGGATGGTCCAAAAATTGGGATCCACAACGTCCCGAGCCTCAGTCACCTCAGGGGTCCACAAAAGGGAAACCCCCGGACCGGGCGGATGCGGATCATTAGTAGATCCCGATTTTTATCTCACTCTAATTTGCTCTGCGTAGTAAATTTTCGATCCGAAGGTAAATTATACACCTTTTTCAACTCGCAATCGGTGGACATTGTGGCCCGCTTTAGAAGCTCAGCCCCCACCGAAAAAGCTGCTTCAAATCGCTTCAAATCGTTTCGCTGGTCGAGTTTAAGCAGTCAAACCACAACAACAACGAAAACCAGCACAGCGTTGCCTTCGCATGTAATTAATAAATCAAATCAATAAATCTAAACATTTATAAATATTTCATTAAACGTGTCAGAATGTTAAGATTCATAGCGATGGTGTGGATGCAAAGGAGGGGAGCAAACTGTGTGTGTGTGTGTGCGTGAGGTTGGGTAGACAAGGGTATTAACATTTTTACTCCCCGAAATAGCTACCCCACTAGCAGCCAGACAGCTCGAATCGAATTGAGATAGCAAAAGGGTATAGAGCGGCGAAATAAGGATTGAAATGTTCACGCATTTGCTTCGTACAATCTGCCACCTTTTGGGCATTCATTCCAGAACCATTACTAATGAAGATCCTTTTGTTGTGATCGTTCCCCCCCTGCGTGCTCTATCAAAATGTCTTAAAAATACAAAAATAAATGCAAAACCTTAATAGAACCATGAAACGTTTCCAAAACACTCAAAACACTCGACAGCAAAACAACGCTCACTCGCATCCATTCGCATTTTAACCAAAATCAAAACCACTCACTCGCGCCCGCTCGCCTTTGACGCGTTGGGCCGGCGCATTTTGGGGTAAACAGAATTGACAGCTATAAATTTCCGGATTAGTTTCGCTTTGCGTGTCCCGGCGCGAGGCTTTTTTTTTGTTCGGTGCTCACACATTAACCTTACCGGTGCATGAACCGATCGCTCCCCAAGTGGATCGGTCCCCCCCCCCCCCGTGTTGGCGGCTTGTTGTGACTGGAGGTTTTACTAATTTAGATAATACATACCGATAAGGTGGAGACTTTGAAAGGTTTGCACAGGGAAAAAGTATGCAAACCAGAAACCATGCATGCGGTTACGGTGTAGCATGGGTTGGCTCCTTGATGATAATTTATTTCACCACCAGAAAATGCCACTAACACACAAGAAACAGCTGCTAAACAACTACTGCGGGAGGTAAGTAATTTATTTTTAGTATCTTAATTTTTGCAACGATATGGTTTCGGTTTGTTTAACGAAGAACATTGGATGTTTTATTACCGTTGATGGTGTATAAAAACAATTTTGTTCGTTATGGGGGTTCGTCGTCTGTGGGGACTTTAGTTGAAGCGTGACAAATGCAAGAGCCACGTATTACGGCTGCAGGTGACTTAATTGATTTTAGAGAACAAAAATATCTCGACTAGGATAAGAATTAAAATGGAATTATATAATAATAAAAAATAAAACGTTAATTCCTTGAAATAATTTGTTACATTCTAGGTGTTGAATTTTCACAAAACCACCAAAACAAGTGAAACAATTTTGCCATAATTTTTCCATAACGCCTTAATTGATTATTTTGTTCACCACGCTATACTGGTATTAAGCGATGCTGACACAAAACTCAGTATACAACGGTTGTTGAACTTGTCTGAAAGAGAATCACTATACCACACCGGTGAGGCCCTCTGGAAAACTTGATTAAAGATTGACATGAAAGAAAAAAAGGCTTTAATTTAGCAAAGCATCAGTTGTCATAAAGCGTGTTTTATAGCGTGCTTCTGTCCTTTACTCGGGCATCCACTATTTTTTGCAAACTTTTCACCCCCTCTCTCTCTCTCTCTCTCTCTCTCTCTCTCTCTCTCTCTCTCTTACTTTTCTTCAAGCTTCTTCTCACACGGCAACCTTTTCCGATGCCGCCAAAGTGAACCGTTCCGAGCTCATGTCTTATTCAAAATTATAATCCGAAACTGTTGAGAGTCTGAATGATCGCAGTAAATATCGTATTCTCTTCGGATTGCAGCTTGCAGCTAATGAGTCACCTTACACCTCGTACACTTTTCCGCCACGGTTGGAATTCTCAACGCCATATCATCACCGCATCAGCACTGTAGCAGCGAAACGAATCCGCTCGTATGCGCCTCGGCACAGAGACCGGTAGTACTTAATAGAAGACGAGCTTTGAGTCAAGTGGTTTGGCGGCGTATAATTTTGATATATGAACGTGTTCCCTACACATTCTCCTGGCCGGGCGTGTTTGGCTTGCTCCCGTATTGCAGATGCAGATAAAACTTACCCCGCGAAGCGACAAACCATCGGGCAGGACAGATAAAAAGCCTCCAAATCATACTTCGCACACGCCATATGCACGCTCACGTACGGGAACAACCAGACAGGGCAGTGAAAGGCGAAATAAAACAGCTCATAAGCTTCATTAAGTAACCTCTACCGGTTCCGTTTCTGGAGCCGCGCAGCGATGCACTGGTCGTCGCAAATCTGGAAGCGAGCGAGAACAACACAGGAAAAAAATATATACAGCACCCAGCAACAACCAAACGCACCAGTTTACTACCATAGACAACTTAATTGACCCAATCGAAGGCAGCACATCGTAATCACAACACTGCTAACCGCAACCAATTTGGCGGCGACGGGACAACCAAACGATATGCCGCCAGATGCCCGCACCGGGATCAAGTTGCGGAAGCTGATCAAACTAACGGCGTTGATCTTCTCCTCCCACCACCACCACCACCTCCCCACACACACACACACACCCACCATCCCCAACACGGATTTTTTAGTTTTACTTTTCTTATTTTGTTAAATATTTTCGAACCGGTTCGTCGCTTACTCTAGGTCGCACTCTTTCGTACCCGACTGTACGGGCGCAAAAGGGGATCGCCATGGATTTTGGCACGGTCAGCAGCCGTACCATGGGGTACAGCATCAGTGGAAGGATTGTTGCTTCGCTGCCTCCTGTTTCACCATTTCGCTTCACGCTTAATTTACCGTGCTCTTGTAAAGTTTGTACTTTATACCTTATTTTCATCAATAAATAATACGACGCAGCAAAACTTTAAAGAACGGTCGCGAAAGCGCAGATAATTCAGTGACGCATCCTGCGGTTTTGTGGTGTCCCCCGATGGGACCATCTACCATCACGTGCCTGCACGTAGAGGTTGAGATGCATTCGGAATCGGTGGAAGCAACCCATATCAGCACTGGTCGCCCGGTTGGATGCTTCCCGGGAGACGATAATCATGATCACAGGTAGAGAAACAGCTTTATTAATCGCGTGAGAAACGGGACTCTTTCTGTGTGTGACCGAGTCGCAGTGGAAGGAACATTGAGAACTTAATTTTGCTGGTAAAAATTTGAAGCACACTGAACGATTGTGCTTCTGAAGAGAATTTTTGAAAGTCCACATTAAAGTTATACCAAAAAGAAATATTTGACCATTTCAATCAAAAAGTGTTCTATACAACAACATTTAATGTGGGATGATAATTATCAATTCTAATTATCATAAAATCATCATTAAATTTTTAAAGAAACAATAAATTTCCCTCAGTTGAAAGTAATATGTTTCAATAAAATATTGGAATTAAAACCTCAATAAACGCAGCGAAAGCAACAAGTCAAGTTTTCTAAAAAAGGTAAAAAAATATTTTTTATAGAAATGTAGGCACAGTGGTTTGCAAAAGTTACTTAAAAAATGAAATATTCTTCCCCCATCGATCGAAATTGGCCTTAATTTGTCAACGTGCCAAACGTAAACTGTCATCGAACACGATTGGGCAGACAGCAGCGATACGTCCCGCTCGACATATCAAGCGATTCAAAACGGAACGAACGAATCACCAATAGCTCAACAGTGGGGCTTAATGGATTTATCTCAAACCCTTAAACCGAACGCACCCGCTCACTCGCTGCACGGAGCTGCTTTTATCAATCTTAGCCGAGCCGTTATCGCACGATCAGGACGGGATATAGGATTAACCAATTTATGAATTGTGTGAATATGTTTTGTCAGTTTCTCAGTTTATGTTCCACCTCTCTCCGCGGCTGGCTGGAAAGGATCGCATTGACATGCACCCTGACTGACCGACCGCAACAAAACACATCGAAAAAACCCCCCCACCACATACGACGGTAAAGACGATCGATCGTCGTTGATCGTACGTGTGGAGTTTTGGAATGGTTTTNAAAAAAGTGTTTTATACAACAACATTTAATGTGGGATGATAATTATCAATTCTAATCATTATAAAATCATCATTAAATTTTTAAAGAAACAATAAATTTCCCTCAGTTCACTGTAAACTGTATCAATAAAATATTGGAATTAAAACCTCAATAACCGCAGCGAAAGCTTCACGTCAAGTTTTGTAAAAAAAGGTTTAAAAAATATTGTTTTATAGAAATGTAGGCACAGTGGTTTGCAAAAGTTACTTAAAAAATTAAATATTCTTCCCCCATCGATCGAAATTGGCCTTAATTTGTCAACGTGCCAAACGTAAACTGTCATCGAACACGATTGGGCAGACAGCAGCGATACGTCCCGCTCGACATATCAAGCGATTCAAAACGGAACGAACGAATCACCAATAGCTCAACAGTGGGGCTTAATGGATTTATCTCAAACCCTTAAACCGAACGCACCCGCTCACTCGCTGCACGGAGCTGCTTTTATCAATCTTAGCCGAGCCGTTATCGCACGATCAGGACGGGATATAGGATTAACCAATTTATGAATTGTGTGAATATGTTTTGTCAGTTTCTCAGTTTATGTTCCACCTCTCTCCGCGGCTGGCTGGAAAGGATCGCATTGACATGCACCCTGACTGACCGACCGCAACAAAACACATCGAAAAAACCCCCCCACCACATACGACGGTAAAGACGATCGATCGTCGTTGATCGTACGTGTGGAGTTTTGGAATGGTTTTATTTTATTTTAATTCATCGCGTTTTTTTTCTGTTACTTTTATCTCTGAGCTGACCAAGGCAGGTTGTCCGTTGTCTCATGGGTGCGTGAATATGTTGCCCGTGCTATGCAGCCTGCTCGTTCGTTCCTCTTGCCGTTACCGTGGTGGCACATTCAATGTTGGTGTGCTACATGTTTGGAGCACTTAGAGCTTTTGATCCGTGAGCGTTTTGACAGCTTCGGCAAAACCTTTTTCGGTGCTCACGGCGAAGATGGAACGGCGGCGGCGAGAACGAGAGCGAAACCAAACTTCACAGCGACTCGGCCCCGTCTGCGGAGCATGATGATGTTATTAGCTGTTTATATGGATGTCCACATTTACATACGCATTGACCCACCCGGCCCGATCGGCGCGGAAATCGGGCCCCGGCAGAGTGTAGTGGGAAGTTGAAAAATTGGACACCGATCGACGAGGAAGCTCGGCAGGGGAACACACTCGATCCATTTCCATTCCGATTCGATCCGGATCGCTACAGTTTAATACACCCGGTAATGGGTCATTTTTTAAGACATTTTATTTCCAACGTCCGGGCCCGGTCCACCATCCACCGTCCGGCCCTTTACGGTTCCATTGTTGTGCTTCGGCCGCCATTCGGCAAACAACACAAAGGAGCAACATGCTTTTTGATGACCCAACAAATTGCTCCCGGGACGCACAATAGATGACGGCGGACGTGCGGCCGCTTCGGCTGCGTGGCTTAATCCGTGGTCCCGATGGCAGCATTAAAATATGGAAAAATTAAATAAAAATAATAATAGAGCAAAAAAAAACACACACACACGAACCTCCAATTCCGCCCGATCGATGAGGATCGGATCGGGTACGATGCTGGCAGGTGTTTGCGACGACCAACAGTCCACCAATTTCACACCCCAGCCACGGTGTGGTTTTGTTTTCCCATTTATGTACGCTGACTAGAGCACGCGATTCGGTGTTCAGAAAGGAAAGCTCATCATCCCGCGGCGAAATACAAAGTGTTGATGCGACTTGCGAGACAAAAGAGCGCACACACAAAGCTCACACACCGGTACCGGTACGCAACGCCAGCGGGATGAAACGGTTGCATCTGCATAGAAATTGCTAACACCGCGATAAGCGTCATCCGCTTACCGTGGCCTAAATGAGCGCGATTGCTTCGCTTTTAAAGCATTTCTCGCATTTAATCACATACACACACACACACGCAGGGTACGCCGACGAAGTAATAATCCACTTATCTTCGCACTGCAACAGGAAGCAACACGCAGCAAAGTAAAAAAAAAACGACGGCGGCTGCAGACAAACACGGGTGCCGTTGTCTACCGGTAAATAAATAATACAATTAATTAATTGAATTCCATTTCAGCGTATCCGGGCGTACGGGTTGACTCGGGCAAGGTGACTTTGCTTTACTACAACAACAACAACAACAACACCCTTGCTGTTTGTGGCCACTTGTATTCACTTCTTATCAGCTGCCATTTGCTGTTTGGTGTTGCTGCTGCTGCTGCCGCTGGAGGGAAAAATATCGCGTAAATAGTAGTAAAGCTGTCTCGTTGGGAAACTTGTGCGAAGATACGCAAGTCGGTTCTTTGTGCGATTATTCTGATGCCGTACCAGCTCGCTTTTTTTCACGCAGCTATTGCTTAGTATCACTCAATTAGTAAAGAGTTTTATGCAAGCCGTAATAAAGTAAACGTATTTATATCGATGCAGATTGTTTGAGGAGTTTCGTTTCTGCCATCTGGCTTTTTACGAACATTTGTTGGGATTAAGAGCAAAGAGAATAATGTAAACATAGTATTAAAAAATGTGTCTGATTTGAACACTGTTCCAAACAAGTAAACACATTTCATTTAAGATGATATCTTTCATTGCAAGGATGATAAATTCGTCCAATTTCTTCGAACATAATCTATATTTCGTTTGGCTATTCACTTTATACAATAATTGAAAACTTAAATTTTATAATGCATTCTTCTATTGATAAAATCAAAATATAAACATCATGTGCTTTCTTCCATATTTTCTCTTGCATGATGTCTCGCACACTCACCACAACGCGCCATTCATTTACCCAATAGGATGAAGGATGATGGATTCCTGCCCCGAGGATAAACGGCGCAAACAGATGCCCGGATGCTGTCCATTTTGGTTAACCCTGTCCGCCGAACATCGATGGCACGTTCCGCTTCCTCGACAGAAACGAAGCTACAAAACAAACAGCAAGAATCAGCTTCCAGCTTTGGCATTAAAAAACAACGCCCATGCCGTCGGCAAAATTAAATTGAAACAAACGACGTGATAAGAATTATGCTTGCTGTTTTGTTCTTGCGCTCAGCTCTTCCCCCAACTGCTAAAGGGTGGAAGCTACACGTATAAATGCTCTGCCAAGACAAGCCATTTTCGAGAGGCGGGATCGTTTATTTTCTTTCTATAGTTTTTGGTGCATGCTCTCGTTGGTCCCTTTTTTTTCGCCTGAAGGAAGAGATGTTGTTGTTTTTTTTTTTGTTTGGTCTTTGGTGCCTCAGAAAGGATGCACACACAGGAGATCACACGCATGGAAAGAAGCATACCTTTTTTTTTTGGTTACAAACCACATCGTGAGGCGCCTCGTGAATGGGGTTAGATTTAATTTCTACACAATTTTCTTTCAAAACTGCAAATGATCACCCTGTGATCGGTATGATCCGCGATGGAAAAAAAAAATGAACAGCTCAGTTGATCAAACCGAGCCTAGCATTTGCTCACCAGCAGCATGCAATTCCAACCACCAGAACCATTTCTATCGATCCGTGGAAAAATGGGTAGCTCACAGAAGTCCAAAGCGAAACACAGACCCAACACCAAAAATAACAAACCACACGCACAAAGGAGAAAACAAAAAGGAACAACGGGTTTTGGGAGTGCGAAAGTAAACCACAATCCTTGCCCTCTTTCGAGTGCCGCGAGCTGGAACGAATGTCTTGCAATATCGATCGAATAAGGCTACTCGGTCGTGTTGTTTTTTTTATTCTACACCACCTTCTGTGAAAAAAAAAACCTTCGAGTTGCTCGAAAAGATGTTTCCCAAAGGATCATCTTTCTTTCGTGTAGTTGTGGGTGCAATGGAAAGGATATAAGGTTTTTTTTTCTACACTTTCCACTGTTTCGGCTTCGTTCAGGTGTGCGATTTCGTCTTGAATGGTATTCACCCAATTTTGTGTTTTGTTTTCCTTTCTGTATCTAGCGATGCTTTATTCTTTCGCAAGATCACAATCGCACCCGAGAAGAAAACAATACAAATGCGATACAAATGCGCAAGAAAACACGATATCCCCCGGGTGCTTCGGTAGAGGTTTTGATGTCTTCGTCTGTTTGCTTGTATTATTGTACGCGACTTCTGTTTTTGCACAAGACAAAACATTTCCCGATGGATGTATTGTGGGCAAAAGCACTCCACGCCAGATCGCTGCTCACCGCAAGTCGACCGCGAATTTTGGTCCAAAAATGGTCCTAAAATGGCACGATCTTGACGATCTTGCCCGACTCGGATCGTTGCACATGAATAAAGCAACAAGTTTCAGGTGATCTCAGATAAAGGATGAAGTTTTCAAAAAGGTCCTAGATGGCCTTTTGTGCTCTTGGAAAGCGTATTTTAAGAAGAAACGCGCCACTACCTAATGATAGCGATTATCAATGAAGAAAACGTTTGATATCTATCAAAAGAAAGAGACAAAACGATACAGCACTACACTGTGTGCAGTGTCGGTAAATATAATAAACGCTAGTATTTATCGAACCATCCAGCTAAAGCTTTGAGACGTTTGCGAAATTTAGCACATTACTCATCATGCCGCACGGCGCGATTCGTTACAGTTGCCCTAAAGAAAAAGCGATCGATGTAAATCACGATCCTAGCCACAGCGACTGCTATTGCTGCTCCTGCTGCAGCAACACTGGCAACGGCGCCTTCTCCGCCAGCCATATTTTATTCATTAGCCACAAACGCACACCTTACCGGCGAAAGCTAGCTACTTAACAACTGCCTCTTTCTATGCAGCTGCGTTTGCGCGTGTGTGTGTGTGTGTGTACGTGTGGGGTTAATAACGGAGCGAGGGCTGCAAAAGATCAGTTGCACACTGGTTGTCTGCGAGTAATTGCATTCGCCGGGAATTAACCTCGGATCCCAATCAGCCACCGAAACAAACCTTCCGGACACATTCGCCGAACGCGTTGACAGCTCATCTTTCTCCCGTTTGGAGTGGGGCCTGTCTGCGTTTCCCTGCGTTGTTTTTCCTCCATTCCAGCAGAACAAAGTGACCAACACCATTGCCTCTTTATTTACTTCCAATCGAAGCAACAGATAAATAACAATGCCACTACGTGCGCGTACGTGGCCAACATACGGGCTGTTTAACGCTTCGGAAGCATTGGGGTAAGTACACACCGGTTTACACCACTCGTTCACAAGAAGCGCACGGGAAACGGGGAAATGCGAAACCGCTCAGGAAACAAGATAATTTAAATGTTTACACGCAAATTTACACCACATGTGTGTAGTTTGATTTGATTGGATTTTATTATTTATGCTTACCAACTCTCACCAACGCACGCACCGGGGTACGGTTGTTTGGTAAGCGAAATCCTTTTGTCCATCCTCTCCCAATCTCCAACACCCAACCCTTTCAACCAACCCCAATCATCTTGTTGGTCGCTGCACTCTTCTGTGATAAATCGTTTTAATGAGTTTTCATTATCCCCACGCTTGGTCGTCGTCGTCGAGCGTTGGCGCGGTTCGTCGCTTGTGCGTACACGAAATCATCAGCGCTCAACTCAACACGGGAAGCGCACCTTTCAACGGTGGTCACAGGTAGTCTAAACCCTTCCGTTTTTTTCCCGCACCGGGCACGACACCAAAGTTCAACCCAGATTGCCGCCAGCTGCCACGCTGCAAAACGCGGGAGAAAAAGTTGGTCTGTTTGGTGAAAATTGTTTCGTTCCCGTGGAGCTTATCCACACCGAGGTCGTGTTTTTTTGTTGTTGTTGTTGCTGTTGGCCCTGTTGGTGATCAATATTTTAGCAGAAAACACGCAAACTCCGCGCTCCATCTGTTCGCCG
>STHB01000003.1:4916971-4927976 GCA_018908115.1 Anopheles rivulorum
TTTCAAGGGAACAACGCAGCACGAGACGGAATCGTGTGGATTATGATGACAAGTGCATGAATTATAGCATATTTGAAAAAATATCGTTACCCGGTCGGCACTGTTGAGGGGGGTTTTCTTTTTTTTTTTTTGCTGGAAGTTGCGTCGGGAACCTACCAAACTCTACCGGTGTTGATGAGGCAGTGCTTCGCAGTGAAGGAAAGTTACATCTTAATTGCGCGAACTGTGTTTAATTTATTTACTTGCGCGGTAGAAAATTATCGAATGTCTTTTGTGGACACGAAGTTTTGCATGCCACGGTTCTGTGTGAATGGAAAAGAAATTATGTTGATGCTTCCTTTCTACATTTACACTTATTGTAGGTACATCATGGGACTTCGATAACTTTCTAATGCTTTTTAACAAACAATTTATATCGAAATTTATGAATTAATATCGCATCATCTCGCGTATTCCATTATCAAATGTTTCGTTGAACTGTACGTCATTTTACAGCCAAGCCCGATCCGAATTCCGTTCGTTAATGACACCCGACTCACGCACTGCCTAGCTCACTTTCATATCGTCCAAATATTCGCTGTTTCTATTTTCGCCCTGCCCTACAGCCATCTAATCGAGCTAACAGGCTTCCCATCGCCCCGTCGTCGCTGACGCTGACAGGTCGGTTGGCAAATAAAGTCATAAATCCGTTGCTGAGATCTCAATCAGTGGCCTACACTGGATACGTATGCGCTTAATCCTCTACCAGTATGGTGCTCCAATCAATTCCAGTGTGGGATGGTGAGGTGGGTCCGCGAGAAGAGTACAGGGGGAACAGAAAAGCTTGCTACAAAGTAATTCAGCAGCCAATTCGATTGCAGTCAACACGGGGCTAGATGCTCGTAAATTTTCACCCATACGATGTCAAAATAATAACAAGCAACCAATAACGTGCGCCGTGCGCGCGATCGTAAAAACAACCTTCCAATACTACTCAAACGCACCGTTTCGATGCTGGTTTCTTAGCTGGCAAGTGGAAAATACGGTACCGCGAGGGGGAGGGTTGTGAAGGGTGAAAATCCAACGGGTTTAATCGTACCGGTGTACGCATGCCCACAGACCAGCCTCGTACGATACGCACGGCGACCAGGAACCAGGGTGTATCATAAAAACAAATCAAGCCATCGATCGCTCGCAATCGAAATAACTCCATTTACAACAATTTTTATTAGCACCGAAACGATCTGACGACTGATCGCGACTTCAATTTTTGCGCTGTTGTTTTTTTCACGATATTATTTTTGATTTTTCTCGCATTTTACTTTTTTCTTTGCCGTCCGAACTTTAATCCTTTCGGAATCCTTTCGCACGGCAACAGTCCGGCAAGCGGACACAGCACACAAACGGAAGCCGCACACAACACGCTCGGTCCCGGACACCGGTCCGTGACCGGGCTTGGCTGGACTGGGTGAAAATTTATTTCGATTTACATAAAATAAATAACAATAAAGTCGTATAAAAATTCCTACCTCTTCCTTTGACGTATCCAACATTCCACGGTCAATCGGGTGTAGCGCGCGCAGTGCCAACGATCAATCGTTCGGGTGTCGAAGTGCGAGTTTTTCACCATTCCATGTTTATAACATTGGTTTTGACTTATTTTACTGCAGTTGGTTGGTCATTGTCGAAACGATCATTATTGCTTACTGAAGGTAGCGAAAGGAATCGAGGCAATTGTTTAGCTTATTTTTGAAATGAATTTAATACATCGATAATTAAATGAAAAACTATATTCCAAACATATAATTCTTCTAAAAATTCAAGTAAAAATTAGCTAACAACTTATGTTACCAATAAATTTAGTAGTGATCTATTATGGATAATTGACATCAATGACGTTCAGGAAATTTGCTATAAAAGAATATATTTTAGTAGTAAATTTTTATAGTTTTTAGAAGATTCAGTTCTAAGTTCAATTATTGATGAAAACCTCGAACGCAATTTAAATAAATAACATTAAAAAACATTACTAAAAATGTAATAAATATTTAAAATTATTAAATGACTAATTACAATGGCAGTGAAATAATAATTAAACAAAAATTTTGTAAAATATTACATAATATTGCTTCAAAATAAAGAATGAAAAATTTTACGTTAAATTTTTAAATATGTTGACAGATTAAGCAAAACTTTCCGTCACACCTTACATGTATGGATCATAATTATGACTACTTACCTACCTGGCTTTGGCTGCCAACGACTCCTGCCGGGCGTCTACAGTAAAACTTGAACCATTCAGCGATATAATCCTTCTCCAAGACACAGTGTCCGACCCTACGCAACACCTTGCCCCATACCGATCGACAACCGATCGACAGCTCTCTCTCTCGGCCGATCACGAACGTAACATCAGAAATTTTGCTACAAATTAAGAGGCGCGTTTGTGTAACTCAATACACTGGTAGGTTCCCGTCCGAGCCAGTCATACTTTTTGCCATAATTCGAAGCACCGCTTCAAGCACGCCACACACCACCACCAGCCAGAATTATCGGGAATGTGGCAAATTGATATAAAATATATACGGATCTCTTTTTTTTTTCATTTTCGTTCTCCTCAAAATCCTCCCAGAACTTCTCAACTCCGGAATGATCCTTCCACCAGCAGCGATGGTAGCAAAAATTGAAATGTTTTAATAATAAAATTGCAATTATAATCAAGCGTCAGCTCGGTCAGCTTCTCAAGAAAGTTGCTACCTGTTGCGAATTGCATCCCCTTAGCGCCCGCCTCGGGACGGGGTTGTTGTCGTGAGGAAGCTCTCTGTTTTTATTATTCCTTCCTTCAATCAACTGCAAAACCGCAACTGCACACGGCTTCGGCCGCTTAAACGACGATGAGACGATTAAAGTTAATGCAGCCGCAAATGCCTGGGGATGCAGATGAGATGTGACTCCACTGCAACTAGCACTCGGCCATACAGGAGAGAACGGAGTGAAGAATAACACAAACTCCCCACCCCAGTAAGCAGAAGGCTGCGAGCGGACTTATAAATGTTGTTGCCATTGTTGATGCTGTTGATTGCATTTATGCTGCCCGGTTCCACGGCTTCCAACCATTTACCCTTTGCTAATCGTTTGGCGTTTTTTTTTTCTTCTTTCCAATTTGGCTGCATGCCAACCCGATTACGGAATGGAAGCGGCTTTGAAACAAAATACTGCCACAGATAAACGGACTTCCCGCGGAAGCAATTGAGGAGATACCAGAACCAAAATGTTAGGAAAGAAGGTAAGAAATTGTTTGGATGTATTTGTATATATTTTTTATCAATATTTTTGAGAGTGAAATTGAAGCAAATCATTGCAGCGTTACCATTCCGCATACTGAGCGTGTCGAGCGAATGATTAAGTTTTCAGACATTCAAATTCTATGGCGAAGCAAGGCGGTGAGTGGGTCGTGGGAGAACACCCCCTTTTTCTGCGGTTTTGAGGCCTCCCTCCTTCCCCATTGGACATAACGCGAGTGAGAATATCTTTAGTAGGTGCCGCAATCGATTCTTCGCCAAAACCATTGCATCGGGGGTTGGTTGTTGCATTAAGGAAATGGATTAATTTATTCCAGCCTTTCAACAAAAAAAAATCAACTTCGCGGTGAAGCATGTCCAGCGAAGGTGAGCTTTGGACTACCAACCCTACCTTCCCCTCCCCTTTCACTCCCCCCCTCCCCTCTACCTCGCATCCCCACTGATTCTCACCTTCTTGTGGCATGTTTTGCCACAACAAGCAGCCGGCTGCATTGATCAACATCCTTCAACGTTCGTTCGGGGTGAGTCGAAGGTTGCGGGCGAAGGTGCGATTAATATTTTTCTCAGCTCACCTAATAAAAAGCTTCCCCGATTTGAGCTGGCTCGGCCACCAGAATGCACTCGAATGAGTGTTTGGAGTTGAAGAAAAAAAAACGAAAAGAAAGAAGGTATAAAAAAACACCCAACAACGGTTCGGTGGGTTGAGAGATCAAACCGCAGCCGGGACACCGAGCAAGCAAAGCGACAAAAGCGAAAACCCGCCACCCAAGGCAAAATGGCACGATGACGAAAAGGGTGGAGTTTGATAGTTTATGATGCATAGAAATTGTTTGAAATTACCACCCCGTTGCAACAACATTGCCGATCCTCGGTCGCGTTCGGTCTGGTGCAATCAAAACTGACCGCATGCATTGCATGCCGTACGCCTGTTCCAACCAGCTCGACAACAGACGAGAAGCGCGAACAAATGGACTTTAATGTTCAATCGTACAGGTGGCACAATGACACATTTGTGACGGTCAGTTCAAAGCGATTTAATGGGCACATTTGAAACACGTAAACTTTTACCAGCACGCAGCCGCTGCATCGATTGCAAAACAATACAAAAGTATGGTACAATTAATTTCAATGATTGTTATAAACGCACAACAATGCAGATCGATTTGCAACACATGTCACCTACGGCTCAGCGCTAAAAGATTCCTCTTTGTGTGATGAGCGGGCACAGCACAAAGAAAGATCAATGTTGATGGCAATCTAATGATTGATAGAAACATTCCTTTTTTATTCGTTCCGATTTGAATAACATCCTAATGGGTCTAGGAATGTAAACGAAGCAACAGAAGAAACAAGCGTGATGGATCAAACAAAAAAGGTCTTTTATCTGTTGAAAAGCATAACATGGAATGGTTTTCTGCAGGTGAACCACATTACTGTAATCCAATTCATTGGAACTCTTGCTCTTTTACAAAGGTACTTTAACAAAGAAACGGACAGAAATTTTTGTTATAAGTTATAATACAATACATCTTTATATCTATCTATATAATAATTTTATTAATAATTTTTAATGTTAGTCTGGCATTATTGAATTTATGATCAGGATATGAACAATTTCAACCCATCCTATATGTTTATGAGATATCTTTATTTACATGTTTTTCCTTCGCTGTTCCAATCACGCGTCACAATGCCTTTCTTTGCTTCATTCTGTTTTTTTTCTATACAGCCAATCACACAATCTTCCTGCAACGCTGAAATACCATATTATAGCTTTTCCCGGTAGCATTCCCTAACTTCTATTTGCTCCAACTTCTATCCAAACTCCACCCCCATCCCCATCACCATCATCCGGAACCACTCCACGACCGGCAGCAGCTGGTTGGAGTGCGTAAAAACGTGCCGCTGACGGGTGACGTTTATTAATCTGGAAGTTGATGCTGATTTCGTGAGCGTTATTTGATCACCTCGCGCGATGAAAGTTTACCTTCAAACGAAACTCTTCTCACCCGTCCAGCTTCCCTCTTCCTCCTCTTTATCCTAAACCCGAGCGCATCGGTAAACCGTAAAAAAGGGCAACAACGGCACACAGCGGTGCGGACCAACGTCGCACGGTACACACGGTTGTATCGCACAGGCATCGGAAGGCATCAAAACTCGTCGGATGTCCCGCTGAGTGCCGCATTTTGTACCGCGATGGTATTGCTGGTTCGGATAAATCATGCGCAGGCTTAAGCCGACAACAGTGCACACCCACCCCCGGATGGCCCTTCCTGATGCCCTTTTTCCCTTCGAGGTGGAGACGGGCTGCTGAGCTCCCGAAACAGCTCAATCGGTTAGTTTTTGGTTGCCGACCGAGAGGAAGATCGGACGGCCGGTCGGTTGGTCGGTCACGGTATTTTCCAACGTTCCTGCCGACGTCAAATATTACTGAAAAAGGAGGGAAACCGAGAGGGGAGCATTGGGGTTGGAGGGTGAGTTTAAGAATCTTCCGGGACTGAGGCCAGTTTCGCGTTCAGTTTGGATCTCCTTGATTGGTCATCCATGATGAAACCTGCGAAAATCTCGAAACGATTGCGCGAAACGAAACGTTCATGGAAACCGGCATTAGCAGTTGTTTTATTTAAAATATGTTTAAACAATCCTCTATTGAAGCAATCATAAATTAGTTACAATTTTTTTCGTGTTTCAAAATATTAAATTTCTACGTATTTTACTGCAAGCAAACGCATTTTGATCAAATCACCACAGGGATAATAATCTTTATTATTGGACAATCAATTCCAATGACTTATCAATTTACATCTTCCATCAAACATCGGTACCGGTCCCGGCGGGAGACAGATGAGGAATTCGGTTTTGCGGTTACCGTTTCACCCGATTAAGCCATACCCTCCCCCTCCCAAGCACACTCCAGCAGCCTTCTTCCTCCTCCAACCCTCCGAAAGGGTTGTTTTGTTTTCAATTTCCATCTATTCCGATTAGATTATGGTTTCCGACGATGAGGCGAATTTGACTACCAGCGGACCCGTCACCCGGACCCGGTGCCGTTGATGCCGACATTTTATCTAAATATTTTTATCTGTTTATAAGCTACAAGTTAATTTCCTTCCACCCCGGGCACTCCATCCCAAAAACACCGAACTGGTACGATGATCGCCTTCACGTGGTGCGAGTGATTTTGAGCCCAATTCCGTTTCGGATTTGGTCTCCGTTTCTCGGTGTGCGCTTGCGTTCCCCGACCGCTGGCAACCTTTCGGGCATCGTCTTTTTTTTCTTTACATATCGACCATTGCCATTGCCTTTTGTGTCTTTATTTTCTTCCCCACTGGTGGTGGATAGTATTGCCGTGGTCGGACATAATCATACACCCTGCTAAGCGTATTGCTCATTTGCATATCCTTCGAGCGTTGTGTTTCGCCGTGCGTGGATTGTCTGCCCTTCCAGAAGTGTTTTCCGATTGGTGATATCTTTATCACACCATGGTTTTATGGTTGAATCGGTTGCTACATTGCAGTTTTTATAGGAAGGAAGCATCTGTTTGATGTTATGTGGCTATGTGCTATTACACGGTATGTATATCGCCTAAAGGTGAAGAATGTTCAACGATCGATGAACCTTTGATTAATGTAGTTAGAATTATTTATGCTTTTATTAAGTCGTTTATATAAAAATACTTGAATTATTGCGGTATATTTTCCAATCCTTTTACATGAATATTTCATTCCAAAAAATCACCTTATGCACGCCGCTTTCTAACCAAACACATGCAGACAACCAAATACCTATCACAAAAAAAGAAACAGATGCAGAAACGCATATTTTTCACATTTAGCGAACCTTATACCATTCACCAGTTCCACTTGATTGACTCACCTCAACAAATACAGCTAACATCCTAACCTCAATGTCTGCAAAACACGCTTTATGCTGGCCCGTTCCAGCAATCTGTCCTGTAATCGGAACCAACTGTCCTTGTTACAAACCTTTTTGCTACGAGCGTGATACAAAACAAAAGCAATCGGGAAAGAAAAGTCCTTTCCATTCGTTGCATTGCACCGATCTGATAACAGAAACATCTTCATTATGGCGCTCTCTTACACACACACACATAAGAAAAAAAGGTCAAAGTGTACCGGGAGGTACGGGAAAAAGCCATCACGACGTAATAGGAGATTTATTTCGAATCCATGTACCATGGCTTTCTTACCGGCTTGCCTCACTTTAAAGGAAGCTGCTTTGAAGGATGCTTCTTCCGACCTAAAACCGGGAGCCGTCAAACGAACTCATCTCCGGCGAAGAAAGCAAAATATCAGATATCAAGCTATTGCGACTCGGTGATTTTGTTTCCCTTTCGCTACGAATCAATCCTTCTGCAACCAGAAACAAGCGAGAATGGAACGAAGAATGCCGCCCATTACACCGATCTACGGGACCATCGGGATGACGGGTATGTTGGTTTGTTTATCCTTCCACCTCAATGTGGAACGTACATACGGGTAACAACAAAAAAAAAACAGTCCAGGATGCGTCCTCAGGATGCGTTATCTGCACCTAAAACCCAGTAGCAATGTTGCACAAATAAGTAGCCCACCTCTATCTGCTCGATCGTGTTGAAGCTAATGCAAAGGATGCAGCGTTTGAAGGAACCGAGGACTTTACGGCCACCAACCGAAAAACACACGACCTTCTTGTGGTGGGAAACACTTTAAACAACAGCAGCGGCCGTTCTTTCACAAGAATGCCATTTAGATTACAGCGCCTAAACGGTCACCCGTTACATTCCATTGGATTGTGTGCTGAGGTACACGTATGAGTCATCACGTGCAACCTTTGTGTAGGTGTTTTCCGTAGAACTCACACACTGTTCGAAAGCTGCGAGACCTCACGGCTAGCAGTAATTAATGTTTGAACCCATCAACTAGCTCAAGATAGCAGATGCATCTTAACGGGTCGTTCCAAATTAAGATGCTTTAGTGGCTTCTGGGTGGCTATACTCTACAGGTGGTCGATATAGAGCTCTGGTGACTTATTTCAGCTGTATGTTGTTTGTTGTACCTCACGGTCATCTTATGCACGACAGAATCAAATATCCGGTGATTCTGGTGATGAATGCGTATCATAACGTAAGACATTAATTTATGTGTTTTATTATCCACTTTTTTATGAAACTCCTTAAGAACGCCAAAAGAAGAAGAATCAAATTTGTATGAAGACATATATAGAAGAACAAAGAAACAAACTATGAATGTTGATAACTTCCTCCAATAAACTTTGTATAATGTGGAATAATAGACTCACTTAGTTTTGATGGGATGGGCACGTCATGAGAAGGATGTAAATTACAACTATTCTATTTTCATACTATTTCGTATCGCTGAAAAAATGTTTTCAATAAACCTAATTGTTTTTCTTCCACAAAAGCACCATTTGAACATCTGTCCTTAGTACATACCCCCGGTAATATGTTAATTATTCTTACACGGTACTAACGGTAAATACTAAAAAATCCTCCCTCAATCACCTCCACCCAATACGGATCATTTAATTACAAACAACGGAACAGTGCAGTAGCGCAGCATAATTGCAGGCCGCTGCAAACATTCAATTACTGATGCCGACAATCGGCGTCGTATTCATCGCACCCGTGCTCAACTGGTGTGCCTACAGAACCTTGTTCACACGGAGGCCTTCAGGATAAACATACACAAATACACACAAAAAAAAAGAAAGGGTGAGCCGCCTTGCCGTAATGTCAGAACATAACATTGTCTTCCTGTTGTACCGCCCCACTGGAACATCCTCTCCCCAATTCTCCCTGTCTTTCCTCACTTAGCACATGTTTGTTTGTGGATTCGTGCCAACGTCTTAGCGCCATCTTCAGCCGGTCGGTCCGGTGCTTTGTGTGCTTGAGCTTCCAGCCGCCACCAGTCACCATCATGGTCCGTGTTCGCCTGTGTGCCCGCGTTCTTAATTAGTCTATAATTTGTATCAGGGGAGGCCTCATTTCCGACCTGGCGTTACCGAAACTCGGTCGAAACGGATCGGCGGAAGAATCGTAACCACGCCGAGAACAAAACCATCCGACTCATCCTCGCTAATCTCTCGCACCGGCGCTGCGGTGATTTCACTCCTCGTCCCGGCTTGCATCGAAAAACGGGTCCAGTATGGTGTACAAAACTAACGGACATGATAAACACCGGGGACTGGCGTGAGTGAGTTGATGTTTTCCCTTCGCGTGTTCGATCGGTGGTAGTGGACATCCCACTATTTTCCCGACCCGCTCGGCGATCAAACGGTGCGCGATCGGCTCTCGGTCCGGCTATCGGGTTTGATTATTTTGTTGTAGCGTTGCTCCTGAATCATGTAAATTAATGACCATAAACCGAATGCAATTTAGTACAATCAACCGGTTGGGAAAAAAGGAAAAGAATAAGGGCCTGTATCGGGGTGTGACGGAGTGAGCTCCAAATCCGAACCAGTGGACCGAACGCGATTTGTTTCATGCTTCATTAAATGAACAGTATTTCTTATTGATGAATGTCGTATCAACAAAACAGATAAGAACCATAAGATCTACTTAAACTTTCTTTTTAAAATATCGATTAAAAATTCTCATATTTTTCATGAAACAGCTTATTTATAGGCTACTTTTTCCACCCTAAACTTCCTTTAATATTCAACGTCAAAACATGATTGATGTTCTTGCATTCGATCTTCTAACTCGAAGACATCCGCTCGATCCTATATCAAAATGTCAAACTTTTCCTGCTGGATCACTCTGATCCTTCATTTCCGTCCGTTTTCCGAACAGCTCGTTTGCTAAACAAGCTGATCAACATCATCCCTTTGTGTATCGATCATGACATACTGCTCAAGGACATTCATCAGGATTCACATTGTCATCATTGTTTAATCCTACCGAATTGATGTTTGTTTTACAATGTCAGTTCCTCTAAGGCAAGTTGACTGGTTTACTTGGGAACCAACAAAATATCGCACCTTTATTTGAACAAAGCTTAACTTTCGTTAACATGAATGTCCGCTGATTAGTTTCTAGCTAGAAATTCACATCACAATGAAGCCTGCTGGTGTTTAAGTATCTCAGCCCGACGTTGGTACAATGTTTGACTTTCAGAAATTTTGTCTCCCGCTGCAGCAAATGTTGCAAACAGAAAATACAACATCCACAGTGTTGTTTTATTTACTCTTGTCCCATTGCTTGTGTCGCACTGCAATCTGCTTCATCCATCGCTAGAAAGCAACCCTCTGGGAAGCAGTTCTAATCCTGTGACAAGGCAACGATACCGTCCGAATCCAAACAATCTGTTTGATCAACAAATTGTCAATAATTCGATCACCTCTCATCCGGTTGTTCCGGCAGTTGTAACCATTTATCATTATTATATTACCTTTTAATATTGATTCCGAACCGGCGCGGACTTTTCCCTTTTTGCACCTTTCCGCTTTCGGTCACAGTTCACCGAACGGTAAGCCCACCTTTTCCTTTGCCATCGGATTTTAATGCACGGTTTCAATGACAATTCGCTTACCGGCCTCGTATCCCTGACTGCGATGGAGGCTAATTCCTGTTCGAACCACTCACTTTCAGTTAATCCCGAACCATGCTGTGCTGGTGTGAGTATGTTGTTTACCCCTTTTTACTTTTCCAGGGATAGAAAGAAAGAGAGAGAGAGAGAGAGAGAGAGAGAGAGAACCTCAAT
>STHB01000003.1:4928784-4970707 GCA_018908115.1 Anopheles rivulorum
CAGCCAATTCAATCACATAAGACGACACAGCACAACCGGGTCTCATTTTTCAAGATCTCGAAGAATTGGTATTCCTGGAATACGTCGTTGTCCTTACAGCCCGCACCAAATAACGTGCTAATCCACTTTCAATGAGTGTGTGCTATGTTTACCTACCAAATGCTTACAATTGCCCTGATTTCTTTCACAAACTTCATAAAGTCCTCACCAAACTGTGTACCGGTTTCGTTTCAGTTGTGAAGAAGCTTACGCAAAAGTTGTCACAAAAGTGGTTACGTGGAAGCAATGCGGGTTGTTTACGGTTTGAATGGTATACCCTATTTTGTTAAACGTATTTCTGTTCTAATCCTTAAACTCTCCCAAACACCTTTATAGAAAATACTGGAAGATTTGCTTAATCCTTGTTAAAAGGAACACAGATAGTGAAGGACATTGTTGCATAAAAATTGTAAGTTTTATCTATATACACATTTATTATCTCGTTCATTGCCCTTAAAGTAACAAATTTTCTTTATATAACTCAGTAGTTTATGTAACCTTACTGCAATTGCCCAGAATTCTCACTCTTTGTTGTTCAATAACAAATGATTTTCCAACCACACAGCATAACACTGCGCGTGATTATTCTCTTCTGTCTTTATTGCGAAGCTCACGAATTATGATGGATTCTTCCACACTTCCAACGTTTAATTGTGCTACGCTGCTTTCATCCAACCGACAATTTATATGTGGCTGGCGAGAAGAAAAATAAACCCCCTCTAATACCCCATTTGCATTATTATTTCCTACTCGCTAATACTATTCAAATTGCATCCCACATGCATTCGGTGAGCTCTGGTTTCTTTAGCATACAGCAAGAAACGAGCGTGTGTTTACCGGCACAACATAACACAACTGTACGTGCAAACAGAGGCAAAAAAACGCAACGCAAGAAGATTGCACACAAAGCAATTGCAAAACAAAACAAAGCAAACGAAGAGAAAAATAACCAACCGACCAACACATCGTCTCATGACAAAAGCTTATTTATTTATTTGAAAATGTTGCTTTATAGCGAATGATCATGAAGCACAGGCGGATGGAGCGAATGGTCGAACGGAAGTTGGAACTGGTGCCCTTGCCCTGCCCGCGCTCTCATTCTCCCTTCCCTTTCCCACTGGCGGACGGCAAAAGCGATGACAAATGGCGTCGTGGACGAAGCGAAACCGCGACACCTTAGAATGTGCAAGCGACAGGAGGAAAATAATGCAATCAAACCGGACCATCGCGATGTGGAAGGAGATGGTCCGCTACTAGCAAGCAAAAAGGGAATAAAAACGAACAAAACCAAACAACTGGCCGGTGTCTAAGGTTGGCGTTTCTCCTTCACTCACGCCGTTCCGATTGGTGTGGCTGTGAGAGAAAATATTTTCATTTAAATTTACATACACTTCACGTACCCTGCCGTTCTGTGGCGTACAGCGAAACAGGAAGTCCTTCGTAACATCGGTCTGTACATCGGCTAAGGCTCGCATTAATGAGGATTAGTGTATACAGCTAACCTTCTTACCCACCTTCACTGCTACCAACAGTCAAACCCTCGCGAATGCGGTGGAGCATAAATTTTATCGTGAATCGAAACGCACATGATGGCGCACAAGTACCGCCACTATTGTGTTCCTTGGGCGCTTCCTCGTTGTGCAGTACAAACTTCACTCCAACCACTCCAACAAAGAAACCGTAGAATAACACTTCGCACATAAAAAACGATATTGATAAATAAACAAACAATAAAAATATGCAAATCAGCACCAGCCCGGGAGTTGGGAGTTGGAAGGCAATTTACCCTCACCGAGTTACTGTTCGCAAGTAGCCGGGCCGCCTATTTTGGGAGAAAACCGTTTCGTACTTGACACGATTACTTTTATGAACCCGAAAACTGTTCACACTTGACGGTGCGGAAACATGTCCTCCTCTCCTGAGGGTGAGTCGAAATGGGTGGAAATAGAACGCAGAAGGTCTCTTGTTTCGTGCTACCTTAAAGTAAGCTACCAAGGTTAGTTTCGCTCGACAAATTTGGCTTGGTACCACAAATCAATCGTACCGTGGAGAGGTGTCATAATTTATTCGCTATTCATTTACACTTGGGAGCTACAACAGTAGTACGTTTGTTAAATTGCGTCACAACAATGGAATTAGCAGCGAAATTGAGTTGCTTTCTTTCTTTATTATGACTAGAAAATATCACAAAATTACATCGTATTTTGACGCCATTTTCTTGTTCCGATCGAGTTTTACCACGCAAAGAAGCGGTTTTCATTTCTTTTTCTTCTAAATCTCTTACCTTCACCGGTTCAGTTGTGTACGGATTATGTAGAAATAAAATATAAGATATCAAATATAAGCAAAAAAAATAACAAAAAACGCGAACGCGATTTGATTTCATTTGTTATGGCCAACAAAACGTACAAACGGTGCAAAACAAAACATGGAGTTGGTTTAACAACACACACAAAGCAAAACAAAAACATGAAACGCTTTTGTCCATACCGGTCAGGCAGGTGAACAAACATGGAAAAAACAGAGCATTTTTTGTTGTTGAAATACGCTGGCGAAACAGAACGCGACAGTCGAATTAAAGCGAAACCTACAATAAAGCGTGTACCGAAGTGGCAGTGTTGCCAGCAAGTTGTCCCCGTAACCTGTCCCCGTGTAACACCGAAGGCAGACGAAACAAAAACATTGAACCAACTCGTGCTTCGGCGTGGCCATTTTCTTCTCACCTCACCAAACAAACCGCTGCCCATCGTTGGACACACCGTGAAATAAAACTGGTACAAGCGAAGGAACAAAAATCCATCAAAAGGAAAGACCACAATCAATGGACGGCGAACGATCAAGCAGGACACGAAGCCGGAAGTCGCACTGTTGTTGTGGTGTGTGTTTTTTTCTCGCGCTGCTACTGCTTGTTCACTTCTTGATAAAATCAGGTGTTTGAGGTTATTATTGTAAACGACAAAACGTGAGGATATAAAATGGTTTCCTTTCTGCGGTCGGAACAATTGCAGGAGTTCCTGCTGCCCGTGCGAGCTCGCTTTAATAAAGTGCAACACACTTCGTTCGCTAGCGGTCAGTTTCGCTGTGGCTCAAAGACAGTGGAGTACGTCTTTTTTTTTTTGCTCCAGACCGGAACATGCTGCCGGATGGTGCTCGAATTAATTACTTCCTGCTGTGTTTCGGCTATCAATGGAAGGAAATTTTACACGCAAAACCCGACAGGATGAGATTTTTCTTCCTCCTTCTCTGTCATAAAATTTGCTCTTTGCACAACCTTCACACAAAGAAAAAAGATTTTTTTAACAATTTTACAGCTTTGCGCTTTTAACTTAGAAAAGTTGTTAGATAATTTATCATTTTTTAAATATAAAGTAAAATTTTAATGTTCACATTTCTATCGGCTCCTCCTTTCAAATGTGTCAGATGTTCCACACACACAAAAAACATTAAAAAAACCATTTATCTATGTGTAAAATGAGTTAAAAAAATTTGCCATAAAATCCACACAAAGCATCACATTCATTTACCACATGGCCAAACCTATCGATACCATACCATTTTTCTTTCCTATCACGTTCATCCAACAGCACCAGCACGTGGCTATGAAAAAACGACCAAACTTCTAATATCTGTGCGTTTTTTTTTTTGCTTGCAAAACTAATAAAATTACCAGATAAATAAGCCATCAAATGCAACGAAAGTGGTTCCATTTTGGGGTCCCGGTTCCCGACGCTAGTAATGAAGGGAAAGGTATCATTTTTCCAACAGTTTGGACCATTTTTGCTGTTGCTTTATTACCTCAAATTGAAGTAACGTACGTTTCGAACGCGACACGGCGATAAGCGACGAACCCGTGTTTGCCGATGAGGGGAACCAAAGCCAGTAAACACGCCCGCTTTCAATCTTTCGTGCAGTTGCAGTAACATTGCACACGGGACACACGTTCCGTGGCGCATCGCCAAACAAACAGTGCGAAATGTGGCAATGTTTGCCATTTCCCCCAATGGTACGCCGTAACGCATTTGTTATTGTTCGATTCTGGTTGTTTAAGCCACCGATGGCTTTCGGTTGGTTCAACTAACTTATCATTCTACCAGACAATTCCTGCTTTTTCCCCCTCGTTTCATGGAAAACTGATCCCGTGTCTCCGTAAGCCCTCGAATTATGACACACCGAAGCCGATACAAAACGGATTTCGGGTTGCCGTACAGCTTTTGGCACTAAAAATATTGTCCCGACAAGACCTTCCTGTGTATTTCCTGTGTTCCAAGGGATTTTCCCAAACATCTCCCTTCCCTTTCCCGCTTTTCGTTGAATTCGTTTCGTGGCACCAGGACACACAACTCCGCACCTTCCATTTAACATCTTAATCCGGACGGGGAATTTGTTTGATAATGGTTGCTTTATTCGCTACAGCTTCGTGGTTAACTGTTTGCCATTAAGGAAGGACCTTTTGCTTTGCCATCCGGCGCAAGGGCCAATGCAAACAACGGTACGGCTGTTTTCCCGTATGCCCGTGAATCAAAAGCATCATAAATTACTATCATCATCATCATCATGAACATCATCGGGTACGTTGTGACTGTCCCATCCTTGCACAAACGATGGACGATTTCCTGCATTTTCGGGTTTCACACCATTTTCGGGTGCAAAAAGATTGATTTTTCGTAATGGATGTTTCCCGGCTGGGTGTTGCACGTACCACAACAACAGGAAGCAAATGGTACAAATATTTTCCTGCTCAGCCCCAGTTGTCAAAAGTGCATCTCGCTGCCCATCGCTGCGCATCAGCGTATGCAAACCGTTACAAATTCGCGAAATTAATTTTTGCCCATTTTTCTTCCCATTTCTCGTTTTGGGCGATTCGCTCGCTTTTTCTCTCCCAAGGGTCGCTCTTACCTTTGTTAGGGGATGAGAACACGTTACCCACGGCGGAAGGTCATACAGATGGTTTGATGTCAGTTTTAGAGGGATCTTAAACGAAGGCCGGAGCAAACCAAACCCGTGATCGTAACTAATGGCAGCTTAGCAAATGCTGGGCGACACTAATTGTTTTTTGTCTGATTTACATACAATTTATATCGTTTAGGAATATACATTTATGTTAAGGAACAGTTCAATATTGCCTTATGATATTTTTTTTTGTAATATAACAAATTTTCAATTGAAAATTTTTGAGCCAAATATAGTGTAATTCAGCAATTAAAAACAAAATTTTTTAATATATTTTTATCCCATACAATTCTGCTTATTCTCGCCGTTTTAACCACAGATCGACAGAAAAAAAGGATAACTAAATCATCTAAAAAGCATCCTTGTGGCTTGCTGCCATCCTTCGCTTTGAAAACCACAAGACGACTTCCTTTGGTACGAATCCTTCCACTTGTAGCAACGCTCACGCGTAAACCCACCCGTATGATATCTTCATTATTGATACACAACAAAGCTGTCCGCACCCTAACCTAGCCACACAATTCAAAAAGGAACTACCATCTATAAATGCAACCGAAGAGAAAGAAACCCCCTCTAAATCACACCAAACGATCATCGGTTTCGATCGACCTTCAGCAACAATCGACACGGGTTTTCCTTGGGCAAACGATTAATCATTTGCACCGGCGTAGCGATGCATCGCTTTTTCACGTCCGCGTTGACAACCCAGAACAAGCGGATCGCAACCAAATAACGCCTGTGTGAACATGTGTGTCCGGTGGCCAATTCGGTAGCCATTGTTTCCGGCCACAGTGCCGGGTGGAACTTTGTGGTGTCTCTCTTTCTCTCTCTCCGTACCGTCTGTTTTCGATTCGTTGTTTCACCTCGTGGACCTCGTGCATTTAGGTTTGCTTTATTCGCCGCTCTATATCTTCTATCTTTTGTTCCACAATTGGTGGACGGCTGCAACGTGCCACAGGAAAGGTGCACCGACAGGGAAGGACGAATGGAACACCGTGTGTGCCGATGGGCTATAATGTTGATACAAAATGGCGCAGCATGACCTCGGGCAATCGGAGTTTTGGAGTGCCTTGCACCTCGGTAGCAAGGCAACAGGAGCAGCAGCTGCTTCCACAAGGCGAAAGATGCGAACGAAAGGAAATCTTAGTATAAATGCATCCTTTGCAGGGAAATGTAGCTCTGAAGCTTGCTGTATTGTGAGGCATTACGTTCGCTTTAGTTTATCTTTCAGCGTCCATACCCTTTGCAACGCTTTAAAATATTAATTGCAGTTTTGATATTTACATAAATCTATAATATTCGGTTATCCTTTAATATTTATACCGGTTTTTCTTCGTGTTTTTCTTCAAAAAAAATGATAAGATTATTATTATATTTTTGAAGAACAACAAAGTAGTTTAAATTTGAAGCGAGATTCATCCACCCTTCTGTTGATTTTTCATATTAACTTCACACTAGTCACTATCTCCGCTCCTTAATCTTCACCCTAAATCCTTGATCGTTCTACGATAAGCTATTCCGACACACCTTCCAACCGGTAGCTTCTGTTGATTTAGGCACTTCACAGTTGCTACTGCCGCAGCTTCCAATTTTCCGCTCTACTTTCAACGATCTCAAGTCCCACACCGTTGCATGGTCATTTCGCTCTTCAACTAACCTGTTCTATCCCTATTCGCAAAAAAGTATCTCCTTCCGGCTTAACTTCCAACAGTGATCTAAGGTTCTTGCGCGAAGGAAGCACTAATTTGTACTCACACTTGACGGTAAAGTCATAGTGAGACGGTAGCACGTAAAAATAACAGACCATTGCGTATACCACCGTTGGGAGGCACGAGTAATTATCTAATTATTTGCAACTACGAAGCTGCTCTCGGTACACATCCAAATGGTTACAGACTACATGCTTCTTCATTGCATCTAATCCTCGTACGGTAAGTTCCGTAAATTATTGTACTTTCGACGCGTTCGAGGCTCATCTTTCACCGGTTCGTGGTAGGTAGCATGGCTTGGGTAACTACCGGTAACTACTGGTCAATTATCAGCTTACCTCAAGTGGCTTGCTGACTGGCCACTTGAAGCAGTAGAGAAGAAAGGCGCAAAAGTTTAAGGGAAAGCAGAATAAAACCGCACACTCACGCCTCACTCCAACCGGGACATCTTCACTGACCACCATTCAGAAGCAAAGTATCATGTTTGGTCTTGTACCGACCGGTGCCTTATCGGTGCGATACGATCTAAATCCCGTTTCTACGAAAGCGGTGCCACAAATTCCGCTTCCTATTGGCAAATCTCTTCGCCCGTCTGGATGATCTAGAAAAAAACACGTTAATTATGGACGATTGCTACCGTCCGACATTTAATGATCCGTTTTCCACCTTCGCTCCGGGGATTAGTTGGCGAAAAAATAACATCAAACCAATGCCAACGTGTGTGTGTGTGTGTAGCCCGTAAAGAGCACCAAATGACCCACAAAACTGCAAATTGAGCGTCTTCATGAACAATATGGACACTGCCACGAGTCCTTTTCAAGCTACGATTCTGGCTGGACTTTTCTTACCGCTTTCTTGCCGCATAAGTGCAGCCATGGTGCGTAGTTTGCGCATGTAATTTTATCCTCCAAAAACTCTTCGCATAATGGGAAAATTGAATAATTGCGTCGGAACGTCCTTTTCTTCATATCCATTCAGTTCGTTCGCGTTCTATTGCGCTGTACTTTGTGGCGGCTTATATTTTGTGGCACACACAAAAAAACACCGCATCCCATTGTCGTCTAGATGCTCCAATAAATACACGAGCACACATCATCCTTTCTCTAGCCCGGTCGATTGTGTGGATGCGTCAAAACAGTTCGCAGCTAAGGACACGCTGTCGGTGCCGGTACGCTACAAACGAATTCGCACACAAAACCTCTGCTGGACACCGTACATTCAATGGGTTTGTCTGGTGGGCACAACTGCTCTATCCCCAAACAGCAGAGCTGCTTATTGAGACAAGCGAAAGCGAATGAAACCTGATCTCACCGCTGGCCAATGGATTTGGAGTGGAACGGGTTCGTCGTTTATGTCTGCGATTTGCGTTGCTGTCACCAGTTTGCTGTGCTGCCGTAAGAAGAATTAGACAAGGAAGGATAAAGTTTACACGAAAATAAGCAACACCAAACAAACTAAGCCGCCTGGGAACGATCATCATTGCGATACGTTTAGTGATCATTGCGGATAGAAGAAAAGCAATGGTTTTCTTCCTTAGCTACGTGTGAGCTATTTTGGAATTTATTTAAATATAATAAAGAAAACAAGTACAAACACAACACATTGGTCTGCTTCAATGTCCTCTCATGGTGTACTGTATCACATCACACCCCGTAACTATATGGTGACATTTTCACGCCCAGCTTCCACACCGCAGGACCACTTCCTTATTTTGCTCTGTTGACATACAAACTAATTTTCGGCACATTCTTCTCACCGTTCGCTTCCGCTAATATGGATCAGATCTGAACGCTGCTATGCTGCTGAGGCGCAGTGTGACATCAACATGATATCATAATTTTGTCCATCCTACTGCCAGCAAACGCACCGAGCCCGATGGTAATTTTACCTCCTCAATTACGCGCCCTTGTGTGGACCAAAATGGACCTGACGAGGAAAAGAAAAAGAAACAATCCACCAAAGGTCGCACAATGGTTACCCACCGATTACCCCCAGGGCATCATCCAACATAGTGTGGCGTTGTGTCAGCTTCCCGCACTGCAACATCGTAATGCTCAATTTATGCTCCCGGCTGTTCAACGCAACCAAACACCGTGGCTGGTTGTAATTTCAAACCGCAAAACATTGTGACTACGGTGCCGCAAACTTACACGCCCGTGTTCCCGAAATTGCCCAAGGGCATCAGGTCCTTCTCTCTCGCAACGAACACGGGTGTGCAGGCCACCGCACAGAGGTAAAATCTGTCATCATTTTGTTTGCTACATACCATTCATTAGCTGATAACTGTTTTCCGACACCGCATAAGAACCTGAACCCACATTGCATGGCCGAAATTGCGCCAGATGAGCTGAAATCTGAGTGAAGTGTGCGTGTGTGTGTGTTTTCGGATTTTGCGGAAATTCTTAAGAAACCTCCGGGAAATTGGAAGCTACACAAACAAAGCTATCCATTCGACAAACAACCACCGTGGGCAGATTATCCCAAACTTCCTGGCCACAATTGTGCGGCCGTCAGTTGAGCACCAGGAAGATATCTTACCGGGCACCAACGTCCCGATGCTTATCGCGCTAGCAAACGTTCACAAGTTGAAGGAATCAGGATCGACTTCGTAAATGGATCGTGAACGTTCAGGTCAGATTGGTGATGATTATCTCACGGTCCATAACCACGCAACGGGTACGGTTTTTATCCCCATTTCGTGGTGCTTATTGAACACTCATTGCAGTTCCATATGCAGCAACCATTCGAACCGAGCATTTGCACGTGTCCGAAGGGAAGTTCTGACTGGTTGCACACAATGCTCTGACTTTTGCAAATGATCTATCGCCCTTGCTAGCAGTACACGCGTCGCGTTTTGCGATAGAGAGCTGACAGCACAAATAATAATAAATAGTAAGCAATCGAGCGATGTTCTGCGAATATGTCTGAATACTGGAGAATGACTGCAAATAGAAAATCAATATGCTACAATGCTATGGCAAACTTGACAGGGATTGACATTGGACAACTAGATACACGCATTACGACCTAGAATACTTCTTAGAAGAGAGTATCTCTAGAAGTTGCTTATTTTTAGAACAATTGATAGACCCTTCTCGATAATTATCCATCTAACACATTATTGTCTCAGATCTCCTTCCTTCGCAACAGCTCAAAAAGATTCTAAAGATTCAACTGTTTAACAAGAACTCACCTCCACATCAACTCCCGATCGATCAACACAAGATCGATGGAGATACTGAAAAGCCATGCCATTCAATAAACAAACAACCGAACATGGAACGTACATCGGACATGAAATCGATCAACCGACAAAACATGCCCACAATACAGCTCTCCACTTGTGCATCACCAAGAAGCCAGACTGATCTCTTCCTTGATCATCACCTGAACCATGACGCGGAGGACCTTCCGCGAATGTTTTCGGCACTATCTCGTCCACCTTCTCGAGGCACGCTTTTCCCTCGTTTGCGTACATTCAAACGAGTTGACGCGAGGATCGATCGTGTCTCCGGGGCTTATGAAAGGCACAGTTTGATATCTGTTCACATTCATCATCCTCAACCAGCACTGGCCAGTGGGCACTGTGACCTTGCAGACTGTATGAGACCTCGGTGCCTCCGTACCTTATTTGGTGTGACCGGCCAATATCGGCATCCCACATTCTGGACATGGTGGCTGAGATGATGCCCGATAACTACCAGTTAACTCCGTGCGTGTGTCTGTCTCGTTACACTAGCCGTTGATGGACGCATCGGTTCGGGAAACAATGAACAAAAAACGTTGGAACTTGCAGCGCACAGAGTGTAGTCTCCCGCGGGATATCATGTGGCGTTCTTAGCCCAGAACGAGCACCTTCGAAGCAAGACATGAGTTACGCTAGGAACAAATTTTTGGAGAAAAAGAGATCCTCATCCATAAACTCGATACACCTAACCACGCACCTAGTGCTGTGAAATTCGTTGGTAACGAAGAATACACCAAGACAGTGTCCTAATATGACCCCTATGAATGAAGGATTCATCATCCGGCTGTCAAAACTATTCATTGTTTTGTCTCTTTCCTTCAATCACCATCTCCTTTGGAAGATCATCTTAACATGTTCATCTTTGCCGTGATGAAAAAGACACAAACAAAATGAAGCTGTTCTATTCCTACTGCACGATGTCACCTCACATCAGGAGGTCCCAACATCACCAGTTACAGTCAGTTACTGTTTGTGCCCACTTTCACCTAAATATACATGAAATTGGCAAAAGGCAGAAGCAACACCACCAGAAGTCGCTCCCGTGGATGACCCACGGGTTTTGTTTACCCTACCACCCGCTGCTCATCACTGCCTCTGCTCATCTAGCTTTCTAGCATCCTCTCTGTACATTGCAAACATGCCAAGGGACTGTGCCGGTGGCTGTAAATTTGCTCCGTTGACATCTCGCCCGTTGGGCGCGTGATCGTTCCGGGAGTGCCGGTGATAAGAAAGATTGTTTTGAAAACTGGAATTGCGAAGGTGCATGCAAATTGGTGTTGCCGGTTGGTATTCCATGACTACACGTACAGCCGGGTGGTCGACTGAAATTTCCTGAAAATGTACAGCACAATTACAACTCACCATGGGGAGAATTCGACTACCGACTGTGAGGGCGTGTGGCCAAACGTTTCCAAACTGCTAGAAAGTTGTAAACCTTGTACAGAGAAAGTTTATCCCTAGCAGACCACAGTTTGCCAAACAACTTTTTTCTTCAGCACATTTTATTGGACATTTCGATGTCCAAGTAAGCAGTAGTTCACTTCAAAGTCTTCAAAACAATGTGCAGTCTATACTTTTTTAAAGAGTTCCCTATCTTTCTAGTATCCCAGCTTGCATATTACAATTCCCACCCAAAACGTACGTTATTGAAATATGAATCCAGTCGCATTTCATTCGCTTGTTATCTGATTAGATTTGCATCAGAGCTACGTATTCAGCCAGAACCGGATAAACAATGGGACACATAAATCAGAAACAATTACTACCTACTTTGCTGTACCGGGCACGTGGGGTGCTAGCGGTGATTCTAAACCCTTGGTAAAGTAAGCATATCACATTGTACTACATTTGATGCAATTTTTATTTACGATCAAACTGATGTAATACGATCTTTTACGAACGAAAAAAAAACAACGGGCATCAGGCGAAACCAGCAGCGCAGTTGCGTGCGTGAGAGACTCATTGGTCGAACAATCGATACAGTTTGTTCACTCTTTTTTTTTTTGCTATTTTCTGGCACAACTTTATCAATTGCACAGATCATGTACATTGTTCTAGCAGAATTGAATCCTTGCGATATTATTTTGAATGCAAAAAAGGGCAAATTCCGTATGCCAAAAAAAATACAGAATAATGATTGATCAAGGTAATGACACATTCGATCGAGAAAAAAAAATATGTTAAATTCATACAACAGTTATGAAATTACTTTTCAAGTACATGAGAGATAACCTTAGAGCCCTGATGTAAGAAAAAAGAACAATTCTAAAATTTACTCCCTTGGAGATGCTGGGTATCGATCCCAGTACCTCTCACATGCTAAGCGAGCGCTCTACCATCTGAGCTACATCCCCTTGTCATGATTGAGGAGTTATATTGCTTCAAGCTTACGATTGGATTGGTATATAGGTTTTCATATTATATGAAGTATTTCTTGTGTCATATAATTGTAATTTATAATATAAAAATGCTAGATAAAACAAAAAAGTATTTTCATTTGTAACTTTCCTAAATATTATTGATAAAACCGATCTCATGATAACTAAACTCTTAAACTGTCCATAGTTTACCACTAAAATGTGAACTTTACCACAACATCAATGTCCTTCTGGCTTTCCCATTCAAAACTGCCAAACGAAATCCAAAACGCTCCCTTATTCCATTGCAAACAACAACATTAGCAGATTGTTTCATGGTCGCTGCCCTAACCATTTGCCCTTGGATTATCGGCCAGATAAAGCTAGCCCGATTGAAACCCGATATCGGTCCAATTGTTTGTTTTTGTCCACTCGGCTACCAAAGTTCTGCCGCACCCCTCATTTTCGTCACCATAAATTTTACATCACTGGTGGGGAATGAACGTTACCGTTCAGGGCTCAATTCCACAAATCAGAACTGTGCGACAGGGATAAAAACGGAAACACAAAATCCCACCGTCACCCGTAATCAGCTACTTTGTATCAAAATTTATATTTATTATTCTAACAACCGTCCAACAATTGCCTCACTCTAATGTCAACAAGGGAAAGATAAAAGGGATGCACTCAAGCTGCTTAGTTGGATCTGTTTTTCTTCCCAGCTTTGTGCTTCAACGGCCAACAGCAACCGAAAAATTACACTTTTACAACAATGTCACCAGACGCAGCGTTGTCCTTTTTGGCCACGGAAAAACTCGTTCCGGAAGCACCGTGCGGCCAAACGGTTCCGGTGTGGAGATGGCGCCGCCATCATGCATCATTGCGGCATGTTTGCTTTGTAGTCGTTGTACACGCGGGAAGAGTCTGCCGCACAGTTGGGTGACACAATACGGCAAAACATGAAAGCGCTCGGGCAGTTCGGGCCGCATCAAGAGCGCGCGCGTCATCCGATCACGGATCGGATAGTAATCGTACCGAAAGTATCACATTTCTACTTTCCGTTCGCTGCTGGAAGAGAAATTCTATCAAGACAATCCGTTCGCAATCCCGATTCTCGTAGTGCTGCAAGGACTAGTGAGAGAATAGCAAAAGGAGCGAATGGAAGCAGCAACAAAGAGAAAACAAGGCGTTGCATTTTAAACCGATGTTTTGCATCATACATTCGAGTTTAATTTGATACTTTGCTTGTTTTTTATAGGTTTTCATTGTTTACCATTTTTTTAAAAGCAAAACTATCATAATTACGTGTTGGTCTTATCATCACAATCTTTGATGCATAAGAATCCTCCTTTACCACTTTATTGTTTGCTTTTCTGGTTGAAAATCCCTAATATTGATGCAAGTTCGTTTCCCTTCGCTAGGTTTATTATTGTATTGGAATTTCTTTCAAATTTCTTTGAATTTTGACACAAAAGTAGGGACTTTACTTCTAAAACATTCTTTCCTGGCTAAGCTTTCCAATACTTCATCAACCACAGGATCCACCGTGTTCCACGAAAGCGTATGCAACCGATCGTTTTATGACCCCCAATCAACTGTGATTGGCCTGGCCCAACTTTTTGCAGAACACTCTGTAGCAGTGCAGCACAATCCACACGTATAGGACACACGTCACAGCATGATACAGATCACGTCGATGTTCCCATGTAAATCCTTCCGGTGCGCACCACCATTCTTCTCCTGTAGTGATGTGCCACCGGCCTAAGGTTTTATGGTGGGGTCACTTACATCCCAGGAGTAAACCAATCAAACAAACAAACGATCGTTCCTTAAACCTACAGCTACAGTGCCATCAGCACCGTCCAGGAATTTCAATCCTTAGAACAACCATAAACAACCAATATTTGTTCCTGTTGAATTCCTGTTCTTCCCCGGACACAATGGTGCAAAATGTCGTGTTTTATGAGCGGTTGCAAAGGAGAAAACACAATCCGGGAACGCTGAAGGCGAACGCACATTCTCACCTCTCTGTTTCGTTGGTGCATTGTTACCAAATTCAGTCAGATTGTTGTGCATCAACCAGGCTCGGGTTCGTCGCTTGCTGTTACCAAGGTAATTTTACAGTGTAAAGAGTATTTTTAAGCGCGCTAGCATGATGCAATGCAGCGAATGGAATGCTATTCGAAAAGAAGTTCGTTCAAGGACGGAATGGTAAGGTGTTTCTCTTACGAACGATCATCTGTCATTTGAACAAACAAACACGCGTAAACAAATTCCATGCCTACGGTGCAGATTATGAATGACCTGTCTACAAATAAAGCCATACATAAAGCACTAAAGGCGACGTTAAACATGTTGAAAAATGCACCGCGACGCTTTGAGCTTATACTATTAGCTCTTTCTGGTTCATTCTCGGGAAGGCATAAACTACACTCTGTGTAAAATATCCTCTTTTCTCCCATTGCTTCAGGTGAGAAATATAAGTGTAACAAATACCATCATCTCTTTAATCATTTGATTGCAAGCAAGCTAGCGGCAACAAAAAAAATCTCCACGAAAATAAAGCAGACACAGTCGTCGTAAGAAAAATGATGATTGAAACATCAAAACGAGCTCAGCTCACCTTACGGTCGCATCGTTATTTTTCACGCGACCGGTCCGATGTGTTGTCCGGCCCGAGCGAACCCGATGTCTCGTTGTTTGACGAAATGAGAAATTGAAATAAAAACGCCATATATTATGACATATCGCTATTGTTCGGTATAATATTTATGATGTGTAATTTATCTTGCACTCTTCCTCACCTATCGCCCACAACCGCCAACGACTTCCTCTTAAACAGAAAAACAAGCGCTTACGGGTGCGGGCGAACGCATAGATTTGTTGTTTTGCCTCATTTTCTCGCACCTTTTTACCGCGGCTTTACCCGGCTCGAGCTTGACGGCATGACTTTTATTGATAAGTGCACGCGGTGTCGTTCGTCTCGTCTCGATGACGTCTTCGTTTGGCCGTTGTTATGAGCCGGACGATGGACGATGAGAAGAAAGAAGACGAATCCCTCTATTCATGGTTCCCAAAGAGCGCACAGCGTGATCCCCGTTCTTCGCATCGAGCAGCTAAGAATAGACGATCAATGCAACAGGTTGCTATGGAGACCGGGCGATAGATCGCTCTATGGGAATGCACGCTCAAAGCCGATTCAGTTGATTTATGGTGGACGGTTTGTAATTAGATTTTCCACCCAAAGCATAGCTATATTCAGCTGGGAATTATGATTCTAGAAGAGGACAAATAGAATTCCAGAAGCAGATCGTTTCGAACGATTCATTATACTTTCACGACTGAAGGCTCATTTCTATCATGTGGATGTTCCGTCTTCGATCATCAAATTAATCAATCCCTATCATTTACGACTGTCTGAAAAGAATATTCTTTTATGACGTATCTTGATTGAAATTTTTAAATATCTTGTTGAAAGAGGTGTTTAAAACGTATTAAAGAAATAATTTAATTATTTTGATTCCAATTATTGATTCTCTGAATATGCAAGATCTGGATATTTAATGTATGGTAACTCACGTTCATCAAAAAAATACTCAAGATGGCTAAGCTACTCAAGTAGAAACTCAATTGGTTGGACCATACATGTGACATGTATTATGAGCTTCTTCATGCAGGAAAAAGTAATACATCCTTACTTTCATTCTATTTAGTTATATCCCTTGCAAAGTATTGTTATTATAAAAATATTAATATTCTTTTACACTGCAGCACGTGTTTTGAGCAAGAAAAGTATTCAATCATCCCTCTGTCACGCACTGCCAATAGAAATCAACCAATCGCTGAACTGTGCATTCTTTGCCAGAAACAAACCGCGGTACAGCGGTAGCATTCTGTCCCGCCTAAACCATTTTGTGTTCGCATCAAGAAACACAAGACGACGAACCAACCATCCCGTGCTCAATCATGTGTCTCAACAAATCAGTTGCTTTACAATTCGCTCATCCACACGGTGACGGAGAATCCGAAAAAAAAAACCGCAATAGCCACCGGCACCGATCGGAAGCTGCTTGCTGCTTGCTGATTGCACCTCGCCTTAGATGCAGATGTCGGTAGAAGCAGCTTTTGCATTTGCCCATCCGCTCAACCGCTTTTGAGCATTCTCGATCACCATGCATGTTTTTTCGCTTTTCGATTTCGATCATCCGTGTTTCGATCCGAACGGACGCTTCCCTGTGGTGTAAGCGGATCCTGTTTTTGCACACTGCCTATATCTACCTACGAAAACTGGTGTATTTGCAAATGGAAGGACAAAACAAACGCAAACTACAACAAACGCGCCCAGCAGAAAGAGGCACCTGAACGTCTAATGCATGTAAGCAATGCATCAATCGAACTCATTCACTCACTCACTCACTGCATCCGTTTCGCTGACAAGCGCACACATAGCTAAGAGAAATGTGTCATCGAATCCACTAATGCACTTTGTCAGGGAACCGGTCGAATCGGTCAAATTGACAGGACAGGATGTGGACCTCTAGCAAGGATTCTGTTTAGTCTTCGCTAACAAGTGAAACATCTTCCTGGCTTTGTGGCATGCCAGAAGTAAAGATGTATCACAAATCCCTCGGGCCTTCAGAACAACGGCGATAGACATCTTGACGATTCGGGACGCCTGTCCCACCGGGTTTTTGCAGGCTACATTCTCGGTAGCGATGAATTGTTTACCTGTCATGTCAATGCAAATTGCCAACGATGCACACGACGAGATGATTGAGCGCTTGCGGTTACATTTGCAACGTAAAACGATTCCGGAACGCTTGTTTGCCGATCATTTGGAATGGATTAACATGCGTGCCTTTTGTTGTTGTGGTGTTTTGTTTCCAACAATATGGAAAAATAGGAAGAAAAACATTGTCTAAAAATTCCACAAAACTCCTTATAACATAACGTAACATATTAAAATGAAAAACAACTTTCTTCCAAACAATTCACTCAAAACTTTTATTTTGCCTTTTTTCTTGCAACGCAATTTTTGGTGTTATTTTTCTCTTTTCCAGCCTCCACAAAACTCACTCATCGCTGTTTATTCATCCCGTAATGCGGTCGATCCCGATCGCGAGAGTATCGAATTTCCTTTGATCTTTCAGCGGCACCGCACTCGCAACTGATCGTACGCGATGGCATTTATTTTCGGCGCTCAATTGAGTGTAGCACCACTGATCATATTTTTAAACAACATCGGAATATCAAGAAGTAATGTAAAGAAGAATTGTTGTATAAATAACATTTACATAGCATTTAGGTAGTTGAAATATTACAAAACTTATGTAAACATAAATCAGATATCTTAGTTAGAAATATAAAGTTATTCAACTTGCTACACTCAACCAACAAGAACTATTTTCCTTTCGGCGTAAAATTCTGTCCGCCACTACACCTGAGAATCAAGCATCATTTCCATCTCCACCTCGGCACAGGCGCCATCATAAAGGCAAAAACCGCGCCGCCATCGTCGGTAATTATCAATATTTTCACAACAACGTAAACCCATTCAAAGGTACATTTCGGTTCGAAACTTGCGGCATCGCTGTACCTTCCAATTCAGCCTGCTACGGGCAAAAGAAAGCGCCAAACTTTGCCCCGTACCGTCAAACAACACCGGCCGGCCAGCACCGTTGTAAGGGGCAATTGTTCGACCGAAAACCACCGCGGTCAGCCTTCTGTGTTTCGCTGCCGAAAAACCGCTCACTAATTTGTGGAGCAAATGTTCGCCGCTACGGTCGGCGATCGACAATGATCCGTTGGGGATGCTACCAATCTTACCACCCACCCGTGTGCCATTCCCTTCGTATTGATTTCTCACCGTGCTGCACAGTTCATTCATTTATTCATTCAGCACGAACAAGAAGCAAGAGAGAAAAGCAAGCGGGTAGCGCCACAATGGAGCGCCACAAAGGGCGAAAAATTACTACGAACGTGAAGCAGGAAGAGCGCGGAAAGCGTTTGCCAGCATTTGCGTTATGCTGGTAGCCGCGATATAACAGAAAATTACACACCGAAAGTGTTATACGCCATTTTCAAAACATTAATGCCATATAACAACAAAAAGATGCTGAAGCAAAACAACCCCAAGCCCAGTGTTTGGTAGTGTGGCAAGATGGGGAAAGAGAAGGAGAGAGAATAAGCAGGGAGGCCGAAGATTTGCAACCGAGGCTCGGTGAACATAGTGAAGCAACCGTGGGTGCGTACGGTGGAGATCAGTTGCTGACAATCTGTAATCAAGCACGATCTGCCGCCATTGCCGCCATCATCTACGCTAGAAAGTAAGCTGTACGCCCACCCGAACCGGGAGTTTTGCTGCCCGGGGTGGACAGGGAGACAATGGGTGAATTTCGGGTGAAACAGAGGGTTAGTCCATTGACCGCTTGCCCAGTGAAACTTCGCCGTGTTGGGGGACGCGATGCAAGATGGTTCATTAATGTAATGGATCTTATGATTAGGACCAACGCAAAGCCTAACGTTTGCTGTGCACAAGTTGCCAATAAGTCGCCACAAACAGCTACCAGCAAGCAGCAGCATCAGCACCAGTGCTGCCCATATGCCCATCAACTGCTCCCTTTTCATCAATGAAATTTTAAATTCCGTGTTGTGAAAGGGGTTGCGAGTACGGCCAAGATGGTGAAAAAAAAGAAAGGAAACACAATTTTCCTTGTCATGGATATCTTTTTGGTTCGCGTACGACACCTATCCATTCGTACCAATTCCGCACACTATCGGGTTATGTTGTAAGCATTTGAAAGTTTGTTATAAATATAGCTCACTTCGGTTGCTTCATTTGCGGGCGAATAATTAGCATGATGTTAAGTTTACTCTAAATTAGTACAGCTGCGCGATTCGATTGCATTGCTTTGGCCTGGTGGCAGTTTTCATCCGTAATGTCGACCAGCTATTTGGAGATAATTCTTGAAAGTTTCACGCGACCAAGCAGGGGCTAATGATAGTGAGTTATGACACCGTGCTTCACTCGCAGCATCACAGGTCCCAAACGCTGTGGAAGGAAAATGTGGCTCTCTACAGACATCCACCTACCCTGAACCGATCGATGCGAGAGGCAAAGCAAAACGTTCGATTGGTACAATAATTACTGGACAGGCTTGCATAAACATCGAGCGTTATGTGTGTGTTCGACTGGTGGTTTTTGCTTCCAAGTCTCCAAGTCACATCGGGCCATTCCTTATAGCTATTATTTTGCCACTAATTTGCCAACACTTTTGGCGTTAGGTCACACGGTGTGATTATTCACCATCTGGGAGGTGCTGGACTGATGGATTTATATCATTACTCTGCCAGCCGGCTGTTACTATTTCGACATGCGCTCAAAGGACAAATTGGACTAATGGCGCGTTGACATGATGGGGTCAGTAAATTGCATGCGAAGAAAGACAATTTGGACTTTGGCTTGGAATGGTGCCAATTGGATTTTTAGATTTTAGCAAATTATTTTCAAAATCCAACCCTTAATTTCAACTAAAACTCTTGGTCGAACAAGAAATCAAATATGTTAACATGTTGCCGTCAAAGCAGAACTGAATGTTATAAATAAATCTTAAACAATGAAAAACGTTCAAACATTAAGTTAAATGTAAAAATCAAAACCCTCAAAAATGTAAGAATAAATGTAAAAACTAAACAAGCACACAGTAGAGAAAAATATGAATGCTTGTATAAGAAAAGGTAGGAAAAACTTCGAATAAAAAATTGATTAAACGAATATCTTAACGAATCAATAACGAGAAAAATAGATATTTAGCATAAATTAAGAGAAGTTTAATGCGTAATTCAGAAAATCATGAATAAATAACGATGTTAAAAAAAATCGAAGCAAATCTCAAGTTCTTTCTTTCCAACTTGATTAGATGATTAGAGCTTAAACTCCTATTTCAACAAATACTTGAGATCGAATTTTTAAACTTTGAATCATTTCACATCGTTTAGGACTTCCAACCGAGATGCATCTTGCATCTACTTATGGCCCTTCGTGCAGCTTTATTTTAAACATTTTCCCATACTTCGTATTCCCTATTGCTTTTCCACAACCAACACTAGCCCAAGTTTTACTCTCCCAAGCGGAACGTTTAATTGCATTTAAACATTGATATGAAACACTTGAGACGATGGAAAAAATAAACTCCATGTGTGCGAGAACTTCGATCGATCGATCCTTCGATTGGTNCTTGGTCGAACAAGAAATCAAATATGTTAACATGTTGCCGTCAAAGCAGAACTGAATGTTATAAATAAATCTTAAACAATGAAAAACGTTCAAACATTAAGTTAAATGTAAAAATCAAAACCCTCAAAAATGTAAGAATAAATGTAAAAACTAAACAAGCACACAGTAGAGAAAAATATGAATGCTTGTATAAGAAAAGGTAGGAAAAACTTCGAATAAAAAATTGATTAAACGAATATCTTAACGAATCAATAACGAGAAAAATAGATTTTTTTTTTTTTTTTTAGTATGTTAGAACGGAACAGGCCGTATTAGACTAATTTTACCACGTAGCAGGCTAGTCAGACCGTGCTACGGGGGGACGGTCCGAATGGGATTTGAACCCGGTCCGGTCGTGTTAGGAACTGGCGCCGTTGCCAAATGCACCACCGGGCCGCCCCGAGAAAAATAGATATTTAGCATAAATTAAGAGAAGTTTAATGCGTAATTCAGAAAATCATGAATAAATAACGATGTTAAAAAAAATCGAAGCAAATCTCAAGTTCTTTCTTTCCAACTTGATTAGATGATTAGAGCTTAAACTCCTATTTCAACAAATACTAGAGATCGAATTTTTAAACTTTGAATCATTTCACATCGTTTAGGACTTCCAACCGAGATGCATCTGGCATCTACTTATGGCCCTTCGTGCAGCTTTATTTTAAACATTTTCCCATACTTCGTATTCCCTATTGCTTTTCCACAACCAACACTAGCCCAAGTTTTACTCTCCCAAGCGGAACGTTTAATTGCATTTAAACATTGATATGAAACACTTGAGACGATGGAAAAAATAAACTCCATGTGTGCGAGAACTTCGATCGATCGATCCTTCGATTGGTGGTGTTTGATTTCCGTTCCCAGGAAACTACTCAACCACGACCTCCCACCGGTTCGCGCGATTAGTCGTTGCCCAATAAAAACCCACTTAAACGTTGCCGACTCGTCTGCTCGCCTTACCCGAGCTCACCGAGCCACATCAACTAATCACAGCGCGCGAAAGGTCCTCGCTTTACCTTTACGATGAAAATCCCGACCCGGACTCGGGTTTTGAATAGGGCGCCCGTTTTCCCAACGCGCTCTCGCTGCTTTTCATTGCTGGGTGGGCCCCCCCATCGTGTCGGCGACTTCTTTTTTTCCTGGTCGCAAGATGACGGAAGACTTTCGCTCAGGTCCCGCGGTGAAGGGTTTATGGTCCCGATTGCACAGCAGGGACACTCTCTTCCGGTGATCCTTGATTTCTTCGGGGCATTTTTTGTGTGTTGTGTGCTGCTTGTTGTGTAGTGTTCAAGAGTTGACAAAACCAATTGACTTCTCAACGACACGCTCCGTTCCATTCGATGCGCGAATCTAAGTCTTTCCTGTACGGGGCTTAGCTCTCTATTGTAAAATATTCTTTCCCCGCTGTCTGAAGAGAGAACTCAAGCACAAACTTCTTATACTCCGAAGAGGCATAACAAGAAGAAGAAGAAGAAAGCGTTAAATATTATTGATTTATTTATATTATTTTTTTCGCTAAACCATTTCTTCAGTTTAAAGCAACAACAAAAAGAGCGTAATTACTCCCTAACGATTAGTTGCAATTTTGATGAACTCGCGTCACAATTCACGTCATCCCTGCACGGCTATAATTAACCGATCGCATGCGATGCGGGCACGCAAAAGGAAGCAACATTTGACGTTTGAATTGCGCCACCCTTCACAATGCACGTGTCGAATTTTATTTTGAACGCAAAATTATTCATTTTAGTTTAACAGAAAAGAAGGAAAGAACGCACTAGACGAAAGCCATACAATTTAACCGATCGGTATTCAAGATGTGTATGTGTGGATTTAAAATTATGGTTTCAAAATCGCATTTCTTTTGGCTACACCTTTCTCCAATTTAGGCGCGATATCCTTTCACACTCTCGACTGGAGCGAACGAATACTATCCACAACACAGTGTACAGGGTGTGCGCCCTAAAACTCCTTCCTGGCACACTCCTGTTCCTGGGTCGTTCTGGAGTTTGGATACACCTTCTCTCCTAAAAACTCTCGTCCGACCCGGCAGGAGTCGACGAGAAAACCCGCCCGACAACTCACCAAACAATAGAAACATAATTCGCCGGAGTTTTGCTTACTTCTATCTCCACTGTTGGATGCCCAGTTTGGCCAGCTCTCCACGGTTAGCCTGCGAAACAAAACCAAGACCGCCAAACCATGATTCTATCGAACGGGCTCGGTGCCACAAGAACACCCCTGTACTAGCTTCCGAATGGCAACAGCAACTACAAAAAAGGTGTTTATTTATGCACCCAACCGGATGGCGGCGACGCCACGAACAATAGCCAGCCGTGATGGACGTTAGGAACAGAAAAAAAAGGGCGGCAAAATTGCACCCGCTCGTCGTCCTCGTTGCTGGGTTGGAAGGCGGACCACGATCGCTCGACAAGACAACTCGTGCCCGTGCTGCTACACAAACCGGCAGCGAAGAAGCCCACCAACACCAAAGTGGACAGTCACAGTCTCCGATGGAAGGCGCTCCCGTGGGACTTACCGACAACCCAGCAGCAGACGAACAAAAACAGCACCTTAGCGCCCTTTCGACTCTTTTGACTTTGTGCCTGGGGCCGCGACCGGCGGACCGGTGGAAAAGGCGCTCCGTCATCTTGTTTAATTCGCACCTGTACTTATCTATGATTTTTCCTAAAGTTTTGTTTACCTAAACGTGTTATTAGACTGGATACGTGGTTTTGTTTTCTGTTGTCACGCGGTGGCCGCTACCAGCCAAATGCCTTTCTTTATGGGTTTTTTTTTGTTATTGGCATTGTTTTTGTACGTGTGTGAACACGCAACACACGCAGCTGTAATCAGTGTGTTAAAAGTAGAAGCCTGAATTGTTTCGGTAGCTTTGATGTCTTGACGTCTACATTGGACAGTAGTTTGCCGTGTAATAGTATACGTGATACCTTTGTATTTAGATTTTCATAAAAACACTTGAACACCAGAATAAAACAGACTGCTCTCAACTAAGCATAAGACAAAATGTCGTCATCATGCTTAGAAGTTTATGGACAGAAATTGAATTTCTTCGCGAAGGACATCCAGAAATACTTTGTAATAATTCTTCTTAAACTCTCAGGATAAATAACTAGCCTTCTATATCTGGTACAGTTGTGTGTTCCCGTCCTATCTGGAGATTACAACATTTTTCTTTTAAGAGATCTCATCTCTTGTGACAGAGTTCTCTCTTGACTATCACAACAAAGTCTCGATCGACAAAGATGTCTGTATATAATAAGTAATTCTAAGAGCTTTGGTGCATTAAACTGACATACAAATCGCGTGACCGTGTAGTTATCTTCATAAAAGGACAAGTATAATGCTTTAAAACTCTTGAATACATTCGGAATACGTACTATTAAGATAGGGCTATCTCTAGGATAGGATATATCTCTATTAATACAAGAGCATAATCAGGGAGTTTAATGTCTAATGAGTTGTCATTTAATGTCTAATCTATTTAAAATATACAAAATAACAAACATCCAAAAACGCTTAATAGTTACCATATTCGATTAGGATTCAAACCGTTTTCGAGCACTCTGCGCTCTTATTGTCATGAAGCAACTCCTCAAACAGCTTCACAATCAGCTAATATGAACGTTTCAAAAACAGCTACTCTAGCTTCTGCTTCCTGCTTCACAATCATCATCTTCTGCAAATACTGACATGGCCGTGATCTTGCCGGTGTGTCAAAAACGCACGTCGTCCTCCGCCATCGCGCCCGGCGAAACGAAGAGGGGAAAGCGAGCGTTACAGAATTAAAACATTATTGTGCGACAGTGCGCACATAAATCAAGTGCCGATAATTCGATTAAAAGTCGACCCACCCCGAACCGGAGCGCAGGATGCCACCAATTCCGTGCCGGTTCATTCGCGTCGTACCCGATCACTTTTCGATACCCGTTGCAGATGGATGGTTTTCCGAACGGGAACCCCTTTTTCTCCTGCAAAGCTGAAGCAGAAGTTTGTCTGGATCTCCTGCGCTATTTCGTCGTTACAGTAACGTGTAATTGACGGCTGCGGAAGCAACATTACGGGCCCAGGATGGAAAGCAACCCCTCGATGGAAAATGTTCCTGTTCGGGGATGGCGAACGGAAGAGACACTCCTCTATTTTACACCACTTAGGGAAGGGCTACACTGTCTCACCCTGTTTCTCGTGCTATTTTTTCCCCCTTTTCGATGGATTACAACACGAATGATCCCTCTACGCCGTCGTAACAAAACACCGTCCGTATGCAGGGAAGTAGCATGTTTTTCCGTTTTTGACAGCGACGACTTTCAATATTGATATTGAACAACTTTGAACCAGCACCACCATTGCCATTCGCTTCGTTTGCTGTTTCGCGCGTCATTTGAAGACAATTAATTACTTAACCGTGCAAAACCGTGTGCGTAGCTGTTAGTACGATAAATAACGAATCGAATAAATATATTTAAATGTGCTGCGGGAAAAGGTGGCTACATTTTTACCGATCGGCTATGCTTTGACTTTATTTTTGCACCCAGCGGAACATTAAAACGGGATCAAAACTCCGACACAAAGCTACGACGAAAGCACACAAAATGACACCCGTGTCACAAGGATCCGGATGACTTCCAGAAGCGAACCAAACTGTCCATCACATCCATCAACCCATGACCAAAAACGCGCTGTTTCTCTTCACTTTTCCCAAAACAATCGTGTGCGTGTGCTGCGTATGTGAAAGGGACTTTTTTTTTCCTTGTGCATGATTCCCTTGTTTTGTTCTCGCTTATTAAAAGAGAGAAGATGAAAAAACTACAACCGTGAGCCAGCCCATCATACACCAGTAACACACCGGACACATATCGCTTCAAATACAGCCAATTCAAGCGAACGCATAAACCGGCTACAAGGGATGAAAAGCAACAAAAAAAAACCCTTTTCAAGACTGTGTTCTCACCCCGTAGCAATTGGAAAGAATTAACGTTTCGGTTCCCGTCTGTCAACCAGAACGGATCGCGAGCACTTCAAACCAAACAAATATTCATAAATGCTGCCAACGTAAAAGGTATGCCTTTACCAAACGACACGACACGAACGCGGATGCTTGCCGACGTTTCCCATGGAATGTGGCGGCACAATCGGGAAAGGTGGCAAATCAGTTGCTTTTGAATTCATTACCAATGGAAACAACATGCAGCAAATGTGTCAAACCATCTTCTCACTCCTGCAGCCAGCCAGATTTTACGGCAAGGATGCAGATTTATCGCAGCAAAAAAAGAAGGTTAAAGCAAAAGCTAATAAGTGTGAAAATGCGTACACGCTCGGTTTCACTTGTAAAGGTGCAGGAAAAATTGGATAGAAGGTAGGAGGTTTGTTCGTACTATTTTACTTGAACCATTATCCGACCACTCGAGCGTAAGTTCTGCCTGCTTCCCGTGTGATATATATGTTTGATTGTCTTGTTTTTGCATTTTGGTCGCATTTTTCCAGGTGGTTTTCCTCTGTTGAAGAGCAACTCTTTCGGTACATGAATTTACGATAACCAAGATAGAATCGTATGATATTTAAATAAAGAATAATTTGATTTTTTTCTTTTATTTCATTGCCTAAATCCTGCCTTATTATCGTATTTTAATGAAAATGTTTTAAATTTATAAATATATTTAATATTCTCTTTTAAAAACCCAATTGTGCACTCAATACATTCTCTTCTACAAAGCCACAGTGTACAGGTTAAAATCATTCATACAGTTGATGACGTCAACCGCCACATACTTAAATGGCGGTTACACATGTAAAATTATTAATTTTGAATTACATTTAACCACCATCAAACAGCCCACTCGCACACGTACGTGATGGAATGAAATCAATCTCTTCAAGCACGATTCTTCAAATTTGAAAACGAATTAATGATCACGTTCCTTCATTCGTACGCGTTACTCGATACACATATAAACTTGTCAACTTTAAACGAGATCATTACGTTCCACCGCTTTATGTTTTATGTTTGCCGCGTTATGTGTGCACCTGAAAAATCCGACCCGTTTGTCACCATCCGTAAGGGATTTGTGGTTCGCTGGAAGCACATCGTACAGGTTTGTAGTAAATAAAAGAAAACATACCGAAACAAACGCCGTCCGCTTAGCAATATTAATGAAAAGTCAATAAATTATCTTCCCTTCCTTTGCGGCAATAATCGTTTGATCTTTGGTGCGTTTGGCGCAAAATAGGCAAACGTTTGCTGCTTCATTCTCCCTCTCTTTCTTTCGCCGAGGGGAATCAAANGTTTGTCACCATCCGTAAGGGATTTGTGGTTCGCTGGAAGCACATCGTACAGGTTTGTAGTAAATAAAAGAAAACATACCGAAACAAACGCCGTCCGCTTAGCAATATTAATGAAAAGTCAATAAATTATCTTCCCTTCCTTTGCGGCAATAATCGTTTGATCTTTGGTGCGTTTGGCGCAAAATAGGCAAACGTTTGCTGCTTCATTCTCCCTCTCTTTCTTTCGCCGAGGGGAATCAAAGCAGGAATCATGTGTTCATGCTGGCTTCTCGTTAACAAATCACACACAGGATCTATTTTATTTTGGTTTTCTATTTTTCATCCGTACCGCACAAATGAACCGATCATGCTGGACGGAAATGAATGAAGGAGCGAAATGATAAACTACATCCAGCAACCAACAGCTCCGCAAAGCGATGGAGATACAGCGACGAGAATGGGAACAACAAGGAAACCAAGTTGACAAACAAAAATTCAAACCGATCACACTTTTGAACATGTCTCGCTTAACAATGATCACCATACCTAGAGCCGTACCGAATGTTGGCTACGAGACCTTTTGGCGACGTAGAAGAACATGGGAAGCAACGAAAACACACGTTTCTGTTTTTTTTTTTTATCTTTTAACATGACAAAAGCGCTTCTGCGACGAAATGCAACCAATTTTTCTCTCCGCCATTGCTCATGCATCCTTAGTCTCGTCGGATCCATTTTGTCTCATTCTCACCACTCACTCTATAGTGAGAACGTGATCTGTGTGAGATGAATTCTAACAAACTCACCGTACGCTCCTGAAGGTGAACAGTGAGCCGGCTTCTCTCACCGTACCTGGCGCTGACGGCACATCCTTCTGTCGGCAAAGTAAAATGCTTTCCTTCAGAAGCCTTTCACTCATTCTTTTAATGTTCGAACCCGCTTTTGATCCTTGAGCGGTATTTTTTTTTGTGGCTTTCATCCTGCACGCATCTCACTCGCAGGCGAAGGCGGCCTTTCCCAATGCCGACCCACAAATCTGGAATTGTTCTCGAGAAAATAATACAAATGGGACAGCGCGTTCTCTGAGGATGTTTTTTATAATCGGATAAAACAGACCTCTGGAGAAATTGAGACCTACATTTCTGGGTCGGCAGAAACCTGTGCCTAGCGGGCACGTCCTCTGGGTGCTGATTGTTGTCCCAGTAAAGTCACATTTGGCGGCATCTTTGACGCGATCTTCACTGGCACAACAATAAACAACAATAAACTATGTCGATGTCCACCCAGGGCACAGGTCCTTTTCTCGAAACGTACGCTAAATGCAGTGGCAGATTACGAGGACACACGTCAACAGGCACAGTTTGTTGTTTGTTTAGCATTAGAAAACTCGTCCACAAGCAAAACCGAGGTTGAGAGAAAGGTAGATCGAAGCGAATGAATTAATATTCCAACCATTTGTTGCTGGAGGACGCTGTAAAAGGATAAATGACTCATCGTAAAACGTGTGTCCTTTGACTTGATGGTTTTGTGTGCGTGCCGATGACTTTTACGTTTAGTGGAATGGTTGAATGGCTACATAAATCTGACTTTTGAGCGAAATTAAATCCACAACCTTTCCCACGATCTTAGTTTATCAATGGATCGGAAAAACTGTGAATGAAGCTGCCAGCGACAATGAACAATTCATTCAATAGTCATATGTGAGATAAAATTCAACACTCTGAAAAAGAAAGCTTTTTCCTTTAGAAATTAGTCCTTAATTTACGATAAACTTTTTTTCGTTGCATCCCTAGCGGCCTTTCCCATAATGGATACTCCATTTTTCAAATCATTTCACACGAGGGACATCAACATCATCGGCGCAAGATCGTTGATTAGATGCGATTCAACACAAAGCGACTCCATTGCTTTAAATCGCACTCATTATTAAAACATGAGTTCCAACTGTTGCCAAACTCACGATTCATACGCTCATCTTCATCACATCCATCACGGTTGCCCTTACACCCCATAGAAGCGCCCAATAGCAAACCCCGCAGGACACCAAAACGATAATCAAATGGATTTCGAATGACAACGCGGCACAGTTTGTCATCATCAGCAGCAGTCGGTGTGTGTCGGTGTACGTGTAGGCAAATATTTATCGTTCCTCCTAAGCCACCTCCCTACTCAACATGCACTTCGGAACACCTCATATTTCATTCCCTTTTCCTGCAACCAAGAGAAACACACAGCAGATGCATCTCATCACCGATATCCCATGGACAGCATCGAAACCTTGTCCTTCGACTAAACCAGTTAGCCGGAGCGCTCGCACTAAAGCTCACACTAAGAATAGCGCAAACCCCGCACACGGTGGTGGTTCGCGTGATTGGATCGGGCCCCGGTTTAGAAATAGGCCGTGTTTAGCCGTACACACAAACCGGGCCAACCGGCGGTACAGCCATTTAAATATGCAAATTAAACCTCCGAACCGCCATTTATCGCAGTTGTCAAACAAAGAGCGAATGTTCGCCCAACGGAAGGGCGACCGTGTGCCTCGGTCTGTTTGATGTTTTTTGGTGTTGGCCTCTGTTTCCTTTCTTTCTGTTCACACTTTCGCTGCAGGATGCAGGACGCACGAACGTAACGCGCATATATGCAAAATAGTGTCATTTTGTTTTGTTTCTTTTTATTCTGGTTGGTTGGTGAGTACCAAGTACCCGTTCGATCATACATATGGGTTGTGATAATGTATGCACCGTTGATTCTTTTTTCGCTGATTGATGACATTGGACATAAATGTGTGCCAACAACTGTATCACTCACTACCCAAAATCATTGCCTTTATGAGGAAAGAACATTGGAAAACCAATATTGATCGATCAATCATATCAGTAGATCGGTGGTACCGGCAATGAAGATCATAATTATCGTAGCAAAGTAAACAAAGTTACACGAATCAATCAATTACGATTAATTCCAAATATTTTACTCACAAAACTGGTTAAACGATTATAGTTTTACTATCTCTTAAAACGAGTTATATTAATTTCTAATACATCTAAACGAATATTTTCGTTTATAGTATATATCACTGTATATAGAAGGTACATAAATCACATCACCAAGAGCAGCTATTCAAAACCAGTTCCGAGGGTTGACCCCCGGCACGGCTGGTAATATTTACAAACGAATTTGTTCCACCCTGGTGTCTTTACATCTGCATTAACGCAACACCCTTTTCCCTGAAACCCTATGTTTTATGGACAGGCAACCCCGAGCTAACTCTTTCCCCCATTTTGTATGTGTTGACTCAGTGCGCAATCTTTTGTATCGAATTTATCGCGGCCATTAAACAAACGAAAACATTCACCCAAAACACACCATACGACGCCGATGATGACGATGATGATGACGGCGACAACTTGAAGAACTAGTTCCTGTGCGCGTGGAATGGAAGGATCTCCTTTTCGTGCGTTCGTTTTTATTTTGTTTTGTAACCATTTCATTTCCATCTAAATCTCTGTAAACTGTCAAACTCTGGCCGACTTTCCGGACTGGCGAGGAGAGTACTGCCGAGTCCCTTACCATGGCTGCGATGGAGATCGTGCCGATAGGGCACAAGGGTTGCGTACCACCCGGTTGTAATTCGCTAATGAAGAGGTTAGGATTTTTTGTTGGTTGACATTGAAGTTTCCCCCTGGCTTTTTTTTTCTTGCTAATCTTCGGCAGAACGGGAGAGCAAGAGATCTAAAGGACTCTTTGTGTCGTGTCTAGGGAGTTGGCAACAACTGTTGTAACGGATTTAATGGAAGGAGTATGCGAGCGGTCTACCGTAAACAGTGAGGTTCAGATTTTGAAACACTGGAGAAGATTTTAAATTTTGAATATTTAACAATTAAAATAATGAAATTGAAGATTTTCCAACCTAAGGATAATAAGTGATTTTTCAATTAAAGAATACAAAGAGTTGATAATATGAAAAAATATTTAATTGACTTAAACAAATATGTATTTATAGTCACATATCGAAGTAAATATTGTCAATGAGTCAATTTAATCCTTTTTATTCTACTATTCGTTAATGTGGGATTTATGTATGTGACATATACACTCCATTTCTTGCTCAAAATCAGTATCATATAATCTGAACTATCGTGTTTACGTTTTTCGTCCTGCACTGTTGTACAATTCGGCAACAGGCTATAACAGTAGCACTAATAAACCCAACACCAGCCGCGTACACAATCTGTGCTTATCCTCTATGCGTCCTCACAAAACCCGATAACATCGAGCCCGATGTCGTTGTTCGTTAGTGACAAACGCTCGTACCATCAACATGACATGGCAACGACTGGAACTGAAGCTGAAGAAGAGTAGAAGAAAAAAAACGTCCACAAAAAAAAACAACGTCGAACAAACGCGTGAAAAATCTCAACCCACCCATGGAAATGGAAAACCCCTTTTCCTAACATTAGAGAACAGAAATGCACACACGAGGTACAACTACATCAATAAATACGACCGCCGCTTCCCGTAGTGCTTCGGCGTGGAATGCAAACGATTTACAGCCGTAACTGATTCCATCGTGAATAAACATAAATAAACAAGCGCGAGCGCAGCGTCCAGTGGATTTTCGTTTTTTTTTGTTTCTTTTGTTTTTTTTCGCATTTCCTTTTATTACATTTTGTTACAATTCTTTATTCCCTCTTGTTTAATTGATGCGTTTTAATGGGGGTTTTCTTTATTTTGCTTTTTTTTATTTGCGTTGTTTGATTCGAGAAGAGTAACCGAGAAATATGGCCGACAGTGTAGCACCAGCATTCCGCGACAAAGATGGCGGCTTGAAGGTTTGCTGAAATGGTTTGCTTTTAGCATTTTAAGTCTACAGAATATACGTTTTTCGTCAATTAAGTTCTATTCAAAGCATCTGCTTGCTTATATTGAAAAATTTTCACTTGCAAACAAGATCTTTGGAAATGCCTCTCACTCGTATGAATGAATCACAATAATCCGCACCNCGGTTTAGAAATAGGCCGTGTTTAGCCGTACACACAAACCGGGCCAACCGGCGGTACAGCCATTTAAATATGCAAATTAAACCTCCGAACCGCCATTTATCGCAGTTGTCAAACAAAGAGCGAATGTTCGCCCAACGGAAGGGCGACCGTGTGCCTCGGTCTGTTTGATGTTTTTTGGTGTTGGCCTCTGTTTCCTTTCTTTCTGTTCACACTTTCGCTGCAGGATGCAGGACGCACGAACGTAACGCGCATATATGCAAAATAGTGTCATTTTGTTTTGTTTCTTTTTATTCTGGTTGGTTGGTGAGTACCAAGTACTCGTTCGCTCGTACAGACAGGTTGTGATAATGTATGCACCGTTGATTCTTTTTTCGCTGATTGATGACATTGGACATAAATGTGTGCCAACAACTGTAACACGCACTACCCAAAATCACTGCCTTTATGAGGAAGGATCATTGGAAAATCAATATTGATCGATCAATCATATCAGTAGATCGGTGGTACCGGCAATGAAGATCATAATTATCGTAGCAAAGTAAACAAAGTTACACGAATCAATCAATTACGATTAATTCCATATATTTTACTCACAAAACTGGTTAAAAGATTATAGTTTTACTATCTCTTAAAACGAGTTATATTAATTTCTAATACATCTAGATGAATATTTTCGTTTATAGTATATAGCACTGTATATAGAAGATACATAAATCACATCACCAAGAGCAGCTATTCAAAACCAGTTCCGAGGGTTGACCCCCGGTATGGCTGGTAATATTTACAAACGAATTTGTTCCACCCTGGTGTCTTTACATCTGCATTAACGCAACACCCTTTTCCCTGAAACCCTATGTTTTATGGACAGGCAACCCCGAGCTAACTCTTTCCCCCATTTTGTATGTGTTGACTCAGTGTGCAATCTTTTGTATCGAATTTATCGCGGCCATTAAACAAACGAAAACATTCACCCAAAACACACCATACGACGCCGATGATGACGATGATGATGATGGCGACAACTTGAAGAACTAGTTCCTGTGCGCGTGGAATGGAAGGATCTCCTTTTCGTACGTTCGTTTTTATTTTGTTTTGTAACCATTTCATTTCCATCTAAATCTCTGTAAACTGTCAAACTCTGGCCGACTTTCCGGACTGGCGAGGAGAGTACTGCCGAGTCCCTTACCATGGCTGCGATGGAGATCGTGCCGATAGGGCACAAGGGTTGCGTACCACCCGGTTGTAATTCGCTAATGAAGAGGTTAGGATTTTTTGTTGGTTGACATTGAAGTTTCCCCCTTTTTTTCTTGCTAATCTTCGGCAGAACGGGAGAGCAAGAGATCTAAAGGACTCTTTGTGTCGTGTCTAGGGAGTTGGCAACAACTGTTGTAACGGATTTAATGGAAGGAGTATGCGAGCGGTCTACCGTAAACAGTGAGGTTCAGATTTTGAACCACTGGAGAAGATTTTAAATTTTGAATATTCTACAAATGTAATAATGAAATTAGAAATAGCAGAGATAACAACCTAGAGATAATTAGTGATTTTTCTTTTAAAGAATATAAAGAGTTTATAATATGAAAAAATATTTAATAGACTTAAACAAATATGTATATATAGTCACATACCGAAGTAAATAATGTCAATGAGTCAATTTAATCCTTTTTATTCTACTATTCGTTAATATAGGATTTATGTATGTGACATATACACTCCATTTCTTGCACAGAATCAGTATCATATAATCTGAACTATCGTGTTTACGTTTTTCGTCCTGCACTGTTGTACAATTTAGCAACAGGCTATAACAGTAGCACTAATAAACCCAACACCAGCCGCGTACACAATCTGTGCACGTATCCTCTATGCGTCCTCACAAAACCCGATAACATCGAGCCCGATGTCGTTGTTCGTTAGTGACAAACGCTCGTACCATCAACATGACATGGCAACGACTGGAACTGAAGCTGAAGAAGAGTATAAGAAAAAAAAACCGTCCACCCAAAAAAAACAAAACAACGCCGAACAAACGCGTGAAAAATCTCAACCCACCCATGGAAATAGAAAACCCCTTTTCCTAACATTAGAGAACAGAAATGCACACACGAGGTACAACTACATCAATAAATACGACCGCCGCTTCCCGTAGTGCTTCGGCGTGGAATGCAAACGATTTACAGCCGTAACTGATTCCATCGTGAATAAACATAAATAAACAAGCGCGAGCGCAGCGTGCAGTGGATTTTCGTTTATTTTTTTTTTTTTGTTTCTGTTGTTTTTTTTCGCATTTCCTTTTATTACATTTTGTTACAATTCTTTATTCCCTCTTGTTTAATTGATGCGTTTTAATGGGGGTTTTCTTTATTTTGCTTTTTTTTATTTGCGTTGTTTGATTCGAGAAGAGTAACCGAGAAATATGGCCGACAGTGTAGCACCAGCATTCCGCGACAAAGATGGCGGCTTGAAGGTTTGCTGAAATGGTTTGCTTTTAGCATTTTAAGTCTACAGAATATACGTTTTTCTTCAATTAAGTTCTATTCAAAGCATCTGCTTGCTTAAATCAAAAGATTTTCACTTGCAAACAAGATCTTTGAAAATGCCTTTCACTCGTATGAATGAATCACAATAATCCGCACCATTTCCTAGTAAATAGAAATTGTTTCGCCAATTGGCTTTTCGGCCACCAAACAAACAAAGTTGCCCGTGGGTAAGTTGACAAATGGAACCATATGAAGATCACCCAGTTTTCGAAAAGCAATTCCACATGCCGAGTTGGCAAACCATTGTTCCCGGTTGTGGAAAGTAAACAAAACGAAACAATGATCCAATTACTCCGTAGGTCGTAGTTACAGGGTCCAAAAACCGTCCTGTAGATCACATACATTCACATGAAACGGAACCAAAGTTTTACAGAGACTATTGATCGGTAGCACCTCTTGACTTCCCACCAGCTTCCCTCTAACAGGAAACATTCACAGGAGTATTGTTTTTCCTGTTTTTCCTTCTTTTTTTCGCCTAAAACCTCCTGAAAACAATTCTCACTGCAAAATTCTCGTGCAAAAGGAAAAAGGAAAATACGCAAATCGGATTATCGTACCTTACGAGTCGAGTCAGGGTAAGTTGACCAGCAGGTCTAGGCAAATTCACATCTCGCTTCCGTTCCTTTTTTTCCTCCTAGCAAACTGTTGTGCTACAGCAACAAAGGTTTGAGCTAGATTACCTTTCGTAAAGTATGCCGGTTGGTGACAGTGTCCGTAATTGCCATCGGCCAGCTCGGTAACAATCAGCAAGTCCGGAAGAGAGACGTCCGAAATTCCCCAAAATGAGTTCAATTTCTCACAACGCACCAGCAGAAGGAGTAGAATAAAACCACATTCCACATTATTGAACATCTCCACGCAACAACAACAAAAAAAAGAAAACGGCCCCGTTGTGTATCATTTCCATCCGCTAAATCAAACATCAAGCGATCGATGGAAAGCGCAAAAAGATCAAAGACTACCGAAACCGACGGACAACGGTCTTTAGCCGAATAAATGGGGTGTATCGATACGGAAACACGGCTTACGCAGAAGCGCAATATACTGGAGCACATAAATTCGATAAATATAGCATCACCCATTCGGTGTGTCCTCAATTCATTTCCATCAATCTCTGCTGTAAGGACGGGCGAATGACGAAGGAGAAGATGGAGGTGGGGATGACGATCGGTGCGGTGAACAATTTTCGAACAATTTGCAATACCCCCGAATTGACTTATTTCTTCTCAAACCGTGATCGCCAGCTTTTTTTGTTGCTTGCTTGCGTGTCACATAGTACATTCGAGCGCCATTTTGTACACCATCGCGGTACACTTAACGCTTTAACTATACGTTCGACGGCTTACGGTTGTATCGACGCAACAAATCGATCACGCGGACGATCAACAGTCAAAGCGGTAGTGTCGACGAAGCGCAGTAGTGCTGTGCGTTGTGTTGTGCAGACAGTGAAAAGAAATCGATGGAGGGAGTAAATTATCCAACCTCCCCGTAAAAAAAATGAATTGGCCCCCCAATCGTAAGGAAGAGATTTCCCATCCCCTCCAAAACTATTGATGAGGTAGCTTTATGTGTGTGTGTGTGTTTTTTTTTCTTTTTTTGTGACTCTTTCGGCTTTTCCTTTTAAACATTAAAGACGCTTACACGCGCTTACACCATCTTTCACCGTTCGCTAAAGCCCGTTAAACACTTCATTATCCGCCGAATGGATTGTGTCTGCTGTGTCGAAGTAGGGGAATGCTGTGGCAACTCTTCATGTCTTCATCCATATATTTGTAGCTCTCTTTTTTTTTAAGATCTTTTCTTCTCAGTTTACCTTGGAACGATAATATAAATAGTTTATTGGAAAAATGTTAATATTTTACTTACATACATATAACATAATATAGAGATTTAAGAATTAAATTAATTTATGAAATTGTTTTATATAAGTCCGAATTATTTCTGCTAAAGTTTAAATAATTTAAATTTAATGTACAATTTTGTCATATTTTTCTTAATACTTCCCTGACTGTACACGACGAACGGCACACACTGTGCACAGGTGTTGCGCCTGGTACAACAAAACGCGAACAAAAAGCATAAATAAACGATCACCGATAAAGATCAACAACCGGTCATCGGAATTGGTGGCGCGATTTCGGTAAGCCCATTTGCCCATTCTTTCCCCACCGTGTTATCCACATTTTTATGCGCCATTCCAGCGATCGTCTAGATCGATCGTTGCAGCGAGCTCAAACATTACCATAAATGATACCGAAAATGCGATCCGATCGTACGATTTCCGTTTGTTGCGCGCACGAACCGGGCGGCTAGGGTTTGATCCTGTCCTTTTTATCAGTGCCGCCCGAGAACGCGCCGTAGAGGTTTCGGGGTGTTTCACAACAATTTGTTGCGACTTAGACAACGATTGTTACGATAATGAACCGCATCACCAACCCTGAAACACCCCATTCGTTGTATTCTGTTTTGTCTCTTTTAAGGGGGGGGATGTTGCGTTTCTGTATATATTTATATCCAATTCACTCTCTTTCTCTCTGTCTCTCAGTCGTTCGGTTGATGTGTTTTCCGTTTTGGTTGCGGCTAGCGGGATTAAGTCTACTTTAGTGGCAGCTGTTTTAAAGTGTCCCACTGATAGGCATCTATTCAAAATATTTCTCTTCTCCCCTTACTCTCCCATTCCCCCTTTATCCTCTCCCTCCACTCCGGGAATCACCTGTTACGCTTGAGAAGGATGTGGATCTTCTCGGTGCGTGTAAAATAAAAGTTATCGTCACCTAAATTGGCTCCGGTCGCATTGTGGTGCAAAATAGGATTAAGCGATAGGAGTTTTAAAGATAGCTACGCCTTTGGGGGACAACATTCACCCCTCAATCAGCTGCTGCTGCTGTGATATCACAATTTAGTGTCCACCTTTAACGGTCGATCCCGCATAAACGGTTTCATTGTGCGGCACCGCAAATCAGATGCAAACGATCGTTTGAGGAGGGCGCAAACATGCGATTAGGTGGGCTTGTCATCGTTTATAGGTTGATGAGAAGAACAAAAACGATCACATTATGCTTTTAAACATAAGAACGATTGTTCGGGTATAATTTAGAGTGTGCTTAAACGATCGGCCAGTCGGTGCCTTTGACTGTATCAACACAATGTGATCGCCGGATAAATTTCTAAATTACCTTTTTGCTTACGTGGTGATAATATTACCTTTTTTTTTATTTTATTTTATTTTGTTTTTTTTTTTTAGGAAAATGATACAAACATGCATCGTGCCTTCCCCATGTCCAAGGTTTGCCCCATTGTGCAACGTTGACAGTAAAAAACCGCCCCTCCTTTTCTTATGCCTTTAAGCCAATCAGGGCGCGTTAACATCGCCCCTTCCATCGCGGTCTTTCTCTCTCTCTCTCTTTCGCTAGTGCACGTGGGAGCTTTGCAGGGCTTGAGACGATGGTTGCTAATTGTTTTACAAATGCGAGTAACAAAAAAATTTTAGTTTGATATAAATAAAGAAAATTGTCAAGACAATACTTTTATAAACATCGTAAGATCATGCAAAAAGTTCTCATTTTACTATGACTGCGTGTTTCTAACATAAATAAAAAAAAAAAACTATGACTGCGTGCAATTTTTTTCGATTCGATTTTTTTCTATGTTCTCTTTTTTAAATACTTTCATTCGACAAACCCATATCAAACACCACAAAAGATCAATGCGTTTGTTGGCTGACCGGGCACAAGAATCACGTCATGCGTCATCTATTGATCCACAAAAGAAAGACTTTTTTTATTATTTGGTACCCAACCCAGACAAGTGAACGGCCTGATCCTGAGCAAATCCCGACTAACTATTAAGAAAGAGACAAAAAAAAACGTTGTACCTCACAGCAAAAGCGCAATAATAACCACCGACAGCTGGCCAGATGCAGTTGCGTAGCGCGAGTCACCAAAAGTGCATCATCTTGCGCTTGTGGCGTGCCGCACAATCGATCCATCCGCCACAACGGGAAGCGATAGAATGAAAAGGTTTCGGTGGCACGAAACAGATACCATTGGCGGCTGCTAGAAAATAGCATCAAAGCTTAATAGAGAGCCGAAAACCACACGAGAACATCTTCTTTCGGTTAAGAAATTGACTTCCTTTTTGTCCTTCACCTTCGTGGTGAGAGCCACGTTAAGAAAGACATCAAAGTGTCGACCGAATCGAATATGGAAGCCACCATATGGGACCCTTCGCAATGGATTGCGCACGCAATCACAGACACCACACACAATTGTGACACACAATTCGTTGTCCTTGCGGAATATGTCGTGCACCTTTGCGACAGTAACATCGGGGGTAACAACGTTACAAATGGATTCCGCTTCACTCCGCTGACGATCGATGACGGAGAAGAAAAGAAGCACACTATTAGCACCTTATTGTTTATTTCTTGCCAGTGTTGTTGTATGTGGATTGATTTTCTTGAATTTAGCCCATTTGTTGTTTTTTTTTTTTTTGCTTCTGCCTAAAAGTCCGCCTTCTGAAGGGAAAAAAGGTGACGATTTCTGGCACAACAACTATCCGGATGATTATGATGATGATGATGTTTTGTGTTAAAATCACGACCAGATGATGCTGATCTCACCCGATCGATTCACGATGCCCAGCTGGATGATCTCGTTAGTTTGCCCAACAACAGACATCATTAGATGGGATCATATTTTATTCAATTTCTAAACTAACCTCTCTCTATCTTGCCTAGAGTTCGTTTGTGTCCTGTTTTCGCTAGTACGTTTTGGTAACGCTTCTATCGAAAACAAACCGCCACTGACAACAAATCGATCGCTTTCGCCCGAAGCAAACAAAACAAAAAGCAATGAGGGACAGTGAGCAAAAACAAATCGATCGATTAATTATGATTTACGGCGCGCAACATTAATCAAGCGGAATGGTTTAATTCACGATTCAGCACCTAACGGACCACAAAATGGGTTGCCACTTTGTCGGTGTCATTTACGGTGTAGGGTTAGTGGATGCAACCGACTGATCGTGTGATAATTTTTAGGCTTGTTTTAGTTTTCTCATGCCGGCTGTGTTCCATCCTTTCAGTCAGCACTGCCTCAAACGGGCCGCAAACATTTATCCTTCCCACAACATCTGGAGACTCACACACAAACAGCCCGCTTCAGGGTTTTTGTACTGTGACCTTCTATCTGCTCAGGTGTTACGGTTCGGAATATTTGAAAACAAATCGAAAATATTGTGATTCAAATTGTAATAACAGAGCGCTACTATTAGGGGTCACGTGAAACGTGATGAACTCCTACAAAAATCGCGCTCATCCTTTTCTAATTCTAACAAAGATCTAAAAGCGCTAGAATGTACCGCCGACATTCGTTTTATCCTTTGCTTTAAACGCTGAATAGGCTACTCCTCCCTCGAGTGTACACGTTCAACAGCCGGAACCACCGAACCAAGGCAAGTACTTTCATTTCATTATTCAATTACGGCACAGGAAGCAAGCATCCGTCCCCGGGGCGGGAAAAAGGATTCTTTCGTACAATCAAATGTTCGAATTAACCTCACCATCGGCATCCAGCAGCAATTGTGCGAGAATAAAACACCGCTCTACCGGCCAACCCACGGCACGGTGTGAAAGTGTCAAGTTTACCAAAGCATGAGGCCGCCCCTGCACGGACCCTCTTCTTTCGATTACCCTTTTATGTTTTCCGTTTTTCTTCTTGCAATTTTCTACCGCGTTCCAGCTGAACTTTCTCTCCCTTGTTTAATCCTTTATTTATGGTGTACATTCTTAGTTGCTGGGCTATCTTTTTCTTTTAGAAAGGATGGAGCAAATACTTTTTTTGTACAAAAAAAAATTGCACATAATATTGTGGAACCAACAGAATACGTTGACACACGAGTTAACCCCTCAACATTGCCTACGCACCGTGCTATTTTTGACGTGTCAATGTCATTCGATACTTAACATACGCCACTTGGAACTAGAGCTGGAAAACACATTGAGGAAGGTACCGCACGGCTGCAAATATGTTCTTCCAATTAGGTCAATTTTGGGCTACAAAAGGTTTGTGTAAATCTCCATATTCAACGTATACCAATAAATAGAAAAAATAACAAAAGAGTAGACAGAGTGTTAAATTTATAAAATATCTCGTAAAACAAAAACAATAACAAAATAAAGAAGCATAATTTTTTAACATTTTTCACCTTTACAAAACTCGATATAGTCCTTTTTTATGCTTTGACGAAATAAGCTTAACGATTGAGCTTTTGAAAAGCCGTTTCAAGTTTAAAATTTCAACTACACATCGGCGATGTTTCCAAACTGTTTTAAAATCATCATGGTTGGACATTTTTTGACTAACCGTGTTGTTAGTATCATTTGTTTATTGCCTTTCGATTTGTTTCGTTAGATAGTTCTCAGTGCAGAAGAATCGTTCTTAAATATATCAAAATGAATTAAATCCATAAAAAACGACCAAATTTTAAGCGTTTCATCCGTTCTGCATCAAACCAAGGTTACTAGTATTTTTGGGGTGATGAAACCCACTTTCAAAAAAAAATTTTGCTCTGTTCTGTTGGAAAGCTTGAAGCATCCTATACGGAAAATGGTAAATAACGGATAATTTCAAAAATTACATGAATGGGACGGTAATAAGACAATAATTCATTATTCTCAAAAAAAAACATCGCAATGAAAACAGCTGACATTTGCCGTTTTTAAATCACCGCCAGTGTAAATGGGTCTTAATGCATGATTTCACGACTGTCAAACTCGAACGGGCACAAAACGCTTCAGAACCGCGCTCTATTCACCTTGGCTTACGCAATAAACGTCATCCGCATTGGAAGAAAATGTGTGTGTTTATTTTCCGCTATTTTGAAGAGTTTCTTGTGTGCATTTTTCAACTTCCGTAAAAATTGAGACCTCGGTCAGCACGTCCATCGGATTGGGCGGCAAAAGTGCACGTGAAAACGCTCGGCGTTTGCTAAAAACCGTACCGTAAGTGTGTGTGGTCGGAAACATTTGCCCTTGCGGGGTTCGCGTACAGCACGCCGTTTGCCTTCAACGCGGTTCAATTTCCACCATCATCGCCAAGCATCACCTGGCGGCGTAGCTTGTGTTGTTTGTAGCGCTGATGAGCAATCGGTTTTGTTGAATTTGTGCAACCATTCGGATTATCCTTGTTTGGCGCGGTCGTGTCTGCTAGCCTTAGCAAGGACGTTGTGCACCGTGTCTGAATTTTGTTACTCCACGTTTGTAATCGTGTACGCCATACTTTTCTCCGGATTAATGGCTACGTGCATTGCTGTGCAAATGTTATGATCGAGTGTTTGCCCGTCTGGTGTAGCGAGATCGTGCGTGCGTGTGACGTTAACATCGGTTCGGTGTGCAAAATAAGGGCATTATCTTTTCGGATGCTTCACTGGCATTGACAGTGCGCAAAAAGGGCATACCGTAATCACCGTATTCGCTCGGTCGCCCGCGACCACAAAAAAGGAAGAACCCAGCGCCATTGTTCT
>STHB01000003.1:4979435-5265145 GCA_018908115.1 Anopheles rivulorum
TTAAAGGCCTAGATTCGCTTACTTTTCTACTGTCTTTTTTTGTTTGTGATGAAAAGAAAGACCCAAGCGGATAACGGGCAAATTGAGTAATTTCACATCGCACCGACGAATGAATGGTGGTTGTTTTTGTGCGGTTCAACTTTCAGCACACGAAGGAAGTCACATCCACGGACACACGAGAGCGAAATGTTGTTCATCTCTGGAGCTTTTTTTTTCGGGAGCTTTTCCATCCTTCGGTTGTGCATCATTTGCTAGTGTGTAACGTAAACGTATCTGTGTCGTGACAACGATGGCTAACGAGGTATTTTCGGGAAGTAATTAAGTGAAATTTCAGTCTTATAAAGTGTACTTAATTACAACCAAATAAGAAAATATCTTTATTTGCTGGTGTTGTGTATGTGGTTTTGAGGAAAATCTCCCTTTCGTTCTCCTTCAGTGCACTGAATTGCTCGTGCTCTCGTCATAACACAAACTACTCCATGCACGGTTGGCGGAAATCCAATTACTCACGGGCTAAATCCAACCAAAAGCCTAGTGTAAACGGCCATATGCGCTTCATTATGACGCTAAATGTCCTAAGGGGGCAGCATTGAATATAGCTCTTACCTCACCGTGTGCCTGTGCCAACAGTTTTGCTGTGTGATTCTATCGTTCTATAAACAAGTTTCAAGAGTTTATCCTTTCAGGACACATGAATGAAGCTGGCTTTGTTCTATTTTACTTGTGGAAAACTTCTTCGGGAAGAGTAATGGCTGCAGTGCACTTAATGGGTAATAAAGTGGATGCATTGCTAAGCAACAATTGGAGCTTTTAATATGATTTATTTTATCGATCTTATTTGTTTGCGAAAGGATTGTGCCATAGGTTAAAAAAGTTAATATTAAAATTTAGTATAAAGCAACGGAATTCTGTTAGAAATATGTATTCATTTAAACAATTTCAAATGTCTTGAGAAGAAAATTTAGTTTTTCCCACCTCATAAATCAGTTCACACGTTTTATGCAAGGCAATGTCCATGGTTCTGCTTTATATTTTTTTCCCAACCCACACAAATAGTTCTTATAATTTTCCATGTAGCTCTGGTTTGCGTTGCCATTGCCGTTTACCTACGCATTTCACTTTCGCTTCGAGGATCGTTTGAAGATCGTTCCACCAAACTTCCAGTGAAAGTCAAAGATAGCACACCACAGAAATGAAGTCATTCTGTACCAGGCGTCTCCATGGTTCGTACGGTGCGTAGCATCAATCCAGTAAATAGTCCCAACGACACCAACCGTCCACAGGGGGTACACATTAGCAAGCAAACAAAAAAGATGAAACTCGCCGACGATCGAAAACATTTTTCTTGTGTCTTGCTCGGTTGTTAAGTTGCTCAATTCATCCACCCCCAACCTACCCCCAAACCCCACTTGGAATGTGTCGTGCTGAAACTGATTCTTAATTAATCACAAACACGAAGAAAGCGGGACTACTCTACGTTGGAATGGGGGAAAATGGGTGATTATTGCCACACGATCGCTCGAATTTGCCCGTGCTGCGTTGCGTAGGCCGAAGGTTGGGTTTGTTTGTTGTATGTTCCATTTTTTTTGTTTTGTTTTTGGGGCCGTGGTAAATAAAGCAATATTTGCCTTTGGGACATCATGATGGAGGGCATCATTTTTTCTGAAAGTTTGGTACACATCCGTGTTTGTGCCATTTTTCTTTTTTGCTTTATTTTTATTGGAAAATGTCACACAGTACTACGGAGGAAGGATTAATCAATGACCTGTGTGAATGTTAACATATATTTAAAAAAATCTATTTTATCTCAATCCCTATTTTGATGAAATTTTAAGCAATTCTTCTCGCTTACTGCAAAAAGAAATAAACCTAGAATGTGACGTGGGAGGGAGTTTGTGAAATTCCACCAAACTGTTGCTACTCATCACAATCGTTTGAATAAGATGCATTTTTTTCCTCATATTTATAACTTCCACCAAGGCAAGATGGAACCGCGCTAATGATGCCCAACACAGCGTGTCATTAAAATGTTTGCCTTTAGTGTTTCTGCCACTGATTTGCAGAAGAAGGAGGACTCGTCATTCTGTCACGGTGGAAACAGATATTCCTGCTATAACTTTCTCGCATAACACTGTACGGGGTTTCGCCACCTTTCTATCTTTTCACTCCCCACAGTTCACTTCGCATTCGTTATTGCGGGTTGGAATTCGAGGAGATACTGAACCCAAAACAAACCGGCTAACCCAAGCTAACCATCGTACTCCGATGCGATTTAACCTTGAAATTAAATCACTTCCATGTATCCAGTGGCAGTGAGCAGTGAAGTGGTGGATCGTGTACAACACCATCCCCTTAACCACCGCGATAGACAGTCACAGTGGGAGTGGGAGCAATGTTAGACGAAAGACAAGTGTCACCAAGTCGCGAGGTGCGAGAGAGTGTGTATAACGCGGTCAATGTCGATGGCGGCGCGACAGTGTGGTGTCATTCCTCTCGCGCGAACTACTGCCACCTTACTCAAACATGTGCGGGCGGCGCAAGCCGTGTTGTGTGTATGTTTGTACTGTACCAGAGTGTGGAAGGGTTGTTGACAGATAAATCGTAATTCGACCCACCGCTAGGCCCACCTAACGATTCTTTTTGGCTACGAAACGATCGGATGCGGACCGTTCAAAGGCGGTGAACCAAATTTGTAATAGAAAGAATAAAATCCGGTCACTCGATCGTGGCTCAATTTGCATTAGACAAAACGAGGGTGTACCGTGTCGTGGATGAAAGGCAAAAGACTTACAAAAACATTTGAAGGTATGAATCATTTACCAGGGGTCTGGTCTCATTCGCTACTGTTCAGTTGTTTATGTGGGCACGAGGTTATGATTATGATGTTTAAAAAAGAGTTAAAACGTTATCGCCTTAATAGTGTAACATTTTTAACAGTAATAGTGAAGCATTCTTTAAGATTATGGGAATGTAATTTAAGTACTCGATCGTAATACACGATCACGATCACAGGTGTGCAAGCGACGAGTGTCGTAACATTGGCACATTTAAATGTCAAATTCAAATAAAACTTTAATCGGACTTATATTTTTACAAATTTTATTCTCGTAATACGTAATATTAACACGTGATGTTTACTATACGCATACACTTTAGTACCTTGGAGTTGTGTTCAGATGAGATCACTCTGAACTTTCCCATCTGTAACATAGTCGGCGGTGACGTATATTTGCCCATTCCAAGCGTCAGCTGCCAATTAGTGAGATATTTAACACGCGGTCGCGGTGTTTCTAAATTATTCTCCCCAAAACGGCGGACAAAAAGTCTCCCGCCAAGCATACCGCAGCGAATGCGTGAGTGACCCCAAAGAATCTGTGTGTGTGTGTGTGTGTGTGTGTTTTGGTTTTTTTGCGTGTTGTTAAAATATGCGTCAGTCATCGAAAAGCCCAAACGATCGGCGAACTAGAATTCGAACCCAGCTGCGAACACGTACAGAGAATGGAAACGAAGTAGGCAAATCAAAGCAAACAAACTAGCTGGGTTGCGTTTTATTCGTATATGTGTTTTTTTTTAAATGGAGGGGGGGTCTCTAACAAAACGAGAAAACCTACCGCGTGTACAGCAAGTGTCAAAATGCTACGACGATTGTTTCGCCATTCTATACACACCGTGATAGTCCAATGTGAATGAACACGCGCGCAGCAGTATTGTATTGTGTTTGTCAGTGCGTAGAAAAATATACGACGAAGGAACTCAAACATATAGTTCCGTTCAAGAGAACATACTGCGATGTTTGGTGCTAGCTGGTCCACTCAGCTATTTGCAGTGTCAGGGTCAGACTTCCGCCTGCCATTCGCATCGCTATGAACTGCGCTACCCACCCCATACATTGGCGCTCATTCGCGGCTAGACAGAGCAGCCGGTGGCACAAGAGAGCGCGTGTGTGAGAGACTGGCAGCGAAACAACTTACACACATTTTCTTCCTTGGAACGAAACAGACACACACACATGACGGGTCGAGCAAAACATAGATAAGAGACTCGTACGTGCTCGCGGCGATGCGAATGCTCTCCAAAGCCGATTAAATGCGAAACCCCACAGTATTGCGCGGTAAGATCACGCAGTAGCGAACACCTCTAGCAAGTGGCTATAGGGTGTGCGAACCGTTGGGATCGAGTGTGTTGGTGGTGTGCTGCAGGTTAAACGATCCGTCAAAAAAGCAAGACCGCGTGGTTCCGCGTGGACAGCAGCATCCGTTTTGTTTTATTTTGCTGCAGTTTTGTCTGAACTATTTGTGTGCGCCCAATGGTTGTTGTCGGTGATCGACCACTCTTCGACCGTAACGGTTAGAACTGTCAGTGTAACGGCAGATCTTCATCTGCTTCCTTCGTCCATCCGCCGGTCACAGTCGGTAGACGACGCGCCGGCGTGTAGTGGCTTTTCTCTTGGTCAGCTGCGTGAACTCTTTTTGGGGTAGTTACGCGAATACGGTCAGGCACCACGAATTTTCCGCACCGCATTTTCCAACAGTGTGGTTCGATAATATGGTCGACAACATTCTTAAAATACTCGTCACGCTGCTGTACTCGTGCTGTGCATGGTTGCTGCAAAGTGTAATAAGCGAAATATTCGTACTCTTTCCATCTTGTTTTTTTTTCCCTGTACCAAGTGTACCAGTGTTGGGGATGGTAATAATGGTATTTTTCTTATTGTTGTTACATTTTTAGATTACAACGAAGTTTGCCACCATAATGGACTTTAAACAGAACGGGACAGCTTCATCATCACAACAGCAGCAGCTGCCACAACAGCAACAACAACCTCACGTCGGCGGTGTCCTGTATGGTAGTGATGCTCGCAACGGAAATGGCTCTGTTCGGCTACAGTCGCTAAAGCAGCATCAGGCACTACCCATGGCGACGGGAACGAATGGTTCCCTAACCGGGAATTCTTCGTCCAACGCACCACCATTGCGTCGCCGATGTCGCAGTGAAAGTCTTCCAATGGCGCCGCTGCTGTACGGTACCGCGGATCAACCACCGCAACAACAAGGCATTGGTCGATCGAAAAAGGTTCTCCAAGGCCCTGCGCACCAGCCTAATCTAAGTCACCATAAGCAAAAGTTTCCCGGTACCGGTAGCACAGCGATGGCACTCCATGATCATCCGGTTTCGACAACACCGGGCGGCCTATACATCGAATCGTTCTCCCTGCAGCAACAGCCCCATCACGGTAATCGCCGTGTACTACCACTAGCGACCCACGACCTACTGCCAACGATCGGAACGAATGCTTCCCACGGAACCGGCGCCAGCAACGGCCAACAGCAGTCGAAGGAAAATGTCGCACAAAATCATCTGTTCGGTGGTGGAGTTAACGCGAAGGATGTGTACATGAGCGAGCTGGATGGGTTGCGCAAGGATCGCCGGAATGGTGGTTATTACGTGCCAAACGAGTGGCAGCTCGAGTCGCGGTTTGCCCGCAACCTAGAGGCAAACTTTGCGACCCGTGCGACCATCCTGGAGCGCAGCGGACGGAAGCTACGGGCCCGAAGCGAATCGGAATCGCAGGAATTTCTTTACCACAGTGCCCACAGAAACGGTGGCTTTAGTGCCGGTAGCTGCAGTTTGCTCACGGGACAGCGGACGTCCCTTTCCGGGCACCAGCAGCGACACAGCAGAGATGTAAGTATCTTGTTGGTGTCGTAAGGGTACGTGTTGTACGTGCATATTATTTCACACTTCCCTTTATCTTTTCAGAACACACTGAAAAGAACACGCGATACTATCTCGCCAACACTGGAAGCGGATGAATCATTCGACATGCTTGCCGCGAACGAACAGCAGCGAGCGGGTGGCAGTGGGTCTTTATCCTTATCGACAGCCGTAAACTGTCAGAAAGATTCGCCACCTTCTAAAATGGTGAATGCAACGGAAGAGATGGATGTTAGTACGGATCACGCCCTATCGTCCGGAAGGGTCCCGACTGTGTCTGTTCAGCGTAGTAAATCCTCCAAAAGTTTAACTGGCAACGCAGCGGGCCAGTTGCGCTCGTCCAAGGTGACCGTGCGTGCAAATCGTGTTGGCATCAATAGACTAAGGCCAAAACTCGCAAGCACACTGACCAGCACGGGTGTAGTTGGTACAGCGGTAGCATCTGAGACGAGTCGAAAATCTGCCTCCCCACAACCGCAAGCTCAGAAAGGATCGACGTCCTCTTCCATCATCGGTATCGTGCATAACACGGGAAGCTCGTCACCGACACCGTCCGGTGTTTCTATCGGTACGAGCGGTGGAGAATCGGTGCACACGCAGGATCTCGACGCCGAAACGATCGATCAGTCCGACGCAGGTGACGACGATGACGATCTGGATGATGAGTGTAATGGGGAGGATGATGATCTCGATGATGAGATCGGCGCCAGCGGTGATGAGGTATTGGACGATTCGTTAACTGACTCGGAGGACAACTATCGATCGTATCTGGCAGCGGCTTATCAGAAGCCAAAGTCACACTCCGGCTCTCCTTCGCCTTCGCTCGGCACCAAAACGCCGGTCGTCACATCCATTGGTTGCGTGCTCGGTGGCCCTGCTCCGGAAGGTCCACTGGCACCGAGTTTGTTTCCTTACGTTCCGCCGTACCTTACGTTCGCGACACACGACGAGAAGGGACCACCGATGCCGCCATCCATTCACAAGGTGTTGAAGTGGAAGCTGACGCTTATAACCCCGATCGTGGTCCGCAAGGTGTTGCAAAACAGTGGTTTCCGTTTGTTGAAAAGTAAGTGGCGCTTATAGCTGTGTTTTTATTTTCTATCGAAAAATCTACTAATATCAATTCATTTTCACTTTCGCAACACAGAAACGAACGACTGGGTTGGTATTTGGGGCAGACAAATGAAGAGCACACTGTTTAAAACGTTACGACCGTATCAAAAGTTTAACCATCTGCCTGGAAGCTTCCAAATTGGTCGAAAGGATCGCATGTGGCGAAATTTGCAGACGCAGATGAACCGCCACGGCAAGAAGGAATTCGGTTTCATGCCACGTACCTACATCATACCTCAGGATTTGAAGATGTTGCGGCAGTTGTGGCCCCGGTACAATCAGCGCAACTGCAAGTGGATAATTAAACCGCCAGCGTCGGCCCGCGGTACGGGCATTAAGGTGGTGAATCGCTGGTCACAGATCCCCAAGCGGAAGCCGCTGATTGTGCAGCGGTACATCGAGCGACCGTTGCTTATCAACGGTAGCAAGTTCGATCTGCGGCTGTACGTGCTGGTAACCTCGATGAACCCACTGCGTGTGTACATGCACACGGACGGGCTGGCACGGTTCGCGTCGGTAAAGTACAGCGAAAAGTCGGAAACGCTGAACGATCGTTACATGCATTTAACGAACTACAGTATTAACAAACTGTCGAACAACTACAGCCAGAACGAGGATGCCGACGCGTGCCAGGGCCACAAGTGGACGATCAAGTCGCTATGGAGCTACTTTGCCGACCAAGGCATTAATGTCGATCGGCTGTGGAGTGCGCTGCGTAATCTGGTCCTCCGGACGGTCCTTGCCGGCGAGTGTTCCATTCACGCGATGTCGAAGGTGAATGTGGGCAGCAAATACAATTGCTACGAGCTGTTTGGCATCGACGTACTGCTCGATTCCGAGCTTGTGCCGTGGTTGTTGGAGGTGAACATCTCACCGTCGCTACATTCGGCATCTTCGCTGGATTTGTGCGTCAAAGGACCGCTTGTGAAGGCTCTATTTAACACCGTTATGTATCAGGTAATGGGCGCAAGCTTCCATTGAATGAAAAGTATTGTATTGACCTTTTTAAACGCCTTATCTTACTGTTGCAGGTTCCTCCAAGAATACCGATGGCTGAACAGAAAGAAATACTGAAAGAGCAGGGACTGGAAGGTCCGCTCTGTTTCGATAAGCGCATCTACACGACCGGATTGTCGAAGACCGAAAGACTGAAACATAATCAATTCATCCAGAAAGACTTGTGCCGGGAAGATGTACGTTACACAAATCCCTCAAACCGAGCTCCTTAGCCGTGGACTAATGTTTTTTTTTTTGTATTTTGTTCACCAGTATCTTAATTCAATATTAGAAGAATTAACGCCTGATGATGTGCGATGTTTGCTGCTGACGGAGGATGAACTGGCTCGCAGTGCACCGCTGGAAAGGATTCTGCCGGCACCGAACAGCTATCGCTATATTGGTTTTACCGAACACCCTCGGTACTACAATCGTTTACTCGATGCTTGGGAACATCGGTACAGCCATAATCGATCGGAAGGAATAGCCCTGTTACAGTCACTCTGCGAACGAAAAGTGCATCTACAGGTGCCGCCCAGCACGCTAAAGAAGGTAAGTGCCTTAGAAACAAATCCATCGCCATCCCTACGTCATGCACTTGGGAAAGTATCTGGTTTGCTCTACAGTATATTAATTGTTGAAAAACTAAATTAAATTTCAATCTAAGCTTTGCACGCCAGGCCAGATGCTTTTCTAAGGCTGATAGAACATATATACATACATGCCAACATGTATACAATTTCGACATACACACACAAACAATACAATACAATGCCTGAGTATATTGAAGCAACACAAACAAACAAGCACGTACACCCAAGTGCAAGTGCCTCTCCATACACATTCCATTGAGCAGCTAATCCGAACATTAGCCAGCACAAGCACTACACATATAGGAAGCACTACTATTGTCACTGAAACGATGCAACATCAGTTTGTCACCACTAGCATCAGATCGAACGTCTTAAATATGCTGTTGTACATCTGCTTTCCTTGCATCGCTATCTAGCGATCCTCTAAAACAGAAGACAGTCAGACACACCACCGCCATACATTCCTTTCTTTCTCATTTGTTGTAAAGATCGTTTACACGAAGTTACGTCTCTTTACTTATTGCTCTTACACAATTTCTCTTTCTAATACTAGTTCTTGAAGTTTGTTTTCTATAACATTCCACTGTTTACTCTTGTTACGTTTAATTTTTCTCTTTTACAAAAAAAAAATATCTTGTTCTACTTTACTGTTTATTATATGCTCTTTTACAACCACCTGTACATATGTAAAACAGAACAGAAACACTCCACTTCTCTACGCTTTTGTCTCTTTCTGCTCTCCTTTACTCTATACCGTACACTATAGTATAATCTACCAAATTTGTTTCAAATTAAACAATCAAAAATTACTACTTTTACTAAACATTTCTTTTTCTCTCACTGAATCCTATCGATTAATCGGGTCCACTTCACCTTCTCTGCTCTTGTTGGCGACGAATCGAATGTTTTTGCTAATTGTTGCACTGTACTTGCGTTTATCGATTAACCATACGCAAACGGCTAAATGTTTTATAATGCGCAAACACGATCAAAACGATACTGATTGATCGATCGATCGAAACCATATGTCAAAAATATGAGCACAGGATATTTGGTCAGCATTCCGAGCTGCGTACTGGCGTTGTCGAACGATACAGGGTCGTAAGTGTGACATCATCTTTTTTCTAGGTTGCTTTTGATTTTTGGCATCTTTTGTTCAAATTGAGTTTTTGATTGTTTCTTCTTATCTTTTTTGTTTTTGTTTTTATGTCTTCAACATTCGTTTCAATCCTCGTATGCATTATTATTTTGTGCTCCGCGAACATTTTTGCGTTGTTATTGTTCCACTTTATATGATTTAGTATACAATTATGTTGAATTTGCTTTAACAAAAGTATTATTCTTATTTTTCTACTTCTTTTGCTTTTGCCCAATATTTTGAACGTAAATTTTTGGCAACCAAATGATGAGTTATAACTGTCGAATTGAATTTGTTCCCGCCCTAGGAAGCGTAGTGTTGCGTTCGATAATTCTTGTTTCCATATATATTTGAAACTTGTTTAAATTGAACTAGATGCCCGATTTTTTTTCTTATCATATCGGCAAGCGTACGTTTACAATTGTAACAATGTTTCTATAGTATGTAACTGTTGATTTTGCGATAGATCATTGCTAGTGTGAATGAATTGCCACGAATGAAACTATTGTAGCGTGGAAATCGACATTAAAGTAAGGCGTTTCAATAATTAAATCTTCTATAATACTGATATGGTATTTAGGCACCAGAGGATAGTATTTAGACCCTCTGGTAATCTTCTTTAGCTGTTTTACCGTCTTTTTCCTCTATACTCCTGGAATAATGTGCTAGCTTACATTGTATCGATTACCTTTAGCTTACAAATATAATATACCTAACCTTCAACCGTTTACACTCAAGTAAGATCAAGGTTCGCCGATAAATAATAAAACGTTTCAGTTTTTTCTTTATAATTCCATAAACAAAGCTCTCAGTTGTTACGTTTCATCATTAATTGAATAAGTTGTACCACATCTATTGCAAATACACCTGAAACCTTCAGTCTACTAAAGCCTGGCCGTTGAAAAACGATCTCTTTTTCTTCTTTTTATCTTAATTGCACTTCTACAATCAATCTGCTTCTATAGGCGATCGAAGATATCATCGACTCAATCAATAACGGTGGTAACAATATTTGGGGTGTTGCAAATCCTTACTGAGATGTGTATCCTGACCTCGCCCCCGCCACAAACTGTGATGGGATCTCACGTTCCCATATTGTAGTGTTTCCTTGTTTTGAATGATCCCTGCCTCTATTGACCCCATCGGTTCGGATTACGAACAATGTTTCCTTTTTTTCCTTCCCGAGAATCGCCTCTCGCTCAGGTAATATCGATCGTGTAATGTTAGCCATTGTAGATGCAGTGAATAATACTCAAATAGCCAATACATCGATGTCACTAATGTTTTCTCACTTTGTATGTATCTGTTTGGTTTTCTACATTCTCTGGTAATCGTTCGAAAACGTTAGAAACATTCGATAAAGTTAGTGTTCAATGACTTGTGTTATAGAACTTATTCGGCGGAATCCAATAGAAAGTTCTCGTTACATGGTTCGTTACTACATAGTTTCTTAGCCATTTCGATATGTCTCTCTTTCTCTCTCTCTCTCTCTCTCTAGATTTTTACACGAATCCTTGTTCAGTTTATAGTGCATTTAGCTATATTAATTACTCGATTAGGAGAGAACCAAATGCCTCTGAGGAGGTACGAAAGTCACTTGAACAGAAGTGCTCTGTTGAAGTAGTAAATTCTGTGGAACAATAACAAGTTAATGCTTCTGTGAATATCTAAACGACATGCGCTTGGTATAACAACACATTTTCATCACGTGCTTAACTATTTTTGGAACGCTTTAAAATTAAATCTTTACCAAATAGCAGAATCCTTAAATCATGATTCAACAAAATATACGAGTTCCGGGTTTGAACCTCAACTAGACTGAGCCAACCTTTTATGGATGGATAATCATATCTTACCATATATGTGATTAATACTACTCACGCATATTAGGTCCAATAATCAGTAATTTAATATTAGGAGACGAAAAAAAAAAGCATTACAAATGTGTTGTTAAATGAGCAGCCTTTCCGAATAAAACGTTATCGACGTTCGAATAAGATTATTCAAAATACAGCATTAACTTGCAAATGTTACAAACATGCCTTCTTACTTCATCAACAGAAAACCTATGTAATTTCTTCTTGTGTCCTGCATACTTCATCTAGTGAATTTCCCAACCCTAGTGATAATACTAGCTTTCGTCTTCTAACATAATGTTTCGCAGCAAACAAGTATATCATTACGTCCCGATCATTGTATCTCCCCATGTCATAGATCAAAACCCTTCTGACAATCCTGATTGATCGATGTTGTTGAACAGTTACTAAGTGGTGATTTCTTTTCCCTTGCTATAGCACCCATTCACTGACCCCATCAGTCGCTCTAATTCTCTTACTAGTGAATATGAAACATGTCATTTCATCGTACTACCTATCATGCTAGGACTGTTTGTGTCCTTTTTTGTCATTAAAACTGTTGTTAATATATAAAAAATAAAACTGTCTTCAAACCGTAAAGCTCATCCGTAGTTCACCTTCGACGGAATATCGTGTGATCGTGTGTTAATACTGTTTCCTTTTCCCTTTCTATCTCTCTTTTTTTTGCGTAATCTCACACCCGCATTGACAGGACTGCAACAATAAGCCACAAACGGATAGTACAAACAGCGAGAACGGTTCCCATGACAGTGGCGTCCATACGGATCAAACCAGTCTGTCGGAGCTACAATCGCAAGAGTCCTCCTCCATGTATCAGTCGCAGGAATCGATCGACCAGCTACCTGAGGATACGCCACGCCGCAAGGCTACCACCAATGGCACGAACGAACCAACAATGAATGACGATTCCATCGTTGTCACAGCTCAGCCCATTGTAATCCGTGCCATTTATCCGCCAGGCAGTGATAATCTGTTGACTACCCAAACGATAGAGGTTCCGGTAGCGGTCACCGTATCCGCAGACCTTACTACTGCTGTCGGCCCACCTATGACTGAAACGACGGCAAACGGAGACGATTCTAATGCAGCATCAGCCGTGCTCGACGATAGTGACAACATTCGTCTCGAAGACAAAATTAAACTTATCCTAGATGACGCGTTGCTGCTGAAGCAACAAGAATGTGGAAGAGATACGGAAAATACGATTATAGTGCAGGAATAGTACTACCAGCGAGCGTAGTAGTAACGATGAGGTGTTAATGTTGGTAGTAGATTCGTTGGTATTTTTCCTTACAACAAGTTCGAAGGAACCTTTTTTGCATGCTTGTTAAACTGTGTTCAAAACTATCATGCTCCCCGTATACCTCTGCTGTTTATTTTTTTAAAATGTTGGCATGTGTTGTCGATGCATATGAACAGTATCCTTTCTTTCGATTAATAGCGGCAGATGTAAACTTTGTGATCCGGACTGTGGAATGTGTTTTTTTTTTTGTAGCATGAATCTGTCTTTACACTTAATGAATGATTTTGCTAAACACATGTAAGCAACAAACAAAACTTTTCGTTGCAAGCGTAAAGTGATTCAATGAATGAAACTAATTAAGGGCAAACATTTGATCGGTGCACATTTATGTGTTAGGCGCCGAGCAAACAAATCTGATTAGGCTAAATAAAATCGTAAAACAATTGCGCACCGTGGCAATTGCATCACCATAATGTGTTGAATATGAGTGTAGTGGAAGAATGACGAAGATCGTTAAAAGTACGGACTAAGAGAAATAGCCCAAAAAAAAGGAAATGTAACAATTTAGGTCGACCGCGTGTGCGTGGAACGGGTGACATTTTTTAGTGGTTCAAGGAATTGCTCCTCTCTCCGTACAATGATTCTAGACGTTGACGTGTTGGTGTTAAATCACCATACAAAATATAGAAACGAGAGATCGCGAGAGAGATATGTAAGTCAACAAAGTAAAGACACGGAATGTAAAACTTGATTTATGTGGTGAGTGATTGAAAACATGATTAAAGCAAGAAAATGTTTCCCTTTCTTTTTTAGCGATGAGTCCGAAAAACTGTTCGACTGTTCAGTTGTGGTTTTAGCTGTAAATTTAGGAGAGAATTCAAAACTTCTACATGTCCTTTCTGGTCAATATTCTTCATTAGGTCTTCTCAGTCAGAGTTCGTCTTTATTGGCCTTCGCGACTTTACTGAGTATTCCATTAATCTCGCATCTTCCTTGTTAATAGAGTTTGCCCAGTTTAACATAATCCAAATTCTGGCCAATTATCCATACAAAGCAACTCTCAAGAATTAGTCCTTGAACTGGCATTTTGAGCAGTTAACAGGGCATAAAACCTAAACTTACACAACGATTACTATATTAAATCAAACATATTTCTTTCTTGCAGATAATAATAATCAAGCAGATATGTGTTTTGAAAAAATAGTGACAATCAACTTTAATTTGGTATATCTATCGTGATCTTGCTGTTATAACAGGTAAGTTAGGTAACATAAATATTTACAAATTCAGCGAGAACAGCTCTTCATTGGGGCTAGTGGACTGCAGACACATTTTCTTTATCACGTGACTTTCGTGTCCTGTTCGGTATGGCTTTCTTATCTTTCGCCTTTGCTGCAGTCCCTTTCTTGTTCCGTATCATTTTGTTCTCATCCGCACATTTGTTCGTAATCACCGCCCGCACATGGCTTTCATCTACGTTAAACCTTTTCTTGATCAACTCTACAACATCAGCCACCATATTCGGATCAAGCCGTCCCTTGACTGGTTTTTCTGAATTACCCGCGTGCGCCGGACAGGGTCTTCCGCTGAGCGAGTGCGTTGCCAACACTTCCCGCGAAAACACTGCCTGCAGAACTTTGCGCGTGGCAAATTTGTAGCTTACCCACCGGATGTTGTCGAGGACGGTTTTCGGCACCATTGTGTTGTTGCTGCCGAGTGCAACCATCGTGGTGTTGGGGACAATGGAAACCGTTTTCGCGTGATTGTTATTACTTTCATTTTCCTGCATGGAATCATCCCAATCGTTGTTTATCAAATCGCGCACCGTCGTTGCTGAGTTTGAGCGAGAATGGTCCGCACTTTCGGTGTGATTTTCGAACCCTATGGATATGGATGCTTCGGAGGATACTTTCGTCGCTTTATCCATGGAGCGTAGTGTAGTGTTCCTTCTGGCGGGGACATTATTGATCTGAGTGCTTGCGTTGTTGGAAGAGGTCCAACTCTGATTACTATTGCCCTCTTGATGGTCTTGTTGCGTTTCCCATTGTTGCTCGGAGTCAGTTACATCGTTCAGCACGATGTGATCATTGTCGGTGGTCTCATAGTCTATTACCATGGTATTTATACCGACACCAGGCTCCGGCGAATATTTTCCTATTACGTCAGCAATAATTAAATCCGACNAGTGTAGTGTTCCTTCTGGCGGGGACATTATTGATCTGAGTGCTTGCGTTGTTGGAAGAGGTCCAACTCTGATTACTATTGCCCTCTTGATGGTCTTGTTGCGTTTCCCATTGTTGCTCGGAGTCAGTTACATCGTTCAGCACGATGTGATCATTGTCGGTGGTCTCATAGTCTATTACCATGGTATTTATACCGACACCAGGCTCCGGCGAATATTTTCCTATTACGTCAGCAATAATTAAATCCGACGAGGAAGCCTGTTTACCTTGTGACTCTGGATTCTTTGCGGGGCTGATTTGTTTCATCTCAGCTACTTGCTTTTGAACGTTCCGTAGCATTTCGTGTTGGTCGAAAATGTTCTCTTGAAGTTCGTGCAATAGTCTTCGATTGTATTCGCTCTCCATCCGATATCCCTTTTGCTCCGTCATGATGCTTTCGAGAAAAGACATAATACGCACGATGTTTGCATCGTAAGATCCAGTACCATCGGTAGATAAGCCGGTGGTTTGTGTTTGCTGATCGAAAGTCATCGGTGGCGCTTGTTTAGGTGCAGGATCGTTTCTATTGAGACGTGCTGCCATGGGTCTAACCGGTGGCAATGTCTTCTGGTAGGAAAAGTCCACCTTGAATGGAATCCCGGCTTCTTCCTTTACAGCTTCCTGGGCGGACGCAGACGACACCCTAGATTCAATTTCCTTCAACGATCCAGATGAACCGGACTCGCATCGCTGACGTTTAGCGCTGTTAATCTGCAATAAACGTGGTTATTTAAATGAACTTGAATTCGAGATACAACGAATGTTATCTTACATGTTCGGGTGACGATGATGGAATTGTGTTCTGGGGAACGTTGGTTTTATGTGTTTGCATCGTGTCACTCTGAGAAGATCTGCCATAATGTTTTAGTACTGGCATATCTTGCTTTCGATGAGACTGTGCCTGTGTGACTGATTTGGCAAGTAAATTGTTGGCGGCCATCATCCTCAACTCGTGCAGCTCCGTTTCGAGAAACTTTCTATCCTCTGCAAGAAACATAAGTAACACACGAGAACATGATGTTAAACCGAACCTGAATGCTCGCTACATTTGTTTGTAATAACTCAACAATTTGTTACCTGATATGATCACGATCGTTGCCGGCATAATGTATCTGCCACGAAGGACGTGAATTAATTTCCCGGTGTACAAACCCGAATCTCTCATCCGCGGCCCATTCTCTTCGTCTGAACGATTGTCTTCACGTGAAATTTCGACGATCTGCGAAGAGTCTATCACAGTGTACGAGCTCGGTTCCTCGTTAGATGTTTCCCATTCGATCAGTGCCCAACAGGGCGATGGACTTGGGACGGCTGATTCTGCACGTTTTACCGTTTCCACGTTTTTTCCAAGTAGCGTTGAGGATTGTGGCTGTGATTGTTGGTGTTGATATGTTGATACCACTCGGCTTTCCGTAGGAACACAGCTTGATGTGACGATTGTACCACTTGAATCGATGGTTTCAACAAAACCACCGGTATTTGGGTGTACCACATTAGAACACGTACTGACGCTTTTGGATTGTTCCATCGTTCCCTCGTATGAAGAGTTGGATGGTTCCAACGACTGACTAGATGCGTTTGCCATTGTTTGCAGTTCAGATTCCGTTGCACTGTAAGGATCGCCGGAAGTCGAATAAAATGCCACTATACTGCCGGTTGGTGTGGTGAGATTTTGATTCGCTCTCGATTTGATGCCAGGATGATGATTTTCCATCTCTAAAACACAAGTAAGTTCCTGGTATTTCGCACTGCAAGCCAGCCAAACTGAGAATAATCTATACGTGCTTCAGGACTATGCTTTTATTCCTACAAATCCTTGACACCGAATGCCGTTCGAGACAGGCACATACAGCTGTCTCTCTTTCTCTCTCTATACCTGCAATATCCTTGCAGGGTAACATATGATCACGGAGGGCTACAAAACAAAAAAAAAAATCTCAGTTGGAATCCTACAGGAATTGGATAGGGAAAGATCTGGTACAGGTAGAAAGAAAATACGTTGGGATGTTGCGTTGTAAAGCGAAGGGTAGAAAATAAATACAGGAGGGGTCTGCAATTCTCTTTCCTTTATTTCTTTCCAACATCAGCAAAGGTAGTAAGAATCGTACAGGAATTTTAATGTTGAGAACGCACGTTCCAGGTATGGAGGTACAGCAACCCGAATCCTTTTCAATACATTGGGCACCAATGCAATGCGGTGGTCTTCGGGACCCTATTGGAAACATAAATTACCTGGTCTTTTTTTCCCTAACGCTTATACGCGAATCCCGATATACGCTGTTCCTTACAGTTTATTTCTTTGTTTCTAGAGAAAACGGGTATAACATTTTCCCATTGGTCAATATAATAATTGTCCAAGGTTTTAAACAGTTGAAGAAAGATATGTGATATTTATAAATAGCATTCTAGTTAATTCGTATGGTATCTTTGCCAATATTTATTTTCCATCCATTTCTATCGAGGATCAACACACATTTTCTAGTCGTAATACTTGGGAATTTGAACGTCCATTACTAAGGAGTAGCTTAAAATGTAAGTTTAAAAGTATTCTTGGTTCTTATGCACAGCTTTGCTTTAAAACAAAATATTGCTCGGGCTAACTATGTACAGTATTTGTGTGCAATGGATAGAGCAAGCGGCTACATTAAATTAAACAAGCTCTTCAACAACACCGTCGCCTCATCTAATATCATTTGCTATACTTTGCCACCACTTCCTTCAGTAGAGCCTGCTGTGAGTGGGTTAAATCTTGCCTTTGGCATAGCTCATCCCGGACAGCGATTAGCGATTCGACATCCTTCGCTTGGCAGGAAACGACGAGTGACTGCAGCAGAAATACGAGATCGTCCGGTAACGGTGCACGGTCCGGACTCGATTCTCGTTGACCACCGTCTCCGATGGTTGAGTACCGTTCAATAAACTTGTGGTCGTAACGCACAGATGGTGGTAGTTGCAGCAAACATAGCAAAAGCAGGCGCGATATTTCGATCCGTCTCATCACGTCCTCGTAGAGCGATTCACACTTTCGCTCGGTAACATCATCGTAGATTTCGGACAATTTCTCAAACGCACCGACATAATCGCGCGCAGATAGATTTTCCTCTGCCGACTGCTCCAGATCCCAGATCCGATGGCACGGTGAACTGAAATCGCTCGTCAGTTCCACGTTGGGATTGATTTCCTTCAGCTCTCTGATGATGGCCGCTCCAATAACCGATTTGTCCGGCAGTCTGGAAAGTGCCTGTGTGTAACATCGAAAGGCCCCTTCGTGATATGCATGCGAAATGTTTGCAACACGCATTCGGTCCTGCTTATCGTGAGCGCTGCGGAAGGATCGTGCGGCTCGAAGTAGCGCATCTACCTCGCCCATATCGTTGCCGATAAGCTTTTCACATTTGCTCTGACCGATGTAACATTTTGCTGCATACTCCGGTTGGAATGCTTCGTTAAAGCTGTTCGCTAGCGCACCAAACTCATCCGACACTTCCGATACACTTGGGCCAAAGCGTCTGAAACGAAAAACAAAACACCAGTGTGAATGGAAGGACTGTTAGAAAGTTCCTGTGGGCGGTACGTACTTAATTAAAACGCGTTGAATTTTCTTCAGCTTGTTGCATGTCGTTTTGTACTGATAAATCAAATCAGAGCTAGTCATTTTAGTGCTCTGAAATGGCTCGATTTGACCGAATTATTCACTCGCACTGTAAATCTGTCTGATTGCTATTTCTTGCTTTTTTCTTCTCTTCTCGATGTAAACAAACAACTGTCATTGGATTTGCCAAAAAGAAAACAGAAACGTGCCGAAGTTTTGGTTCTCTTGCAGAGGTGCGAATATTTGAGAAAATTAATGTAAGTATCCAGCTTAGAACGTTTCTTTACGTCCTGTACGAAAGCTACAATGTTTCACAGTATAGTGATTGAAAACATAAAGCATTTCGGTACAATCTCGAAACCTTCCCTGCCAAGTGCCATCATTGTTTATGCAATCTCTTTCATCAGACTATCCAGTGCATTTCGATCGGACCAAAATGCGGCACGCAAAGTTCATCGCACGCACCGTTCTAGTGCAAAATAACAACGTTGAAGAAGCTTGCCGAGTGCTGAACCGTATACTGGGTAAAGAGGAGATTTACGATCAATTCCGGCGTACTCGATACTACGAAAAGCCGTTCCAGGTATGTTCCACCCCAAAGACGATCTGGCTTAGAACAAGGCCTTATTCTGTTTTGCTTTACTTGTTACAGACTCGTCGACGCATTAATTTCGAACGCTGCAAATCCATTTACAATGAGGATATGAATCGCAAAATTCAATTTGTGCTTCGAAAGAATAGGGTGGAACCTTTCCCGGGATGTAATTAAAAGGATTTTGTGTACGCAAATATATTTGCTATAGTGTGACCATCGGAATTTGTTTTTTTTTTCGCCTATGGGTACTGATCAGTTGTCTATTTCCACTTCATAATGTATGTATAATTCGTAAATATAGTTTACAGCAAAGAGAACGCGTCAACCCAAAAATGATCGGACATTCCAACAAAATCGTTAAGTATCGAAGTTCGTATCATATACAATCTGCGAAGTTCACAATTCTGCGCTGTAAACCCATGCGTCCCGGGGCGATGTCAACTGTCAAACAGATGACACGACAATGTGAGAGCGAGCCAGCAACACAAAAAAGGAGTCAACTTTTCTGGGATCGCAAGAAGCGAAAATTCCGCAAAATTCTGTCTGCTTTCCGGGAGTTTTCGCAGCAGAAGTAAAGAAAAGTCGGAAAATTTGGTGCACCGTATCGTTTGCTGTGCACACCCACAACCCATTTAACCGGTGCATCGTGGGTTATTCGGCTTTCGTTGCGGGTTCGAATGTAACGCGTTCCCGGGATAGTTTCCCTTGCGTGGTAATTGGAAGTGGTGCCGTTCTGTGGATCCCGGTATCGACCAACTAAAAGACCGCGTAGGAGTTTACCAGCGGCCAGAAGGAAGTCCTGAAACGGTCTTATTTGCTTTCCTAACCTTAGCTGCACTGGGGGTGCCGTGCAGCAAAACGCAAGAAGGCGATTTTTATCGTATCTTTGACGCGTGTGTATGTGTCAGTGCATGTGTGCACATGTGAGGTGTGTGAGTGTGTATATATAAAGTTGTGTGTGAGTGTTTGTTCGGTTGTGCGTAAGTAAAAAAGTGAATCGAGAAGGCAGTGTTGAAAGCGGGTCGCACAGTGTCGTCGTCCACTAGCTTCCTCCCACGGGGGCTACAGTAGCAACATTTGCAACAGTGGCCAGCAGCGTTTACGAGAAAGAGTGATTTTATAATTAATTTGTTGATGCAACGAAAGCAGACGGTGTAAACGACGGCACCCGGTGCCACCGAAAAAAAAGCCGCCGATGATCGTGAGATCACGCTAAAAGGAGTGGCAGAAACAACCAACAGAAAACCGCCGAATTAAGAAGCTCAACTGGACCGCGAAGTGAAGAAAAGGAAGTGAACCAGTCGTCACACGTTGAACCCTTCCGTGTGTACAACAGTTTTGCTGGAAGAAAAAAAAACAAGCAAACTTGACGTAACCCGGGCAAAGGCGCTTTGCCAGTTGGATGAGCAAAAATGATTCTGCTAGAGATCAACAACAGGATTGTGGAGGAAACGCTTACAGTGAAGTTCAAAAATGCAATCGCAGGGTGAGTAATCGGCACCATAAAAAGGCTATCATCACGTCATCGTCGCTTCGGGGGTGTGGACTCCTCGTCTCCCATTTGCAGTGGAAGTAGTCAATAGTTGGACTTGAAATAGTTGGTCAATAGTTGGTGTTTTCATTCAAAATTCATTGAGGTCTGTTTTCTAGCTCGAATGCAACTGAATGCTCCACATGCGTAACATGAAGATATGGTACATGGACAAAAATGGAAACTTGTCCACTTCCCGCCTGTCGGTTCGTATGACGCATAGTGGGGTAAACGTTCCATACCAGAAGCATGAGTCTTCCAAGTTCCAGAGCATGGGACTCCTTTCGAAAACCATTTGGTATACGTTCATGATTTTACCCGTTGGGGTTGATTTTTTCTTGAGTCAACACACCCTGGCCAACACCCAATCTGTTGCAGATAAACGTGTTAAAGAGAGAAAAAAGGCTCCCGATGTTGGTGACCGCGTTATCGCGCGCGCTTATCGGCGCACTTTTTGGCCGCTTAAGTCCCCACATTTACACGCACACAATAGCCTACCTACCGTAAGTGTAAGCGCTCCTCTATCCCGTGATTTTGATGTTTAAGGGGAGATTGCTAATGCTTCGGTTATCTTTTTATTTCGTGGATACTCACCTAACCGCAGTGTAACTTAGAGCGGAAGCAGAGTAAAAACAACAGTGTGTTTTACCTTTGTTCATTATTAAATTAGAGTTAGTTACATTCATTTCAATTGAATCTTTAGCTAACTGGAGCATCATGGGGGTTTACTTCCTGCGTACGGTGATGCATGCCAAATATAGAATCAAGTCTTTATGCTAGAAAACGGATATTGGTTGCTAATGGTGTGTAAGTGTAGATACCATTTAGCTTTGTGGCCGATCGTTATTGGTTTTATGTCGAACCATCGTAGTCTTATCTTACAACAAGTTCGCAATTTCCGTTATCGTTGAAGTGGTGTCACCTGCATTCAACGACACTTGTAGGAAAACGGCTGATAAATTCGCTTCACTTGCTTTTATTTGATTCAGCATAGAAACGATAGCTCATCAATATTTTACACCAAATTTGTATGTTGCATCAATCGACGCTATTCTTATATAGAACGGCGTCCTAGTTATGGCCAATGCGCTGACCTGGCACGTAGAACAAACAAACAAAAGGAAACGAATAATGCGCTACTGTATACACAAAACAGAGCACAACTTGTAGTTGTTGTATGTTGAATTTAATGGTTTATAATAAACAAGAATTTTCAACATATTTTTCTTCTGCTGCAAATTACGTTCAATGAATCATGCTTAAATCTACAAGAACAACATTAGTCACTCTTACTGTAAAGAGCCATATTCAAAAGGTCTTTCTCACTTACGTGTGCGAATGTTTATTTTAAGTCTGGTACTTGTTCAGTTTCAAGTCTGTTTCTTATCATTAGTCCGTATGCTGATGCATTTTTCTTCATTTTATTCCCTGTTACAGAAACAAGGCGGAATCCATCGATGTGACGGTAGCCGACTTCGACGGAGTACTATTTCACATTTCCAACATTAATGGCGACAAAACGAAAGTGCGAGTACGTATACCAATGCTTCACGAGCAACATTTCGCGAGGCGATGGGCAATTGAGACAAAAAGTAGATCAATGGAATGTGCAAGAAGAGATGGAACCATTCCCATTATCCAATTGATTATCCGGCCACACTTAATGGCGACCGGTTGGTAAAGGTTTCAGCTAAACGTGGAAGCGGTGAAGGTCCTTGCAACACAGAAAAGGGAAACAAAACAAGGGCCCGATGCCAAGAAACGATGTAAAAATGATGTCAAACCATGGTCGTTCAAACAACACGTCGCCTTATCAATATATGAGCACTGTTTCGTTTTGCTCTTTCCTGTCTGCAATTGTATCTAACTGGAATGGGTTTGCTTTTTTCTTGTTTCACTTTCAACAATTTCTCCACGCAGACGAGCATATCGCTGAAGTTCTACAAGCAACTGCAAGAACATGGTGCGGACGAGTTGCTAAAGCGTGAATATGGCGATCTGCTAGTTGCGCCCGAAGACGGCTACAATGTGTCGGTGCTGGTTGATCTGGAAAACATTCCAGAAAATTATGAGGAAACAGTACGAAAGATCGGTCTGCTGAAGCGCAACTGTTTCGCCTCCGTGTTCGAGAAGTATTTCGACTTCCAGTCGCAGGGCGAAGGTGAAGGCGAAGGACAAAAGCGAGCCGTGATCAACTATCGGAATGATGAAACGATGTAAGTTTGGTGCCGGGAGGGCGAAACAATTGGATTGGTGCCATCGTTTCGTGCTTATAATCTAATGGTGTGCTTATAATAATGGCTTCCGTGTATTTAAGTTTTATTGCTTGCTCAGTGTCAACTGTCCCTGGGAAAGGAGAAACTTTTTATGTTAGGCTTTGATGATCCTTTCTTTTGCCTTCGTGGCTATTCATTGCAATAATCAAAAAGCATTAATATAATTGTTCTACTCTCGTTGCTTGTTTGTAGGTACGTTGAAGCCAAACCGGATCGCGTAACGGTCGTGTTTAGTACGATATTCCGTGATGAGGACGACGTAGTGTTAGGTAAAGTGTTCATGCAGGAGCTGCGCGAAGGCCGAAGAGCTTCACACACGGCGCCACAAGTATTATTCTCCCATCGGGAGCCACCACTGGAACTGGCCAATACGGGTGCAAGAGTCGGCGAAAATATAGGCTACGTTACGTTCGGTAAGCATCGGGATGTTTGACCCCGTTGCGATGCGGGTGTGTTAGTCTGTGTACGAAGACGTTAATTTTATCAATATTGTCCCGTCTGGGATTTTTGTTTCGTTTTGTTTTGCTTGCAGTACTATTCCCAAGGCACACCGCGAAAGACACGCGCGATAACACGATCAATTTAATTCACATGTTCCGTGATTATTTGCATTATCATATTAAGGTACGTTCGCAACGTTCACAGTACCGTCGGCCTATCGGTGGTGGTGGTGGTGTGATGGGTTTTGGTCTCATGTCTGATGGGCTTGTTTTCTTTCCCCAGTGTTCGAAAGCTTACATCCACTCACGAATGCGAGCAAAGACGACGGAATTTTTAAAGGTGCTCAATCGCGCTCGACCGGAGCCAAAAATTACGGAAAAGAAAACAATAACGTAAGCAATTATTAAGGCGCTACATTTCGTTAGAGATACTTGATCGTTCTCACTTTTCTTCTGTTTTAGCGGCCGAACATTCATCAGAAAAGAATGATTGCGGAACTTGCCGGACGTCTAGTTGTTAAATGTGTAAGTATTGAAACGAACCTAAAAAAATGGAAAAGTGTAAGCGAAAACTGAAAAGCATTGAAAGGGAGAGGAAAATAAAAAATGGTCTCTTAATGGGAAGGAAAAATGATTAAACTGCAGCAATTGTGTAAAGATAAGCATGAATTCAAGGATGAATTTAATGCTCCATGATTTACATCGTTTTAGAGTTCTGATGAGAAGGATGGGTTACCATTTATACATAAAAGAGAGATCGGGAAATTGAGTAAAAAAAAATATGAACGGACCCAGCTTTCTCATTTGAATTCGAAAATTCTGTAATAGGTACATCTCCTTCAGTGAAACTCGAACACAACACCACAAACCTCTGGTGACGGTGGTTTGTTTCGATTGTGAGTCATGGTAGAAGAGTGTGTGTCCTCGTACATGATAAAATGGCCAATGAATAGTAATTGCAAAAACTTGAAAGGTGCACATTATAGCATCAACCACTGTAGCCGTTGCAGGAGAGCTTCTCTGTTACATTCCTCTACGAAAATTGAGGCAATGCAAGAGTCCGCACTACGCCAACAATACACATTTGACACATTGGATAGTAAAAACAAAAATAGTCGAAAATATACTCTTTGAATCGTCACCGAGACACACACATACACAAATATATACACAATCAGTAGCATTCAGTCTTAATCGTCGCTGCCAATGTAAACAAATAAAAGTGTAAAATATTAGGAGTCACTCTCGTTCCTGTGGAGAAGCGGGAATGAAGCAAAATTTATGACACTAAAAATTGGAAAAGGAAATTCTATAAGGCTTTCAAACACAAAAGCGGTTCAATTGGAGGAAAAAAGGAAAGGGAGCTACTAGTAGGGTGGTAAGAAATTTACGGTAAGCTAAACGTAACTAATTTTATAAAAGAAAAGTACAGTAGACAAATGAGGAGAGTAGCGAGTTCCCAGCATCGCGATATGTGAAGGAAGAAACAGGTTCTAATTGGCATTTGCATTAGTGTGTTATTCCCGACCGACCTCTGAATTGTGTGTTGGGAGTGCGTACGCCTGGAGGTATGCAAATAGCATGTTTTTAAAAGAACGGACAACCACCAGGAGAAGATTTGCATACTTTCAGGCACTCATGAAACTCAGCTCATACTTCAGCGGAATTCTGTCGTTAGGTTTAATACAGTTATGCCAACGCATTTACTAACAGCAATGCACGCTCCTAATGCACCTTTCACTTAGGTCACATTTAAGGGCTTAAAATGCGTGTGTAAGGTTGCTCGTTCTGTGAAGGGATAATTGTCCTAGAACGCAGCGCACGGCAACAAACGCAAACAAAAATCGCACAAACGAAGATCAAAAAGGTTAACCAATGCTCGGGAGAAGGTACCGTTGTGTGAATGAATGCAAGCAAACACAACACTAATCAATTTACTAATCAATTGCGTAACGAGATCAAAAGAAGATAGCTGTTACATGCCCGTTACGACACGGGGAAGGATCGTTTGTTACAAAACCGTTCCAACTTTGACGCTAAGGAAGGGGAAAGACGAACAAAACGTTTAAAATGAACAGAAAAGCTAGCATGTTTATAAGTATTCCATCCCTCTGCGAATGGGGACGAGCCTGAATCAGAGGTAACAAAGTTCGGGAGAGAAAGTGAAGCGGAATGAATGCAATACTAATTAATGAAAGGTGGGCATGCAAACTCTCTGGTGTACTAAAATGTGGGGAAAAGATGGCCGGGAAAAGGTTTGTGTGTGTGTGAGAGAGAGTGTGAGCGGACATAGATTGTTTTCCTCATCAAATTTTACCAAACTACACAAGAAACGTTGTTTACTATTAACTACTACTGCTAATATTATTATTATTAGTAGCCTTTGCAAACAAGCAAACAGCCAGGAGAAAAAGAGTAAAACAAACATGACTAAGGAAGTTGGGAGAAGGAAAATAAATACTAGGAAAGAGCGAGTTATTACACTGAAGTTAGTTAAGCAATGGATCCTCATTTAAAGTAGTGTTCGTTCTGGTGAGTGATTCGGGGATTGGATTGGAATGCCCATTTTTACCGATTTCTCCTCCTGGATTACCCTTCTCTTTCACGGGAACGAGCTTCAGACGACGTGATCGGGTCGATCGTATTCTTCCAGTTGTTTGTAGTTGTAGCGTGAGACGAAAGCGATCACAAATGAGGTAACGGGAATGAGGGGTTAGGCAATCGATGGCAACTCGGGCGACCATTAACTAAGAGTGAAAGCTGATGTGCATTTATTAAATCTGGCAAGCGACAACAAACGCGGCAACAAATAAAACCTATCTTTTCTTTTAATCATTCCGGTTTCGCTATTGAAAAGCATGCAACCGATCGCAATGCAGATACCCTTTGGAAGGGCGACATTTGGGCGATCCTCGTGTGCGGGTGTGTACTCAAATTGCGCCAAATGCATGAACCCCCCCCCCCCGCGTACAGTAATGTAAAGACCGGTAACAACAAATCCTTCATTGTAAAATAGCTTCCCCTAGCTAGCTAGCGAGAAAGAACGCAATTATAAATTGATTAAACTAGTGTTCGGACACATGTTTCTCCCGTTTCTGTTTCGAGCTAGTACGCGACAAAACATTCTTCGCATTCTTAAAAACAACAACAAAACGCCTGAGAATGAAAGGATACGTCGTGTATCCTTGTGCTGCTGTGGCAAGGAATCGCGTCGTGTTGATGGTGAACGCACCCTTAAAGTCACGCGTGACAAAAAAAAGCTCGTTAATAAGCGGCGCACCGTATCTACGCCAATCTGTTGGTTAGCTAAAACCAATGCTTAGGAAAAACAAATGGAAAATTTAAACTACGAACTGTTTTATTATCCAGTATAGTAAGGTGGGTAAAATGAAACACGGATCAAGGTATAGCATATGTGTTCCCCGAAACGCCACACCGAGTGGAACCGAGTCACGACAGAGTTAATCTTAGGGAATGGAAGAATTAAAAATTAAAACGGCAAAACAGAGCTCCAAAAATGCAATGCAAAAGAAAGCATACAATCTTCAATAAAACCGAAACAACCCAATCAGCTAACGAGGAACCTGTTTGGGGGCTAGATAATGGAAATGGACATTCAGTGTAGTGTAATAATGAGAAAGAAATATGGATAAATATGGGTTTGTAAGGAAGTAGGTCTTCAACCATCGGATCAGTATGCGACGGTGATGTACTGCGATTCCAGTGAACGCACTCGACCTTTACCACCCGGAAGTCATCACTTAACGAATGCCGCGTCCATAGCATTTACACCATTCACCATCTACGTTCAATTGTAGATGGGTCTGTTTGCAACCCGCGTAGGTCATGGAACGTGTGTCACTTCCTGTTGAACCCATCATGATGAACTAAACGTGTTTTTAAACGCGAAAATGTTAAGATGGAAAGCTCGTGCAACAGACAGGCCACATCCGTAAGACAGCGGGTGTGGCTGTGGAGGCGGTTGTAATAAAGCAAGCAGCAGGTGGGACACTCCTTAATTCCACACCACACGCTGCTGGCGTGTAGCATTCGTAAAAGCGGCCACACCCTGTTGGCAGGGCAAGAAAAGGATATGAAATGAGCGAAAGCATTGACTAGACAAACAGGCAAGACTAGATCAAAACCACCTCGGCGGGTACACCCACAGTGAAATGGAGAAGCGTTCAACATAGGGAAACACACTTACTCAACGTAACAGTTGTGTCCCTCAAGGCGACCCGTGCGGGAGTGTTGTTGCGTTCGTTAGTAGGAGCTTGTCTAATCTAGTGCTCTTAATTGTTCGCTCGGATTGGCCACTTGTTTGTGAAATTGGTGATTTTGTTGTTGTTGGAATAAGTTAATCCAAAGAGACCACCTGCTCTCGGCAAGATGGGCGATGAGATGAGTGTTGAACAGGAAGCGGAAGCGATTCTCGAGGCAGAAACGAGCTTCGGAATGCGTGTGTGGCATCTGCTGTTTCTGTCCTGTGGATCCGTGCTCGGTGTCGTCATCATGCTGTGCTGCTGCATACGGTTTCGAATTCCCCGCACCAAGCAGGACATAGAGGCGGACTACCATCGGAAGAAGCTGACACGAAAGTTTCGCGAGCGGTTGGACTGCATGAACAATGCCGATATCGACGAGATGGACCTTATCAAAGCGCTCGAGCGAGTCCGGGAGGACTATGTGGCGGAACAGGAGAAGCTGGCGAGCAAGGAAGCGACCGAAAACAAGGATAATCAAGCAATCGTTACTGTTTGTGATAATGTCTAAAATGTGTGTGTATGGAATGAGACGAACAATACAAGAATTAATTATATTATCGGTTGTAAAAATCGATTGCTTTTATGCAGAAGTTGCTTTATTTGGTATTTGATGATATGTTTTGAATTGAAGCTCTGTGATGCTTAATTCTGGGTGTTTTTGATAATGATAATTAATTTGTAGTAAATTGTGCTTTCGTCGAAAACTGTTCAATAGTTGTGAGTGAATTATAACTTAACTTCTTAACCGAAATAAAGAAGATTGAAGAAAATGGAAATAACGTTTTTTTTGTTTTTATGTATTAAAATTTAAACTTCTCTGTTAAATAAAGAATACATGAAAAGGTATTGTATTGTGTTTAGGTGGAAAAATCCGTTCGAAGTTAAGGAAAAGTGCATCAAACGCTTGTGCTGTTTAAAAGCTGCTTACACGGATCCTGCAACCTCATCGCTGCTAATCTACTTATTACAAAACTCCAGTACAATTTTTGCATTACATTTAATAAATTTGCTGGTGATGTGGCTATTTTAATTCGATTTCTATGCCTTCATGAGCAGTTCATGGAGTGTACAAAGAAATATCCACATTTTTCTAGTAATAAACAATCCTCGAATACATCGATTAATTAGTTCATTTTGCTGTGCTTTAATGCTGATTTGTGTTGCATGCAACTTATTTTAAATTTATTATCACGTGATATGAATATGAAATTGATTAAAAAACATAAACTAAAGTTTCCTTACGACTAACCTTGTACCGTTTATTTTAAATGAAGGGCACGAATAATCCAACTACACGGATCTGTCACCATTTGCGTGGAAACGGGCCTCTACTGTATTTGACAGGTGTACCGTCACATCAAGATTTTCATTTATACGCCTACTTCCATGGGCAGCGAAAAATTGTAGTGAAGATAAAAACATTCCATCGACTCCATTTGTGAAGTGTAGTTGCTTGCTCTAGTGCGAAGAAAAGTTCAACACAGCATTCGTGAAGGTTTCTGTGCGTGCTCAATACCACGATAAAAGCGACATTCTCCAATTCCATCCTATTATTACACCTTCCAAATCCGTCTTCTCTGCAGGAGGAGGAAGCAGAAACAATTTCACAACAAAAGGCGGCGGTCAAATTTTTCCCGAGTTTTCTGCTCGTAAAAACACACACATACGCGCGCGCGGACGCAATAGCTGTGCCGTTTTTCTACGTGTTTCGTACGAGGAAATAAAACGCAAAAATGGTTGTCATCGCCAAATCGTCGGCTAAAAAGGGTGAAAAGTCCATTCTTCCCCTGGTACACCCACATCCGGATGCGAACGCTGCCCCGACCGCCCCGGCCGTAAGTAGAAATAATCATATTACCGCACAACGCATACATTAGGAGACGCAATTGTTTTTTTTTTATCATTATTATTCATCTCCCTTCGAAAAACTATCGTTCTTCTGGTTCGCCGTGGAACTGTGTTCAAAGTATATAGACATTGGCATTGAAAAATGCTTGCCTTTTTGTTTTCCTTGTGTTTGTTTTCGATTGTCGTCTAGCGGAAGAAGATGATGGTTCACGCTGGAAATGTGAAGAAGTGTGTAACCAACATACTGCCGTCCCTTTCGTGCTTTGCGCACGAGCATATACTTCTTCCTTGTTGCCCAATCACATCGCCGTGCGAACGGACGGGTGAATCGATGAGAAATCGAGCGTGTAAACATTCCGAAACATCAGCATAGTAGTATCGCATAGCAAGCATTGACCCTGGAACGGTAAAAGATGCATACGCTATTATCCATCCATTGGGGGCGGTGGGTGCACATTACACTTTGATACACTATCAAACGAAATTGGCATGGCACTCTACTCTCGTCAGCACCACAAAGGAAAGCACGATGACGAATGTGCGCTTTGGGAAGGGTCTGTGTAACCACGGGAACGACGAATTGCATGAAAATGGCTGAGCTTTGCACAGGTAGTTCTATATGTGTGCGTTTTTTTTTTATGGATTGCAATGTGCCATCAAAATAGATAACACCGCATTTATTCGTGAAGGTGAAAACAGGCGCTAAAGAGGCACTTTTTGGTTAGTAATTTGAAGTTTCCTTGTTTGTTTTTAGCTACCGAGCGTGGCAGTTCTAAGAAGAAAATCAATTGAGCAAAAGGAAAAGCTATGGCAGCAAGCGCGTAATGAAAACTTTTCCATTTCCACGACGCAATTGCGACGTGATATTATTGCTTTCAACCTATTAGTGCCCGGCGTACAAAACCGGCATGAAGGTTGCGTGTCCCTCGCGAAGGTGTTTGTGATATCGTTTTCTTTTTGCTGATTGTATTTTGTACATTTTGGGGTTCACTTTCCACACTGCATGTACATATTTTCTTCTTTTTTTTTTCTGTGATGGCTAACTTAAAAACTCGACACCCGGCCTCCTACGATTATTATTAACGTAGCGTGTGCGTCTGGAGCTGAGCGAGTTGCACTTGATGCAACCTGCTGTCTGGTCTCTTCATTATGAATGCGTGCACATGTTAAGAAACAGCAAAAGATGGGAAAACAAAATATCATTAATTATTTTCCATCATCACACCACACAGTCACTTCTTCGTGACTAACGTTTATTCGCAGTACAGGAAGCGATGTGCACCATCATTGTTTTTGGGAATTCGAAGTTGTAAAAATTCTACGTTTGTTACGTTTGTAAAAATTTTGTAAACTAATGTGTAAAAAACATAAATCAGTTGTTAAACATAAGTAGTTGTTTTTGTTATGGTACACACTTGTACCATAGAACCATGCTAGGGGGTTGGTCACGGAACGTTTACATAGTTATCTTCATACTAACTCTAGGCATATTTTATCCAACAATTGTAAATCTTGTTCCTTTCAGGATGATAACAATATTATCACCATTATTTATATTTTCTACCGGTTGGGGGTGAACGCATCAGCGCACTTTTGTGTGCACTTTGCTCGGCGGGAATAAAAGTGTTACTGTTTCAAGCGTAGTTCGCTGGACACCATACCGGCGTCTTTATATGACGCGAGGTCTTATCTTTTACGCTTTATCTTAACCAACTTAGTATAGTATAAAATATGTGGGGTCCAACGGCGTGCAATGGTTTTGTGTGTATGTGTGTGCTATGAATCGACTGTAAAGAATGACATCATATTGTAAATCGTTGATAAACCATTATCTTCTCAACGATTTGGCTAAACCTAACGAATGCAAACAATCTGTTTTAGAGTTGGTAAAATAATTAGTTTTTATTTTCGTATATCATTTCGTACTTCTCGACTCGCGTTACAGGGGCACTCCATTAGTTGATCTAGCTGCGTAGTTCTGCTGGGGAGAGTACGGGGTTAGTATGTCACCTTACTAACGTCCTTCGCACGTCCTTCGTGTCCGGCACATTAGCAGTGTCAGGATGGACTAACGAGCAGGTATCTCTTCATTCCCGCCATATTGTGACAATATGGCGCAATATGATGCAACGCACCGTCAACATTTAAGTTCTTCCATTGCGGAATGTTTGGGTTATAGTTTCTCTTGCGATTTATCTCCCATCAGCGGATGTTGTGCTTAACCAGCTTTTAGCGTAGCAGCAGCAGGTTTCGCCTTGGTAACGGTGACGGTATCCATGTAGATGTAGCTCGTCAACGTAGGCGTTACTGTGACGAGCTTTGTAATGCGCTGATCGAAGGCTATCACTGATTTGGTACGGACGGCTGCTGCTGCTGGTGCTGCAGGTGATGAAGCACCATTAGTTACCTTGGTAACGGTGTGCTCCTTTGTTACCGTAACCGGATCCAACGTTTTCGTCACTGTTACAGAAACCGTGCCCGAGGCTGGTGATCTTTTCGGAGGTAGAAGATCCTCCGGAAGGACGAAATTGCTTCGCACGCGTTGTTCGGCCGGTTGCTGCTGGCCGGCAGATGGTGGCAGGTAATCGTTACTAGGAGCGGGAACTGGAAGATATTCGTTGTTTAATGGTGGCGGTGCACAGGATGCTGTGACGGTGGTCGTTTCGGTGAGCGTACGCGTCGCACGGATCGTCTCTGTGTGCGTAAGATATGTGGCGGACGTTTCCGTTTGCGTTCGGAATTGTGTGTTCACTTGCGTCGACGTAAGCGTACGGTAGGAAGTTTCCGTAAGATAAGTGACATCCGTCACCGGAGGCGCATAGCTCGTGGAGATGTACGTACTGTAGTAGGTCGTTGGGAAGAGCTCCGTCACAGTACAGGTGGACGTTTGGGTGACTGTGTCCGTACGATACTCCACCACAGGATAACGCTCGGTAACGTACTCTACTCTGACCACTGGACTTGTAACCGTTTCTATTCTAGCGATCGTACTGGTGACGGAAGAAATCTTCGTTACCGGTGGCAACGGGATCCTCTCGGTGTGTGTGGTCGTGTGGTAGCTGGTTTGTGTTTCTATCGCCCGGTGTACCTCGGTTGAGGTTGTCGGTACGATCAGCGTAGTCGTGACTGTGGTTGGTTGCTTTATGAACGTAACGATCGTTTCCGTAACGTTTATCCTTACGGGTACGGTAAGGATCGTAGCCGAAGCTGTACACGTGGGTACAGGTTGGTCCAGCAGCGGACAGTTTGGCGTGGTGTAATCGTACCCATCGAAGGAAGGTGTTGGAGTTGGTGTTGGGTAAGCATAACCTTGGAACGATTCACCAGAAACAAACGGCAGGAAGTTGGGTTGTGTCGAGAAGAACACGAACGCACCAAGAAGCACTCGAAGCAACACTTGATGATGGTCTCTTCTCGAATCGTTTATCACGCCGCTTAACATGATTAGTTATTGATGATCCTATTTTTAACGACACTAGAGAGCTGGAGAGGGGTCACCACATTACAGCCGGAAACATTAATCGATTTTCGTTTGCTTAACTCTCACGCCCACATACACAATTTGATTTTGTCACCCTTTTAACACCTATCCGCGTACGATTTAACACATTATTACACGATGCAAGAAGAGCAACATATTTCACCCTAATAAGTACACCACCAGTTCACACGCCGATACAAACTCGCTCACAACCTTTGACCAACTAATCGGACACCCGTTTGATTGCGGTCGTTTTATTGAATTGGTTGTGTGGCACGCCAAGAAAGTGTACGACCACGACTGTCCGACCCTCCTCACCATCCGACCCCGGGTTGGTCCTCAAGTAAACGAAGCGAAGAAGATTCGCAAACGACGGAAAAACACCCAGCCCAAGTGTTTGGTATCCGTCGCGTTATCCCACGCCACAATCGGTCGTTGTTGGCCTTACCATATAAAGCGCACGGATCGTCATCGGGGGTGTCTTCGGTGTCCGTGGTCGGAATTAGGGACATCGGTGCGACATGGCATGCGCGGCCATCTGTCCGTCTGTGTCACACCAACATCGAACCAACATCGAAAAACATCTAAACCATTCCAGGCACGGCAAGTGTCGTGCTTTTTGGTGCTTTCCATGCTCCCCGGCTGGCCCCAGCGTAGTTTAAAGCAACATCCAAATGAGTAAACAGTTCGTGGGAGTGTGCGATGTACACATAATGCCCGATAGGCAGCTCCTTTACATGGCTTCGCTTCATCTCTTCTTCTGCGTATTAATAAACGCTAACTGACCGTGCGCGCATGGCTATGGTGGCGCTTATTTGGGAACCTGTCAAGATCAAGTTCATCCGGAGCGGTAGAATCGTCCGCGCTGCTTAGTTCTCTCTTTCCGGCAGCATATCTCACGTATTTGTCATCGTTCCTGCTTCCCTGCTTACGGCGAGATGACGGTGATCGAGTTGTCTGTCCACTGATTAACTAAGCACCGTTCTGCTGTGTATAGGCCTAACTCTGCCCGTCCGGTGGACACAATGACATAAGAGCTTTTTCCAGTTTCTAGCAGGGGCGTAGGACGACGCACCTTAATCTTGCGAATCTGAATGCGCTCAATTGGATGGATTGAATTTTATGATTTCATTTGAATTAAATATTTGATTTTCCGCGTTGTGGGATTTGGTGCAAACATTTGGATATATCGGTTTACTTATGCCAAATAAAATGCATCTGGATTCTTCATTTGCGGGCGAGAATTTAATCACTGCAATGACTGTTTTATGTGAAAGTTTATAATACCTCAGCCTTGCTTTAATATGCTCAATACATAATATCTAACTTTTTGTGTAATGGCACAATATTGTTGAATCCATGTTTGGATGCAACTAGTCTTAGATCATCAAATGAAACACTTTGTAAAGGTGTGGCGAAAAGAGACAAGAGACATGCATTTGTAATGTAAATTTCGATCTGAAATCTTAAACACTAAAGTGTGCCAGTATGGTATGTGACTGTCGATGGTATGTGACGATGTTTGATAAGGGGCGACAGAAGAAGCATTTGTAATTAGGATTTGATGCACGCAAGAGTAGCTGGGTAGGGGAAAATTCCACCAAAGAGAACCATTAAAACACACATTTAGCATATAAAGTATCAAGCTGGATAGTTCTTCAGATGTAACGTAATCGATGATCATTTTGTATGGGCTTGCAGGAAGATGGCAACAACTCGACCGCCTCGAACATCATTCTGCTGCGCCGAGGTCGTCAGCTGAAACCGGCCACTGCGACCATACTGCTGCTGGTAGCACTGTTGGGTTTTTCCATCGGTACGATCGGCGGTCTGTTCTACTATCGCCAGTACGCGCAGGCCCGGAACCATATGCGCTACCATGGCTTTTGCAAGATCCCGTACGATGCGAGCAACTTCGAGTCGCTGTACCGTTCGATGAATGCAGACCGTGACATGGAGATTCTGCGCCAGTTCAACATGTTCCAGTTGCCGAAAGCGTACAATCAGGAACAGGATGCCGTCTCGGATGATTCCCAGTCGACCGAGAATGGAGTTTCCAACGGAAACGACAACAACAACGATGAGTTCTTCCGCGAGGAGTTTGAGCTGGGCCTCTCGGACGACGAGAACTACTCGAAGATCGATGTGCCGCTGTTCCGCGGTCAGCGCCCGGCCCGTTTCCTGCACGATTTTACCTTCAACCAGTCGGGTATCATCGATAGAGCGGCACGCCGTTGCTTCATCATGCCGCTCGATCGCGAAACCGTGCTGCCACCGCAGTCGCTGCGCGATCTGGTCATGAAGATGCAGCTGGGCTACTACAACATCGATACGAGCGTGCTGAAGAAAACGATGCGCGTCGTCATGCCGGAGCTGACCGACTTTACCGATGTTTCGCCGCGCGTCACCAAAGAGTGCGTTGACATGAAGATCTACCAGCTGGAGAAGATCGTCAGCGGAGGTAAGCGGAATCACGAGAGACGCCTCATTGTGCTCCGGTGTAATTTTGCGTGTTTGCTTCGTTTCAGTTTACAAGCGCTCGACCGACATCCAGGAGCGTGCCAAGTTTGCCGAGTTCGGTGGAAACCACATTTCACTCATCGACATCGCAAACCTCGACGAGCTGAACAACTAGAGAAGCTGCGGCAGCAGCACCAGCGGTGCCGAACGCAGAATGATAGGAACTAACGGGTGGTTTGACGCGGGTGAAGAGTATCGGGGAGGAACGGTTTGCTAAACCTGGGCTCAGTTCCTGGAGGAGGTTTTGTTTTTTTTTTCTTCGAGGTTTTATTAGTAGGTAAATGGCTGATTAAGACAAGTATTAGGGCGGCCGGTTTGGCGGGAATGGCTACGTTTTCGAATGTACGGTGTATTTTTGGGCAGACGGAAGTGTGGAAGGGATCTGCAAACAGCAGCGAGAACACAGGAACGCCGTAAAACAACAATATAGCTTATCAATCTATGGTATGGTGCAAACAACCATTTTCTCCCATTTTTATCCACCGGCGAGCGATTGCGCGAATGGTCTTGTTCTAAACGTTCAATTAAAACACGTTGGTAAGAATTGTATAGATTTTCCCGAATTTGTGCACACACATTCCTCCCCTTTATTTCTCAAGCTGATATAAGGGAGGCTTGTTGTGGAGTTTGTTTTCCTCTAAAATGTGGACTGTTGCGTTATGGGTTTTCTTTTTGTTTTTGAACCTAAAGATACATTTAAATTTCATGTTGTAATCGTTATTACTGTCTGAGCAGTGTCACAAACGACACGTTCAATCGTAGGGTATTGCAGTTTCAGTATCATTCTTTTGCAACATTCTTTCTTCTTTTTTTTTTTGTTGAAGGTAGATGAAATAGTTTCGAATTACTCATTTTTGTGACCCAAATGACGTGTGGTACACCAAACTAACCCTCCTACTTGCATTACAATAATACACATATATAGCCGCCCTTCGATCCTTCCCTACCCGTCCGTTCATTTAATTTCCACGCAGACCGGTAGACAATTTTATACATTTTATAAAACCCCAAGCACAAAATGTGATGCGCTCGTGTTTTTTTTTTAATATATCTTCTCTTTCCTGGCTTCCCTTTTGTCGCAAGTAGTTCGCTTCAGATTGACCAGTAACCAAACGACAGACACATTCCTTGCTACTGTAACATCTGAAACAACCGCATATAATAGCTGTGCAAGAGTGCGTGTGTGTCCGCCTGTGTGGTGGATTCCTGCTTGAGGGAATTTATCGACTCAGTTACTTCGTAACTGCTGACACACATTAGAAGATTTTCTTACCATTCTAAAAAAAAAACAAACAAACACAAAACCCAATTCCCCTTTCTATACACCGACCGAGAGTAAGAGCGACGGAGAGATAGAGAGTACATTATTTTGCAAACCCCAAAGCAAAAAAAAAAAAAAGACAGAGAAGAGAAGAGAAGGTAGAACACAACAACAAGGAGCAACAAATAATTAAGTTTATTGGAAATGTAAAGAATAAAACACTATTAGTAAATAGAGAGGTGCGTGTGTGCGTGTACATGCGAGACTTGAGCTGATATTGAGAAACGGATGTGTTAAATCCACAACTATTGCAGGAGTGACTCGTGTAGCTTTTCCCCAAAACCACAGAGTGATACCGTTTAATCGCATCAGTTCATACATCAGTGGTTGAGAGTTGATGACTGGAAGGCTCATAGTATATAATTTCTAGTTGATCCCACCGTATATAGAACATTCAAACTTTTTACGACTTTTACCTTCTGGAGTACGTTCTACGATCTATTGCACATGTAGCACTTGCTAAGGGTTCTCAAGGAGTCAAGTAATGGACAGGTCGGAAGAAGACGAAGTACCTTGTAATTTCGGATGTTTTAGAAAGAATCCCAACATATGAATCATTGTAGTAGAAATCCATTGTTGCTTTATTCATATATGTATGTATGTACCGTACATATGTGTATGCATGTGGTTGTGTATAATGTTCTAGCAGGATTAAATGTGACCCTTTCGATAGAATCTGTGCCCATTACAAGGGGGCCGTTAAAGGTGTTGGTAAAACTGGTTAAATTTGCGCTAGCTAAAAACACAAGTATTCCTATTCTCGAATGATCCTCTTCACGTCTTTCCAGGTGCCATCGATCGAGAATCGCAAGGGACGACAGATCTCGGGCGCACCAGTTACCGTAAAACGTTCCCGAACATGGTTGCTTCTACACACACACGACCGGTCTTTGCTTACAATCTAATTATCAGTCTTATGGGGAGGGTTTTGCCGGTTATTAGCACCTTCCGAAACGTTTCCAGGTATCGTGTCGCCTTCTTTCTTATCGTTCTTCCCTTTCTCGATATTGATCGATCAGCTATCCTGCTTGTGTGTGTGTGATTTTAGATTTGTTTTTTGCTTTGTTTCGTCCTCGTTCCTCGACAACACGGCTAAAGTAAAGTAAACGCGTAACGTAAAATGCTAGAAAACCATGTTTTGGCAGCGACTATTAAGACAGTGCGCGCGTCATGTCTGTGTGTTTCAATGGCTATTTGCTGGCAGTTGTATCGTTTCTTTTGAATGTAATAGAAAAAAAAACCGTTTTTTTCCCCTAACATGTCCATTTGTGATTGTTTTCCTTCGTCATTTCCTAGAGTCGCTCTTTCAGTGCACATTTTGCTATAAAGAATATTATCGCTAAACAAGAGGTACTTTGGACTGATTATCCGCCGGGTGTGTGTGTATGTGTGTGTGTGTATGTGTGAATATATCGTTTTGTTTCTTTGTCTAACGTTTTGCTTTTAACATTTTTACATTGCCTTTGGTTCGTCGTGCACAATCGTCTAACTAACGCAGTTTGGATTCCTGTGAGGCCAAATATTCGCGTTCCTCCCCTTTTTTTTTTGCTAAATTAACTTATGTTTTGCCTCATGTTTGCACGCTGGTGGTAAAGACTAAATGATGAATAAATTTTATAATCACAATTTTCCCCACTTCGCTGTCCCCCGGTCACTTAATTAATGAAACTCTCAATTGGCCTAGAAAATGAATTAACAGAAAGCAAAACCCATTTTTGCGTTTCCCACTCTACATGCTATTAGAAATATATTCGATATTGATTATCACTACTGCTGATGGTAGCTTTTTTTGTTTGTCTTCTCACTTTTCTCCCTTTCTCTTTCTCTCTCTCTCTCTCTCTCTCTCTCTCTCTCTCTCTCTCTCTTACTTGATTTTCCTTTTCTTTAGATATCTTGATTTTGTATTTCAAATTACTTTTGAGTGTTTAGAAAAATTTGGCTATCATTTTTAGCATTTAGTAGAGTTATTATCCTTTTTTTGGGGTTTGTGTACGTGTCTTCTGTTATTCTCTTATAAACCAGTTGTTTTTCTATCTCTTCTGTTTTGTTTTGTTTTGTACACATTCGTTCTGCATGTTTTCACTCTAGAAAAACTAGTTAGGAAATGAGCGTGTCTGTGTTTTTTTCCTTCTTTGTTTTGATTATATCATAAGGTTTGACACCTTTGGCAGAAATGAATTCTGTCCTTATCACTAAATCCCTTTCATTTGTTAAACTTGCACGTCTGGTGCGCACACCAGCCTAGCTTGACAGTGAAAGGGGAATGGAACCTTTCCGTACGGCAGAAAGTGTTACTAATTTTACTATTTTGCCCCCACATCTTCATGCTTTCTCTTGCGGTTAGTAAATTAAATGGTTCTATCACTCACTGTGTCGCGCCTCCTACCTAGTTCGGGTGCGGTATGACAAGGTTCTATTTCACCCCATAGCCCTTTAAACACATCCTTCTTATCCATTAGCATCATGGTTGGTTTGTGTGGGTGGCGTTTGTTTGTATGTTTGTTATTATTTTTTGTTAAATATTTTCCTCCCTTTCATTCTTCACATTTCATGCTGTCTGTGCGGTGTTCGCCTTTGTTTTTGCGTTGCCTGTTTGACTGTTTTTGTTTTCGTTCGTTTCTTTTTGTGACTGTTCATTTTTCTTGGACGGTATTGGTTAGTTTGTACTGGTACTGAGATTATTCTCGCTTGATTTTTGCTTTCCAATCATTTCAATGTGTGTTGGAGGTGAGTGGTTGGCTGCCTGCCGCTTACCATTCTTGCTGAACTTGGCTTGGTTCACCTTGGTGACAGATGTTAAAAGAAAAATTAACTACCCCATTGCACTATTGGCTACTACATTGGCTACTATCACTACTACTACTACTACTACTACTGCAAAACGCATTGCGACGCTTCGCTGAGGTAACATCTCTACGATTCCCGTGTTAGCAGTGTTAATTCCCGTTGGCAGATCATAGGTGCACCATTATATTGCAAAGTGTTCGGTAACCATTTTGCTTCCCTCTCGATATCGGATATATCTTGTTTCGTTATCGTTAAAATTATCGCCTCTCGCTACGCTTTCTTCCGAATTTGCTTTGATAGGAACATCGTGCCTTATACAATTCGCCCTACAACTCTTCTACACTTTAAAGCTTCTTTTTATAAAAGGATAATTTTGGTTTTGTTGTTGTTGTTGTTGTTGCTGTTGTTATTATTGTAGTTCTGTCTTTAGTTCGTATCGCCATCAGAACCGGCCGTGCTTGGTTTGTCCAGTTTGGCGCCTATCGCCGCTTCCGGTTCCGCTTTCTGCGTGATATTGAGCGGTTTGCGCCGACTCTGGTCCGGTTCGTTCGGATGCTATAAAATGGTGGTGCTGGTGCTGCGTGTGTTTACGATCATGGTTCCACCACTCATACCGAGCACCGAACCCGTAGGCGACTGCGGTGAACTTGGACCACCTCCAATACCACCTGCATCACCACCAGCTCCGCTAGTGCTACCCATCGCCCCCAAGGAGGTGGTACAGTGGAGTGCGGTGGTAACTGGCACGGCTTTACTTGCGCTTCCCGTTACGATCGTCGTACCACCGATCGTGACCGTTTTGCTCTTGCCAAACCCAAACATAGGCACGTAACGCAGCAGGCTGTTGTTGCTCTTGGTCACCTCCGTATCACGCTGCAACAGTGGTTCTATCGGGTTGTACACGTTCAGGTGGTTTGCCGAGGTGGTCTGCCGCTGTTGGGTGGAACCGAGCGAGAGCTGCTGTCTCGCCGACGATTCGTCCTCGTAATCTTCCAACGGCGGCAACGGATTGACGGTGGTGAAGTCGGTCGCCACGTTCAGATCGTTCAGGTTGATCGCCCGCTGGCGATTGTTGCGTTGGGCACCGCCCGTCGACATGATGCTGACGTTGTTGTACCCATTGTTCAGGTCGTTCATTGGTTGCGTACCGACGAGTAGATCGGCGGTCGGCTGCGAGTCGTCCTTGTATTTGCGCAACCCGGGCAACAGCTCGAACTGATCGCTGTCCGTGTCCACCATCTCGACCGAGGCGAGCGGCACATCCAGACAGGGGTTCAGCAGTCGCGGATAGTTCGAGATGAACTCGGACACCTCCGAGGCGGATGGGCGCTTCTTGTAGTCCTGGTTCCAGCACGCCTTCATCAGACCCTCGAGCTGGGGCTTTACGCCGGCCGGTATGGTGAGCGTGGTGCCATTCTTCAGGTGCTCCAGCACCTGATTGTTGGTAAGACCCTGGAACGGGAACGAGCCGAACGTGATGATCTCGTACAGCAGCACACCGTACGACCACACGTCCGAGGCCGGTGTAAAGAATCCCAATGCGAGTGATTCCGGTGCCATCCACCGGACCGGAAGCATGCCCTTCCGGTTGAACCGATAGTAATCGTTCTCGAACGTTGGCCGTGCCATGCCAAAGTCGCCCAGCTTGACGACACGCTGCGCGTTGACCATGCAGTTGCGGCAGGCGACATCCCGATGGACGTACTTCTGCTCGGCCAGGTATGAGAGTGCCCTCGACACATCCAGCGCCATCATCGTGAGCCGTTTGTTGGAGATGTCCGAGTCTTCCGATTGTTTGCTGTTCACCAGATGACGACGAGCCAGCAGGTACGTCTTCAGATCACCGTACAGCATAAACTCCATGATCGTATAGACTGGTTCCGATTGCAGACATACGCCCAGCAATCGTACGATGTTGTTGTGATCGAAGCGCTTCATCGCTTCGGCCTCAGATAGGAAATCAACCTTATCCTCTGTGGTGGAGCCCACCTTGAGCGTCTTCACCGCAACCGCTGTCCAGCCTTCGTCCTCAATCTGGGCCTCACCGCCGTACACCGTACCGAACGCTCCTTCCCCCAGCCGTCGATTGATCACGACCCGATCCTTCGGTATTTCCCACTTGTCCAGCGTGTTGAACGGTATGGCCGACGGTGACAGCAGATCGATACCGAGCTTCTGCAGATACTTGGCGGACGTTTTCATCTTCCGATCGTACCGCTCCTTCCAGAAGAGGAATGACCCCACTGAGAGTATCAGGATAACGATGATTGCCACCATGAAGATGACGATCATTGTCACGTCGTCACAGTCGATGCCGAAGATGCGCACGAAGCTTTCGAACGGACACACGATCGCACCATCATCCGGGACACGGCCATCGCGCGTCATCCACATGATGGCGGACTCGTTCAGCGTCATTTCACCGCCAACCAGCTGATAGTCGGCGGATATGTTGGGCGTGAAGTACCCGACAATGTTTGCCGTCCCGTTCACGAACTGCAGCACGTTGATGATCGTGTACCGGGATCCGGCCTCGTTGAAGCGAATTCTACCCGTCACACCCTGGAAATCGGTCGCACGGATCAGCTGCATCAGCCGCTTGGTCGTATGGGGCGAGTGTAGATCGCTAAAGTAGGACGGATCTTCGCGCAGCAGACGATCGAAGGCGAGGGCATACACCCAGACAGCATCATACGCGTAACCGGCGTAATCTGACGCGGTGTACCCCATTCTGGACAGACTCTTGTGATATTTTGCCTTCCACTCGCGCACCGTCGAACCGTCCACATCCAGCCGACTGTCATCGTCGGCGTACGGTGCGTGCGACAGCGAGAAATGACCGTTCATGGCACGCAGTAGCTCCGCGTTGGTGCAGCTTCGTGTGCTATTGTTTGGTGTCGATGGTGACAATACACTGCCAGCGCCATTCTCGCCGGACCCGCGCACTTCCGAGCTTAGGTTCCACACGTTCGACAGCCAGATGGGCAGGAACCAGATGTAACCATTTTCAGCTGTCATCTGTGAAGCGAAACAAAAGCATTAGAGATTGGTAAAGTTTGTTTGGAAACATGTCTATCTGAAGGAAAAATTCCACGGGACCATGGGAAAGTTTGGACGATTCTACAGTCTCCTGAACTTGCTCAACACTTCCAAGGTAATTCAAACTTCCGTGCAATATTGATGTGAAGTTGATGTGCCTATGCCGTTGATGTGTATGAATTCTCTAGTATATCATCTAGTTGATTTGATTGGATCATCTCAAAACATAATTTCTTTCCTTGTTTCCTAAGTTAGGTTATTGAGGAATACGCGTCTAAAGGAAGACGACTGCGCCCAAAGCGGCTATTGAATGCATAATTTGCTGTGGAAAGATGTGTAAAACATATCGAGCATATGGTAATCATAAACCATCCAAGAAGTTAAAAAGGTGTCAAAACACACACATCACACATTTTTCCGTCCAGAAGTTATTTCCTTCAGCTCTTATGTAGCTAGCTGCCATAAGACATTGCACATTCACGCTTCAAAGGTCCGTTAGTGCTTACATTTGTGAGTGCAAATAACGGCCAAAAACAAAAAGGCAACTCGGCACCAGCGGAACCTCAAATGAGCGTTTAGCACGTGCACTTGTGCAGCCTCTGTAAGCTAGGCAAAACACAGGGACATACCGATAGTGGCCTAAAGACTAAACAGCCCAGTAAGGGTTTGTTTGTGTTTTCTCGCACCGTTATGCCGTCGGTCGACTTTAGCTCACAACACGCCACAAATCAAACAAGAGAAGCCAAGCCGATAAAGATAAATATTTACCCACTGTCATTGGGAGTTTTTTTGTTTGTGGCCAGCTACCACAAGCAAAGCTTTGTCCCTCCATCTTTGGCACGTGTAGCGAACTTGGGACAGTTCTTCAATTGACGATCGCTTGTAATAATTGTCAATTGTTTGCCAGACGCTTGTGTCTTGTTCCAATTTATCGAGAGTAGAAGAATTTACACAATTTATTCACACCAAAACTATTGTACTTAGCGACACAGTCATTGTGCTTATTGGAGTTCTTGTTCTCCCTATTTGGAGGTGGAAAAAATCAACAAATTCTCAACACCACAAGGAGAAACGCGACGTGCAACAATGTATGCATGTTGAAAAGCAACGGATCCGGTGTTCTGGGCTATTACATGACCAACGTATCCCATCGCTCCCAAAATGGTCTGCGTTTGTTCAACTGCCGTTCGACGTCATCGAGTCGCTTAACCGTAACACTAGTGCCTAGGCAAAGCTCAAGTAGCACGAAACATGACTCGGCGGACGGAATTGGAAGCTATCCAATTCCAACGGTCCCGGAATTTCCCGGTGAGTATCCCGCCGGTATGCTCATGGCGCCAACTGTTAGGGCGCTGTCACCTCGCCCCTCTCTCTCTCTCTCTCTCTCTCTCTCTCTCCCTCTTATACCCCTCCTTTCTTCCGCTTACCGCGCATAAAATCGATAGCGGAATCCGATTACTTCCAACTGCAACGTGCCGGTGGCGTTCGTTTCGTGTTGCTGTTTAATTTGTTTTCGCCACATTGCCACACGTTCCAGGGCTCCATCACGAATGACAACACAAACACCGAGTAACCGTGTATGTCGGCCATCATAAAATGTGTCTCGAATGTGCAATCGAACAGCGAAGTTGCACCTTTTATAAGAACATCATTAAGACCTAAAAAGGTCTTCGTCATCAGCCAGAAGAAGACATTGGACACTGTGTCCATTGAGAGCGATATAAAAAATCACTGCATCAACAGAAGTGTGATTGCAGGTTGCATTTTCCGAAATTTATGACCACTAACATACCGATCGCCAGGTTGTGTTTGATTTCCGGTTGTGAGAACGAAATTGGATAATGAGGACAACACGCCCCAACGCACATACAAAAACGGTCAGTCATCAACTCGTTTTTTTTTTGTTCTGTTTGTTTTCGTACCATAAGTCCTCCCCCTGTTCACAGTGGCTTAGGGTTTTGGTGGTATGCAGATTCACTTCACTGTTACCAGACGGTCCAGCCAGTGCTCTGAGGGCTTCTTTAAGGCTTGCTTGTGCAGCATTTTATCGATGATTGTGCAAGTTTGTGGCTGAAAGAAAAAGTTGTCGATAAAGCGAAAGAGAGTGAAAAAAGGCACAACCGCCTTCGGAATCGCGCCATTCGAAGCGCCACACGGTGTGTAAACAACTTTGCTGGATGATCCAACAGGTTTCACCGTTTTTTAGACGTGTAAAGCCGGCCGGCCGAGTGTCTTTTGTTTCCTTCTGCCTTCTGACTGCGGGGAATTCTGACTGCTTGCCGAAGGAAATTATATAATCAGTGTTGGATTAATGTGAACGATTCAATTCCTGCACTGTCAGGCATAATTGTGATTAATTGTACAGCGAGGTGGCTTCTTTGTGAGAAACGTACTTGCAACGTTGTGCCGTGCCCCTATACGGCTAACGCTCGTTAGAACCTGCCAGCTTCAAGCGAACAGCTTAGCCGTCAGCTTTGAATGTTTAACAAATCTTCGATCGAGTGGCCGTGTATTAAGGGATCAAACGACCGCTTTACGACGTTACAACGTTTGATTTCGGAAGGCGGCACAAACACCCATACCCGTGTGTACGAAAAGGGTCAGCATTCGTATGAATATTCAAGCGCAAAACAATCAACCTCAATCTATCGTCCAACCGACGGCACGCTGGCCTAAAAGGGAGACGCGCTAGGGCATTTGAATATTAAAGGGCGAAAAAGGTGAACTACGCTTGCTCTCCGGTCACAACCCCGGTCAACCCACATCTGTAAGCTTCAGTTTTACTAAACAAAATTTCACTTTCACTTTCCTTTTTTTTCATTCCGATGCTAGGAAGTTGTCCGTTCATGGGGTCTCGCTAGTGCTTTGAATTCTTTGCAATTGCTTACGATCCGAACCGCAAGGAACCACACACTTGTCTACGACTTACCTCCAATTTGTACGCCTCACACATTATCACCTGGGCCACCTTATCGTCTACATCGGCGATGATGATTTTAGCATTTTTCGACTTTAAATCCAGCAGATACTGGAAAAAAAACAATGAAAACCCGGATAGAATTGAATCAATCGGAGATGATTCTGTAAAGGATTCCACCCGCCAAGCGGCAGGGAAACTTACGCGATTCATTTCGTTGCCCGTACGATCGCGTGGAAATTTCTTGTTCGATATCAGCTCGATGGAGTGCTCCTTCAGCAGCGTTTCCATGTGGGAGATGTACTCGGTCGCCTTCTGACCATCCTCCGTCAGTGCGGCCACCCGGTGCCAGTTCAGGCGTGGCAGTAACTGCGCGTACACGTGCTCGTACTGGCGGTTTTCGCCGATCGTGCGGAAGAAGTAAGGATACTTCTCCCGATCGGACAGAAACGCACCCTCGGCCGAGTAGGATATGACCGCCATGCGGAAATGTTTCGAAACACCTGTTTGCCGGGAGTACACGAGAGTGAACACGGGGATTACGGGGGGATTAAAAACAACTCTCCAAGCGTGAAATGGATCAACTTACCGGCTATTGGTTCGACCGTTTCGCTGCAAGCAGGACCTAAAACACCGATCATCTGCGACTGCTGCATGTAGTAGCTGATGAACGACTTCATTACCGTATCCGCCTGGCATTGGCCATCGTTCTGCTGCACCGTCAGATGGTGGTTGGCCAGCAGGGTGTGGTTACTGTTGATGTCACCCTGCGCCATTAGGGCGGCCGGTGCAATACCCAGGTACGTCAGCCCCATCCCCGACAGTGGAAAGATGCCGCCGATAAACACCTCCTGCGGCTTTGTCGACGGTTGCCAGCTTCTCCAGAGCGACTCCTCGCTGAGCATCCATTCGCACGCAATTTGATCGTAGTACCGGGTCACACCCAGCTGATCGGCGTCGGGCTGTTCGCGTGCTCTCAGGATATCATCCTCGTACTTATCGTACAGGTCGAACGCGCGCTGCATGGGTTCGTCCTTGAAGTGGAGCAACACGAGCGAATCGAAGGCGTACTGCGCGTCCTTGAACTTCGTGCCGTAGTACTTGAGCAGCGGCGTCATCTCGTACTTGCACCCGGTATCGTTGCTCGCGATCATGTCTTCGCACCGTGGCATCAGCACCGGGACGTATTCCATCGACCGGCTGCTGATCACCTCGGACGGTGTCCAGTGAAACACGAGGAACTTCTTCGCATTCTTGCGCTCGCTGGCGTACACGTCCATCAGGTAGCGTATGCCAAGCCGCAGCTTATCGCCCAGCCAGATCACCTTCAGCTGGAACTCCATCTCCATGATGTGCTTCACGAGAAAGTGCGTATCGTCGTAGTGTGGAGCCAACACGAGGGCACACTTGCGCTCCAAGGTACAGTGGCTGGGAACGTACATACCGTAGTCGTCACAGTCGTTGCCGCACTTCCGCTCGGCATACCGGTAGATCGCACTGAGCACGGCTTCGGGGACGTCAAACTTCTTGATGAAATCGTAGTACCGTCGATCGTTTGCATCTTGCTGGAACATGGTATAGATGATCGGTTTGGGAAAGGCATCCTCCTTCCGGAGCAGCTCTTTCGGTATGAACAGACCGAATCGGCCCGGGTTCATGATGGCACCCGCTTCCCGGACTTCTTGCGGGATGTAATGGTAGTCCGACAGTAGCCAAACCTCGAGGTCGATCGTTGGATCGGGCCACTGATCTCTACGGCTGTAAAGACGATGGAAAGAAGCAAACGGGCGAGTTATTAGAAGCAGATCGTTTCACATCGCACCTTAAGGGTGATAATTGTGTACGTAACATCAGCACACACACCCAACAAATACTGTCCCACCAAAATTAGAGGACAAAATGGGGCAGCTTCATTTCGCGGAACAAATCAAAACATCCGCGCATCAAAACAAACTCATTCCTTAGCTCCCGGCAGCGGTGCCACGCGCGAACGTTATTCTTTCATCGGTTACTGTGTGTGCTGTGTGTCTGTCTGTAGCAAGGTAACGCAGACTTCGGGACAAAAGCGATGGCATGCCCGCACACCCATGGGAAGGACGGTGAGAAGTGGTATGAACAGGTTGTCCGTATCGACCCAAAACTCGGTTGTTTTGTTCCGTCCGTCTTCACAAACCTGTCAACGCACGCTCCCCGCCCGAGGCTTATTGACACAGATGAACTTGTCTGATGAAAATTCTAACATGGAAGATGGTCGGGGAACACAATCTGTTGAGGATGCGAGTTCCTCAGAACCTTCGTTCGTGGATGCTGAAGGACAGAACAATGACAAATTGTAGAGGTTGTAGAGTTCTTTTCTCTTCTTACTTCAAGCACGTACCCGTGTGTCGCCCAGAGTAAACTGATCGGTCAGCATGACTCAAAATTATGATCGTTACGGAATCTGTAAGCGGAATTACCGTAGGCTCCCTGATAGCAATAACTTTACCTTGGCAATCAATCAATTTCTTGTTTTTTTTTTTCATCTAAGGTTTGGTTAGGAATGGTGTAGAATTTCTGTTGACAGTCAAATTTGTCAATAACCGCGGATCCGCGTTACCTGACACTGGAGCTGTTTGTTCGTTCCGTTCTGTCCGATACCATACACCGGCTGCATGAAGAAACGTTTGAAAAGTGATCATACGGATGTAAAGACATCAAACTGCTAAGTCTAGTGAAAGAGAGCACATACGCACACAAGCACACACACACACACACACACATGTGATCAGGGTTTGTCAAGCGAAAATCATTTTATTCCCAGGTACCAGCTACCATGCGTCCGTGACATTTTGAAGAATGGTCTTTTTTTGGGGATGGTTTTTCGTTACACTTCCGTCTCGGCAACCATTGAACGTGATCGCCATTCGAAAACGAGCACACACGACAGCTACGTACAGTGGTGGAAAGATATCTTTCGATGAAGGTTATTGTCACTCCTAAACGTTTCAATATTTCGCATAACATCGTTTTGTTTTGCAGTTTGTCTGCCATTCTGTGAAATCGGACAAACATTAAGGAATGCTAGAGCTAGATCCCAAATTCTCTGAAAAACGGTCCCATCTCAGAGTGATCGCTTCTTGTGTGTCCCTATTTACTTTTTTGCTTCTCAAATCAGTTCCTACTTCAGCAAAGTTTTGTTTTTCTTTTGACAGTATATTTCGCCAATACGGCATGCCGCTTGTTTCAAATTAATTAAATAAAAACTATCTAACTAAACTCATGTGTGTGAGTGTGTGTGGGGCTAATTATACCTTACCAGGCATCCGATAATACGGTAACACTTTAGATTTGGCCATAATTAAAATCTCACCGTCACTCGCTTGCTGCCGAATTAGAGCACGGCAGGTTCGTGAGCATCCTCACAACACTGTGTTCCACCGTTCGCCGCCTTATTATAGGCCAGCTCGAAGAATGCCGTAAAGTGACGCGATATCTAATTATTGTAATTAATAAACAGCCCGTGACCAGGCATTTTGCAACGCCTGTCTGCCTGTTATGGTGGACGCCTGCACGGGTCTGCAAAAGGCTGCAAAAGTTAACGCCTGTCATCTTTGTCCGACCGACGAAATTTGGCCAAGTCGGACACTAATCCGGCTGTCATTAGTTGCTGGAGCTCTCGTGGTAGAAGGTGCTCATGCAGTCATATCCGCTCGTGAAGCCGGTGAAAATTCGCACCAGATTCCATCGATAATGGAAGGTGGCATTCGGTTGCGGTTTTTTTTTTGAATGTAAGTNAGGAATGCTAGAGCTAGATCCCAAATTCTCTGAAAAACGGTCCCATCTCAGAGTGATCGCTTCTTGTGTGTCCCTATTTACTTTTTTGCTTCTCAAATCAGTTCCTACTTCAGCAAAGTTTTGTTTTTCTTTTGACAGTATATTTCGCCAATACGGCATGCCGCTTGTTTCAAATTAATTAAATAAAAACTATCTAACTAAACTCATGTGTGTGAGTGTGTGTGGGGCTAATTATACCTTACCAGGCATCCGATAATACGGTAACACTTTAGATTTGGCCATAATTAAAATCTCACCGTCACTCGCTTGCTGCCGAATTAGAGCACGGCAGGTTCGTGAGCATCCTCACAACACTGTGTTCCACCGTTCGCCGCCTTATTATAGGCCAGCTCGAAGAATGCCGTAAAGTGACGCGATATCTAATTATTGTAATTAATAAACAGCCCGTGACCAGGCATTTTGCAACGCCTGTCTGCCTGTTATAGTGGACGCCTGCACAGGTCTGCAAAAGGCTGCAAAAGTTAACGCCTGTCATCTTCGTACGACCGACGAAATTTGGCCAAGCAGTCGGACACTAATCCGGCTGTCATTAGTTGCTGGAGCTCTCGTGGTAAAAGGTGCTCATGCAGTCATATCCGCTCGTGAAGCCGGTGAAAATTCGCACCAGATTCCATCGATAATGGAAGATGGCATTCGGTTGCGGTTTTTTTTTTTTGTATATAAGTCCCTGTCATATACCTGGAACGATTTGATGGTTACGGTCCGGTGCGTTCACCCGTGTACAAAGACGGTCGAACAGGTAGAGTAAGCGCAGAAAACTTTTTTAATGCATTAAGTTGTGACTTTGTTTAAGATCAATTTAGTGATTGTTTTCAACAAACAAACACAAAACAATCTCAGCATGGATATCAATGACCCCAGGAGCAAAGATCAAACTCAACGCTGCTGAGTGCGTTTTAAACTAAATCTTGATAACGCAAACGTAATTTACTTCTCACTTAACAGATTTTTCCATTTTTTTTCCAAAGACAGATTAGTTTCATCGCTCATTTCGTGTTTCTTCTACCGAAAACATAAAATTCTTTTAAGCTTGTCTCTTTATCTGCTCGCGTCTCCCTGACAGGACTGCCGTTGCATCGTGGTGCATTTTGCGTACAAGAGCTCACCGCACAAGCCTTTATCCCATCCATCATGTCAGCGTTGTCTGGAGGGGAGCTTAATGTGCGGACAACGTCTGCAAAAACGACGGCGACCTTCTCTTCCATCTTTCGAAACCCTCCACAAAAGCACACCGTCGTCAGTCCGTAAACAGCGGTGCAGCAAAAACAAGGTGAAACAAAACAGCAAAAAAAAAACGATCACTATAGACTGTAAACAGCAAACGCAAATACGCAACAAGCACCAGGCTAGCAGTCGCGTTGTTCGCATACGTTCCCGAAAAAACAAACGGAATCCGCGGATTGTTGTGTAGTCAAAAGGAACGAACCTTCCGCTACGTTCGCGCGTAGTAACGCACCAAACCCCCGACCAGACATAGAGATATGCTTCCTATTTCTTTTCTTTTTCTTGCAGTACCATTATGGGGCTTTTGTTTTTAGATTGCCTTCACTGCTAATTATTGTCTTCGGGGTCTATTTTTTGCCGTCACCCCGAACGGCCCGAATCCGTCGGGCAGTCTCTCAACCCCTCATCTATCCCTTTGGCCAAAACTATCAAAATTAAATATATACGATTTGCCACCACGAAATTTATGACCATTTCCACTTCCCACTCCTTCCCTTTCCCTTCATACCACTGTTTGTCGACCGGTAAGACATTCAGCAAGATCCACCGGGTTGAGGTCAACAAGCGAATATTGTGTTCAACAGCAAAGCTAAGCGACAAAAAGCAAAACCGTGCAGTTAAAATATTCGCTCCCAAAACTCCCTCCTTAATGGTTAATCCAATCGGAGTTGAATGGGAAGGGTGCGTCCATTTATTTATACTTCGGCCAAATGTCACTGAACCTCCTGCAGACAGACGACCACCGACGTGTATGTGATGAGGGAAATATTATCGAAATAAGGCATCAAAAGTGCCACCACTAAAAAAAAAAAGACCTCCCGCCTAATTAACGACCCAATAGTATACCGGTCAATGCACCACCAAGCGTCACAGAAACTGATTTTATGTGCTCAAACCTACAAGGCTAATACACCTTCTGCAATTAAATATTAACTGCATGTTGTCAACGTGATTACAGACATACTTGAAAATGATCATTGAGTGAAGAATTAATTGTATTGAAAGAACATTCCGAATGTATAATATAGAAGTGTTTTAAGTATTGAAATTTAAGTAATTTTTTTTATATTTTGAACTACTGTCAAATGTGACATAATTGACACCTGTCAAACGAATTGCTAATAACATTCAAAACTTAGTGCCGACATTTGTAGGGTTTCAACCAGACTTGACGGTTGGTTGATAAGAGTTTTTTTCATTACAACTAAAACTTAAAGCTACTACTTACGTCGATAAATGTTCCATGGAGCAGAACTGTCGCATACGTTCGGTTTCCGTCGTCGGTAGCTCGTCCCGAATTTCGACCAGCTTCACATTGCGATAGCCAAGGACCTCGCGGAGAAAGATTGCGTACACGCGCGACACGATCTGGTGCGTGTAGCGGTGCGACACCTGCAACGAGATCGAGTCGTTCTGGTTGGAGGACGCAAACCGTGGCGTTAGGTTTTCTGTAACGAGTCATTGGCACGAAAGTTGGGATACAGATGAAATATTTGTGGCAGAATAGTTGAAACAACAACAAAAAGACAGACACACAACACAACACGACTTATACACTAGGGAAGGTAATGGTGGAAAGCGAGGAATCTGGCAGTGACAAAGTAACGATTTGTGCGAGAGTGTAATGCCTTTGGGTTTGGGGATAAAATTAGATCAGGTGACCTTGCACTGGTATGTTGCGGTGACGATTCGCATGTTTACAACTAGCGTTGGTTAGCTTTCACATGGAAGATTGATCAGAAGTGCATACTGTGTGCCATTCCACTTGTGAAATAGTCCCAAGTTTCTTTTTCTTTCCTATTCCACGCTTATGATGAGCGAGCAAAAGAGATACCATCATTGCTTATCTTATGTTTTGCACAATTTCATTGTGCATTTTTGGACCTGAAACGCTAGGACGTTTAGATAATTTGACCTAAATAATAATAAGTAATAGAAGAATATATTCAATCAGAAACAAATATAATTAAGTTGGCAAGCGTTGATAAAAGTCGTAAAGTAATACATAACATCTTACACGACGCAATAGAAAGACGCAATCTCCAGAGTGTTGGAATAAAACGAAAAAAAAACAATAATAAAGGCACCATACAGTTGTTGATTTATTACGCTAAAAAAGATTCTATTTCTATCGCTGTCCTCCAAATCCCCATCGTATATGTTCCTATACATTATTCTAATTTTAGATCGCTAAACATAATGTGCGCCATATAAATTTCCCTTTGCGAGAAACGGTTTGACAACCCTGCCCCCCATCCGACCCGAACAAACAAAAATGTAAATTAAAACCCATAAAAATTTGTTCTCCTTGCTTTTTTGTGCCTTTTCCGCTGAGAAAAAGCATTTCGTCAGATGAAGGGAAAATAGCGACGCAAAATAGATGATACTCTGTGTTAAATTATTTATTTCTTCCGGTTTTGGAATGTTTCTGTTTCCGGAGCAATTCTTCTACTTCGCTTCCACTTCCAATGCTTGCTTTCCTTTCCCTAAAACATATTTGGAAGAGAAGAAAAAAAAACGCCTACAAACTCCAACATTTGTTAAGTTGTGTGTGCGGTCAAGATTTTCCCAAGAGCCTTCACAATGTCTACGGAGAGCTAAATCTAATTCGGAAAGAGCAACTGAGTTGAGAAAAATACATACAAAATAAACGCATATTCGTAAAAAATCAACGAATAAACATTCGGTGGCGTGTCCTCTGTCCTAATTTTGAATATTCGCCCTAGACCGCAAACATCAGCGTCGAGTCTATAAAAAGTGAATGAAACCTATCGCTTTTAGGATTTATGTTTCCAAATATTGGGTTTTTGGAGAGTAATGGCCCCACCGGGGCTTTGTTAAGGGTATGGGGGTAGCAACGAGAAAAAAACTTAAAGAGATAAAGAGAGAGAGAGAGAGAGAGAAAATAAAGAGAAAAGTATCAGTCATACATCAAACGAAGAGAAAAAAATAGATCGAGACATCTTAAGCGCGAAATGGTGTAAACAGCAAACCCCCAAAGGGATAACGGTCATTTCTTCCGCAGTTCGCAGTTCTTTAGCCCACTGTCTTGCCGTGTGCGTGGTTGAGTGAGATGTTTTTTTTCTTTTTCTTTTTTTGTTCTCTTGTTGCAAACTGCGACCCATTAGCCACAAATTTTGTGACCAAAGAGACACAACACAGCGATTCGCAAATGACAATACACAACCAAGGATGCTGCGAGAAAAATGGTAACATTACAAACAAAAAAACAAACAAACAAGCTAACCATGACCACCGCGTTCCCAGCTGCAAACAGATTCATCGTCTACACCCCGAACACACAAGCTCATCATCATCCACATCTGTGGGAATTATTTGTCAGGAAATTCGCGACGCGACGAGTGTGTTCGCTCGCTAGGTCGGGTGCGATACGGCACAACGATACGGAAAGCAAAAGTCGCAGACGGTACGCGAATAGAATGCCGTGCCGTTGTTTTGCTGTAAGCTGCTCGTTTGGGGCTCCCAGAACAGGCAGGGAGAGCGAAAATAAATGGCGAGTCTGTAAGTGGTACTAGCGTTTTAAGACTATTGGTGGACCGCTGGCATTGGATTGCTTTCCACTGCGAGCTAGCGAGCAAAACATTTACGCTGTCACCACCGCTGTGGTTTCGGGGGTTGCGAGTGGGACCGTCCAACATCCACCCCGGGGTGGTCCAATATCGTGCAAGATGTAGTAAGAATGTGAAATTGTTAGAATAATTTGATAAGCGTGCTAAGGCAATCTGGGTTCCGACTAGAAACTCTTTCACCGCACAGTCATTGGCCGATGTCGGTGGGTTTTGGCAAAACAACAACCACACTACTGGTTTGCGAAGATGGTTTTGTGAGCATTTAGTGCTAAGCAGACCCATCGGGGGGACGCTAATATTATCATACAACGAACTCCCCGAGACCGATCCCCAATTGTCTTGGTGAAGATGAGAAACATAGCCCAAGACTAAGGTAGCAGAGCATAATTACTGTATTGCTAACCGTATCGCCAACGAATTGCCGGACGCCCTTCTGCGCCATCATCTCTCGCGCTTCTTTTTCAACGCCTTTTCAACGCTCCAAACTTCAGGCTACGGTCAAACGATTAGGCTGTCAACTGGAGCGTTTCCATCGAACCACCCCCGTCGTGTGTGCGTTTCGAGTTGCACCGTAAAACCTCTGTATACGATCATCCCCATTATTGCGTGCGGCAATCATCCATCCGTGCCGTGCCATTCGGCTAATCCGCATTGGAAAACGAACGAAGACTAGAGTCGTGCGAGAAACCATTCTGCTGGGCGGTGGCAAAATTTTGGCCAAAGGCTGAGATACACGCTCGGCTGAAGTTGTGAAGTCGGAACGCATTGTTGGAAAGAATCTACCTTGCAGGCGTCCGGTTTTGTGCCGTTCGATGACTGCAGACTTACGCTATCCAAAAACGGTTGTTTGAAATACAGTTAAGTTATAAAAATTAAACAGCATTTACTGCTAAATGTAACATGTCTAATAGTTGGTTCATTTCCCAACAGATGGCGATGTGCTGGAGTTAATAGTATTGTTTTAGTAAACGAATTTAAAAATCTCCAGTTGTCTGTAGACTACATTTTGTTTTCCATTTCATTAGTCAAAAATGTTTCACACTAAACTACTTATACTTAGACTATTTTCTGCAGTCGTATGTATTTTTTATTTTAATCATTTTTAAGTAATTTTAAATTGATAGTTTCGATTGCGTAGTCGAAACCAACACAACCTATAATGCTCAGCAAGGGTACTAAAGACTTTAAATTCACGTAAACGTTTAGCTGTCGATAATAAAGCACAATGTTACCTCGATGCGCTGAATTAAAATGTCATTTACCGGACGGGCGTACGGACCGACGATCGTTCCGGGCGTAAAACGAGCGTCCCCGTAATAGGAGCGAGGATCAAAGACAAATGGCTCACGGCCCATTGACCGCACCGGTATAGACACATTTACGGACGGGTAGTGGATTATTTAACACATTTTAGAAAGGACCCGTCTGGCAGTGGGGGCCAACCACGACCAAGGGAGGCGCTCGACGCAAAGAAGCGCCCGAAGCGATAAACCGGCGCTAGGGCTGAAAGAAAGCAGCCGGCAAAATGATAGTGGCAAGTTGATAGCGAGCCGGCTGGGGAAAAAAACCCCATGCTGATGACAACGAACGTGAAATTTGAAACGAAATAAAACAACATTTACACAGCAAGAAGCAAACAAACAGAAAAAAAAAACACACACACAAACAACAGCGCGTGTCAATGGTCAACGGAGAAGATAGTCCTTACGGTTGAAATTTCATCACATTCACCACATCGCTCTATCTCTCTCTCTCTCTCTGAGTCTCGACGTCATCGACAGTTAATTTCGTCGCTTTTGATATTTTCCAAACTAGATCATCTCGCCAAAAAAAAAATGTATATATATAAAATTATTATGGGAGGACAAGAGCTGATAAAAACAATTTCACACCCCACATGCTCTCCGCTGGTTTGCTCGCGTGCAGAAGAAGAAAAGACGCCGGAATTTGCGTAGTCTGTCTATTTATTTATGCCGTCTAGCTGTCGTTTGAGCGATTAACATAATTTTTTTATGATCACTGCTAATTTTACCGCTGTCCCTTTGCTGTGCGCTGTGTGGCCCAACTGGCCTCGGCCAAACTGGCTCGGTAATCGGTCTAATTTGAATGTGTTTCGTACGATGGTGGTCGCTGGTCGTGTTGCGATTGTGTGATTGCTGGGAACGCGTGAAGGCGAGCAGAATTTCCGAGAGCACAAAAATACGTATACCACCGTCGAAGTTTCATGAACAAAACCCCACTCCCAGGCGCCTGTTTTTTGTTTTTGTTTTGATGCGCGGTAGAAGGCTATTATGGTAAGACACCAACCTTCGTCTTGGGGATTTGTTTTTTTTTTGTTCTATTTTATATTGCAACAAAAAAAAGAACACAAATTCATTCAATAAACGAAAAAATTAAAATAGCTTCAAAACACGCATGAAAACAAGCGCACAGAATCACACTTTCTTTCGAGGTGATAGACGAATGACGTGTCCGAATGTCCCGTGTCGTTCCTTCCCAAGAGAAAGTGGATGATCCGACTATTTTTTTAAATTTTCCCCAAGTATTAATGTCCACTTCCCAACGTCCGGCCAGGTGGTGGCCGAATGTGAGCAAATATTTCCTCCAGTATTCGTCTTTGCTTCTTCCAAATTAACATCTCGATCATCTCCTGCCGCAAAGCAGCAACACTCAACATGTATCCAAAAATCCGCCTGCTTTATCCGCTGATCGAATCACTTTTATACGACCACTTTCGCGCATCGTTCACCGGGTGCAAAGAATCCGATTCAGTTCGGGCCAGCAATGCTCATCGTAAGCAAATTAGCATATCTGCGGAATGGGACAATTTTGTCAACCCACCAAACAAACAAACAAACAAAACAAACCGCCCACCACCACACCACTGTCACCGATGCCGCCCACTCCATCCAAAACAAACAGCCGGACATTGGTCACCCGTGCCACCGGTTTGGACCGACGGCAGGAGACAAACAATAATAATCATTAAAATGCCAACGCCCCAAAAATGTGCCTGCGCGGGCTCCGTCCGTTTACTGCGGTCTTTGCTTTCTCGATTGATACCATATTTTATTATTATTTGCACGCTGGTTGGTTTTGTGAATCGTTTCGCACAAAATTTGGACGACTTTTCGGACGATGCGGACCAGCGAAAGCACGTAAGCGTGCATATTACGAGACGTTGCGAGTGTGTTTGCAATTTGTGTTTTTAAATATTGGCTTTGGCGAACGATCGCGATCGCGATCCTCACTGTGAATTAGAATTAATTTTCAATTTCGATGTGTGTTTTGCCGAAAAAAATGTTGCTAATAAGCTTGCTAACTTCTTCAAATGAAAGCCGAATGTAAGGAAAGCATGTCAATAATTTAAAAGGCACGTAATGATTTTGAAGGAAATACATCCAGCAGACATTCAAAGCTAAACTACAACGCATTAACCGTATATGCTAGAAGCTTAAAATGGTTTGATGAATTGCTTCCTTATTCCAAAAACAGTTTAATTAACATCCGTCTCCTTATTTGTTCCGGTCAGTTTCCTCTGGAAGTTTGTCCCAATTTCTTTGCCCGTTTGGGAACTTTTTCTGTTTCAGAGTCTTCAGAAGGCATCAGGAACTGCAGAGTCGCTTGTCTTGCTTTCATCTATGTTTTGTCCGCAGTAGAATGTGATATCGATAAAAATGCATAAATTTATCCACCTTGACTAAGCAAAAATGGTTTCACAAACTTCTAGGAGTTACAGCACCAGCAGATGCAGTTCCCTTCTCCAAAATCTTAAGGATCCCAGATAACGCCTTAGTTTTTGAGTGCCCTTGACTCCAACGGCTTTTTCATACTTTCTTACTTTCTTAAGATATCAATAACATTCTTCAAGTTTTTGGTTAAGATTAGAAGCTTTCCCTAACACAACCTACTACAATGTCAATGCTTCATTGCATTACTCCAACCCTCGGCAAACGTTAGCCATCTCCCCGGACATACCGTAGACGACGTTCGCGGAATGTGTCACCTAACCTTTTACTCTGCTTAATTGCCATTTACCATTTATTGTTTTGTCCCGTCTTCTGCGCCTCGTTTGCAGCTGGCCATGGTGGAATCCCAAGCCCATAGATAGCGCGCGACTCCACTTCAAGCGAACAGCGAAAATAACGCCTTTCGGGCACACACCATCCCCGGTGAAGATCGTGCGTCTTTAATAGTAAGTAGGCAGTGTTAATTGTTGATGTAAACCAATTCGCGCCGGCTGCTTGTGTACGTGTGTGTGTGTGTGTGCTTGGGAGTGTTTATTTGTTTGTACGGGTTTGTGTACATTAATAGGATTTTTTTTGTCCTTTCGCAGCGTATGTTTGTTTTCGTTTTTAGTGCGCTGTGCGGGAACTTTGCACCGTCGTTAGTGTTTCATTGATGATGAGGGGGATTTACAATGACACCGAAACATTGATGGCCATGGTTGTTTTCTACGCATTTCTTTATACGATTCTGGTAACAGTTAAACAAAGCGATTATAGAATCGTGATAAAAACGCCCGATGGAGAGGTGACGTTCTTCACGGTGTAATGGTAAATGTCAATACCATTTTGATGTTGTGTATAATTTTAATAGCCAAGGTGGCGTCGCCTTAATGTTTTTGGCGAGGATATTCTTTTTCTAATCTGATACATGGGGTCAGGCCGTTAAGGCACAGGCCAGGCATTTGAATTAATACTTAAGCCTTTGTGAAGCGTTTTTTAAAAGCGATATTCACACGAATACGTGCGTTAAACGGAACAGGTTTTGGTGGCGATTCGAACACACGGCGGCTGACGTCCACAGGCCACTAAAACTGCTTCAAAACTACACTTTATCATTGGTAAAGCAAAACACTCAAAACAAAAAAACAGTCTCCTTTTTCATCCCTATTCTACATTCTGCAACTTGTCATATTTACACCATCCCCTTCAATGCTCAGCATTCCATCCAGCCGAGCGCATTTGGCTCCTCAATCACGCACAACACATTTATATTCCAATTTAAGTTTTAAAACAAACCATTCACGACGCATCCTTGCCTACATCCTGCCCATTACGCTTACGAAAGATTACCCACCCCTAAAGCCCCATTAACTGCGGTATTATAATTCATTTTTATTGCGCATCTCCACAAAAACCGGCGCTGGTAGGCTGGTCGTGTGCTCAGGCGCTGTTAAGGCACAACCCGCCAATGGAGTTATTGGCGCCCTGCTGGAATAAGTTAGCTTTAGCAGCAATTACAATTGGTGGATTGCGCGGCGGATAGTAAGCTGCCGGGTTCTTTTTTTTTTTTTGGCCACAAAAACCAATCCAGCCTGCCGTAATCCTTTGACGTCTGTTTATTCTGATTTTATTGCTTTACGGACGAGTGGGATTACATGTGCCTTACATGGGGCCCCTTTACATCATAAATCGCTGTTCAATTTATGTTACAAGACATAGTCAAAAGCACAATGCAATCGGAGTGACAAATCACAGACTGTTCTTCCTTATGCGCATAATATGGAGACATAAGGGATTGCGCTTGGCATCATGCCAAAAATCTAGGAGTTATCTTTGTGTGTGTGTATTTTTTTTTTCTAGAATTTTCACGAGCCTCACATTTCCCCCATGAGACTAAAATGGACTCGTATGTAGTACATACGCCAGCCAGAGCCTTTGGAGGTTAACGTTAGACAATTCCTACGGAATCTGTTTCACATGTTCCTCTGCTTCAGTGTTGTTGATGTAATTTCCATACAGATTTTTCAACAACTCGTACCCGCAGACCGACTGCAGTACGACGACCCCTGTGTTTTGGTGTCCTTTAGCATGTGTCCTTGCGTAGCAATACCCACAGACGGAACTAAACTCCCCATGGTACGTATTTATATATATTTCCTTCCATTGGAGATAATATGCCTTTTCGTTCGCTAAGCCCCTCTGCTCGATGCGTTTGCCGTTGTCAAAGTCCCATAAATTGTGCTTAAAAGAACAAACTCGCACCGAATTCGAATTATAGAAACATAAACAGCAACATCTAATTACGTCGCGTGGAATCCATATGTGAGTGAATCCAGCCACCCCGCCGAGCACTCTAATTGGCCCTTTCTTCCTTTCGCCACCTCCACCCTTCCACTCCCTTCCCCCTCTCACCCCCTCCATGGATTCTTTTCCGCGCCAAAGAAATGTAATTGAAAAGGAGCCCCACGACGTTGGTTCATAAATTATTTCATTGCGATCGTAAAATATGCTGCGCTTATTTACTGTCGGCATGCCTGCCCGTCGAACTCCCCGGAAACTGTTGTTGCGTGTGCAAACAGTGAAACTCCCGGACGCACACGCACACACATGAGACGAGGTTTTTTGTAATTTAATGGTCAAGCCATAGCCGGTCTTGCCCGGCCACGGTGGAAGTTGTTTCCAAAGAGTTGTTTTTGTTTGCTGCCTAATGCGTATGGACGCTGGGCCGCCGTCGTTAAGGGCAAAATCTAGGGTCAGAAAGGAGAGCAAGTAACAAAAAAAGGGAACCGAAGAACCCTCGTGCAAAGCTGCAACCCCGGAAGTGCTTAAAAAGGTACTCGAAGAAGGTAAGACGTTGAGTTGCCGTTTTTTGTGTATGTGTGTTGAAAATGTCGGAAGCAGATTTGCCAAAAACAGAGAAGCGCAACGCAATAGATAGTCGAACGAAGCCCACCAAAAAAAAAAAACAAGAACGTCCTCCTGAGTCAACATGATAAGGATTGGGGCCATCACCGTTCGCCACCCACGGTGTGGTGACCTTGAGAAGGGTCGAAATGGGAAATGGGAAAAATTGGGTAATGGGAAATGGGAAATGGGAACCGCCATTATTCAACGTGGCCCATCGTAGCCCAGCGTACCTGGGCCGATAGAAAGGAAGCATGAATGAATGGAGCAAAGGAATAAATAGGGATGTCCGTGCGTTCGGCTTATTCACTTTTCCGTCTTGCGACCGCTAGCTACACAAATTCCACATGTATTAGACCATCAATATTTAGACAGCATCGGGGATAAACGTCATCTTAGAATAGGTTCCTTACCAACCACAGGAACAACCACAAATGCAGGGTTACTTGAGATCCAAAGGCGCCGTACGTCATTTTCTTTTAATATTTTTACTTAAATCATGGAATATTTTCTGAATATGTTAAAAATTTAGAGCACGTTTCGAAAAGATTAGGTCAAAAATATAGTCAATTACAATTTGTAATTGTAATTCTACATTGATCAAAGAAAAAAGGTCGCATTGGAAGCTTTTCCATTTGATTTATAATTCAATTATTATAAAACATGCTTGTAATTTGCTACAAAAAATTATTTCAACATTGTATACTTCTAGTTCAACATTTCTTACATTCAGATATTATTACACAGCTCACATAGCTGACAAAAATGATAAATGCACCATGTAAATGATACGCAATGAAACAGTTTCCCCTGCAAATTAATAGCCGCTCCAACAGTCGGTGCAAAAAAAAAGCCCCTGTCCTCCTTTTTCGTACTCTTTTGGTGATGATTTTTTGTTCTGCTTCTTTTTATTTAGGATAATGACGGAGGGAAAACCAAGGAAACCGGTCGATGGTGCGAGATGAAACCGTCGGACGGAAGGTTATACCGATGGAACGTGAAAGCGCCACCGAAAATGCGTAACTGGTGATGCGCAATGGAGCAAAAGCAAACCAAAAGCCAGCGCTCCCCAGCGTCGCAGTGGCGAACGGCCGAAACGGAAAAATGGCATGGTGGAAAAGCAGTGCGTACGCTTTTCCGTCACCCGGGGACACTCTCCCCCCCCACCCTCCCCTCCAAAACCCTCCATGCGCCCTGTGCGTTTTCCCTTCCGTTTCAGCAACACTGACAGTCACAACTTACGCACAGCCCTCCTGCATCAAAAGCAAAGCGGCTATAGGAAGCTTTACGTTTGCATCAATTTTCATTCCACTGGCAGCACGACACACAAAAAAGCAAAGCTAAAACAAATACCAGCAACGGAAAAAGGAACGGCGGCAAATGAAATGAGAAAGGTTCTTTGGGCTGAAGTGTGCCGTTTTGTGCCTTTCACCCGGCCGAAACAGGCAAGGAACAGCGCGCGGAGTGTTGATTTTGCTTTTTAAAATGCTGTAAACGAACCAGAATAGATGGTTGCAAGCAGTCACAACAGGCACAAGTGGACCAGGAATTTTTGAGAGCTTTATGTGCGTGTATTTGTGTGCGCGGCATTTCCTTCCCAACCGCTGCTGACCTTTAACGTCCGAACAGAAGCCAGTAGGGCTGCCGCAAAAAAAAAACGACATTGCTTTGGAGGAAAACTTTCAACCGTATAAGGATTCTCGCTTTTGGTTTCAGTCCTTCAGACTGGCCAAACATTCCATCGCATCGCAATGGACTTGGACAAAATAAAACAAAAAAGGTAACCTTAAGGTAAATCCCAAAACACTGCACACGTAACGCTCGAACGTGCGACATGGGGCAAACGATGGTCCACCACCGGTGGGTCCACCCATCACGCCCGGGTACCGATCGATGAAGGTACGTACGCAACGACAGAGCACGGCTTCTAGGTCGGTCCGCGTGCCGAAATTTCGATACTGCGTAATAACGGTGCGTTAACGGTGCGGCCGGGGAGGAGAAAAGTTAAACCATCCTAAGGACAGAACCACCCGTACCAAACCAAACCAGAAAGCAGTATCAAGGGAAGTATTATTTTTTGTTCTTTGATTTTGCTTTCGCCGGCACAATACTTCTGCCAGTGAATGCCTTACGGTGGGGCCGGTTTGTCAGTCAGTGCGCGCCACCCACAAGAAGGTGATACATGTGTATCATGTTTGACGAATGCTTCCCGCTGCTGCTGCTTATGACAACAGTATCCGCGTAGTCCTTCGTTTTGCCGTATGGTTAAGCAGCAGTGATTTATTTAAATGTGAAAAATGATTTTCCCACCCGGGCGAAGCAGGTGCGCGCTGACGGGCAAAGCTATCCCACCCAAATGGCGTCCACAAAGTGTCTCCACCGGTTTGTTGTTCGTGCTGGTCCTGGCACCCAAAATGGCACCTTGTCCGTTTGGTTAGATGCTTATCAGTCCGACAGTAAATTGTTTAAGGATGCATAAGTTTGGTCCGAAAATTCAACCACGTCGCCGGCCTCGGGTCAGGCAATCCTTCCCGTGCTGGTATCTCCGGTGTGTGGTGAAAATGAATCGCCTTACCAGTTGGGCGTTGTAGAGTGGATGATACACACACATACATACACACCCAAAATGTATGCATAACACATTCAAACAAGCGCCGGAAAGGAGCAACATCGTTGTGATAGGCAGGCACACACGAAAGGGTACATGTTGTCGTCGCTTCAAGATACACCCATGATGGTCCCAAGTAAGCTTGATAAAGCTTCCCTTTTTTATCGATGCTGACACATTTCATCTTTTCCAGCCCGGAATATCGGTACGTTGCTTTAGAAAGTCAAACAACAGCAGGCACCAAACAAAAAAAAGACCGTCACGCAGTGATACTACCATCAAGATTATAGCATATTTTTTGTTGTGTGCGGCTGATTTTGCTTGGGTCTTTTTTGTTCACTGTGTCTGTGTTATCAATTTTCCATGGGCTTTTCGCTTGTTTCTTGTAGTGGAGCAGTTTTTTTTCTTTTAAAAAAACCTCACCATACCCGAAAATGGTGAGGAATAATGAACAACGGCCGCATACTCAATCGATAAGGGCTACCGTCAAGGTTTCGATGAAGAAAAAAAGAAACGATAGTCATTTTTAAGTATGCAATATTAGCATTCCATGCTCGCAAGGATCGCATTATATTAAACGTTCCAGATTAGATGGTTCATTTATGTCGAACATCGCGATCGGAAGGCGTGGACGTAGGAAGCTGGAAGATGACAAAAGGTTGAGGGTGCGTTATTTAGTGTTATTAAAATTCGTCCCACAAGTGATGATTACAGCGGCACAAAGTGCAATTTGGAGGGCTATTATTTGTGGCAGAGAATATAATATCCTGCCTTTAGGGATACTTGAGGGTTCCTGTAAACCCTGCAATTATTAGTCATTATCTCTTTTTGATTAAGTTGTAGACAATTTTGGTTAGTAACAGAAACATTTATTGATATTTGAATAAGAAAACTATTCCTAATAAACTAATTAAAAGAAAGACAATTTGATTTATTTTTATAATGAAAGAAGGCATAAAACTCTCCCAAAAACCTTTGCACCCTTTTTATACTGTGTCGCTAGAAAAATCTCTTTAATTATAAACAGTCTTTAACACAGCTTTGTTTGCTTCAACAACGACCCTCGACCGTTTCCTACCAACCAAGCTGAGAGCTAATTATCAATCAATTCTAATTAGATTAATAGCAACTCGGCCTGAAGCATCATCCAAGTCTTGTACGATTCCAGCGAATCACAACCGGAGGGCCCGGTGGTAGATAAATCATCGCATTCGCGCAATCAGTGTTTTATTCTGCTGAAACGATGACGATTCCCAACCAGCGCCAGGTGGTTGTAGCAACGTTTAGATGGAACAACTAAAAACACCAAGCGATAAAGTAAAGTACTGCTCGCTTACCACCCAGCTTTATATCGAGATAAAGATAAAGCTCTCGACGTTTGAATTCCCGGCCTTTCGAAATGAACAAATCAGAGAGCAAAACAAAAACTCCCCGAAAGCTCCGTCGAGAATGGTATAGGACCTGGTATCGTTTTACAAATCACCAGGTCCCCCGTTCATCATCTCTAGGCCGGGATTGCGTGTGCTGGAGAAAATAAAAGCAATCCGTTGCGTCTTTGATCGGTGTGGCTGATATACCTGAGCGGAGCTGGAGCTGGCGCTGACGCTGGCAAGTATGTGTGGCGCAGTTTTGCCGTGAAATTTATTTGCCTCGTAAATGTCCGAATGATGAATTGCGGGAAATATCACCAATCGGGTACTTCGGGTCGGTGTGCCCACAAATCGGCACTTTGTTTTATTTAATTTTTATTTCCAAGCAACAACATTTTCCCTGCACCATTCCGGATTGGGTCCGATTGGGTGGTTTTTCTTCCCCCCCCCCCCCGGGCGTATCAAATCGCGAGTAACCAATACGTCCGGCCAATCGTAAAAATTGAATTAAAATCACGATACATCTCAGCCCGGCGGTGCCACACCCGTACGCTGCCGCGCGTGAAGGTTACGAGCGTCATTTTTCTAAGTGGACTTGATGGCCGAAAAGCTGGCCTGGAAGCGTAATGGAACGTGTATAAAACACTGCGAACAAATTAGACGATGAAGCTGTCAAAACATATTAGCGCGGGTACGCGTATCGCTCGGGAAGAAAAATTATCGTTTGCCGTGTGGGAAAGCGAAAAGCGTTTGGTACAGGCTGTTAAATTTACACTCAATTCGGACTGGAACTGGTTACACAGTGTCGGACTGTTTGCAACAAGCACCAACCGACGACCGCCGAAACATATCGCGGTGCCGCGCCTCGATCGTGAGACAGTGCCGATCGCTTCACACCGGTTGGACCCACACGGATGGACGGAATGATAGCAACTCATAAAATAGTCATTTTTCACACCGATTTCATCGTTAGGCCGGTACGGTGGGTACGGCGTACCCACCCGAAAAGGCGTACCGCGGGCCGTGGCGCCGAAAGTCAAGTCGTCAAGCGTCAAAACTCTCGTGTCATCTGTCAGCCTGCCACCCTCGGAAACATGGCACCCGAACACCCGAACCACCGGACCAGTAATTGTTGATTGATGACCGTTAGACGTGCTCAGGCACGACGCTTCTTCACGGTAGCGGCTCACACAGACCGGGGAAACAACAACAGCAAAGCAGAAAGCAACAAAATAAAAGCAAACACGACGAAACGTCTCACCACATAATCAGCTAGATGCGCATGTTTATTGGCTACATCATGTCAAACACAATTACCGGACGGCTTGAATTGACTTGTCCGAAGGTGGTGTAAATGTTTGCGAACGATAAAGTCATGCACGTCTATGCCGGTGCATCGTGCAGGTATACTACTTGTAGGAAGTTGGGTTTTATCGGTGAGAATACAATGTCGGCCATAGTAAGCTAGCGATTCATTTCCAGTTTTTGGGTTGGAAAATAAGCTTTGTTGAGATAAATAAACTGTCGTACTTTTGAGGTTTTGAAAGTATTAAATATCGAAGATTACGTCCCACACATGTTTCTCCAAAGGTTACAGAGTTTAATAATTACCACTTAATAAATCTTAGAGAGTTCTCGTAAATACAGATGAATTTCTTATCGGTGATCTTGGTGACTTCTGCAATGTCGTGAGAGAAACTGTCGTGGTGGTGTTTTATAATTTATAAATCCCTTTCCCGTGAGCTATATCATCGTCTATTGAATCTGGTTTGACTCTCGATTTGGAGCGAATCCTGAAGAGCTACTACTTCTATGCTTGGTGGCATAGGTATCGAAAGTAAGTCCTGTTCTCCCAGCCAGGTATTTTATTTTCCAAACGCTCTAAATTTAATTTAAATTTAATGTTGAATATTGATACCAATCGAAATTGAAAATTACCATTCCATTAGCATTTGAATTGCAGATTAAAGATTACAATTTTGAAATGAACACATGAGCTAATTCATGAATATGAGATCTTCAATTTTCCCAAATGATATTCAATATAAATTAATCAAAAAATCTTAATAAAATAAATAAAAGAAAATACGTGCTTTACAGATTGTATATGAAATTCTGACGATGTTCAACGTAAATCAACGTATCTACTCCGACAAGTTCAGTGCTTTAACGTAGCGTCATCTACAAAACAGCCTCCATCTTGAACAGCGGCACGTCGGATGTTTATGTTAATGTTAAATGAAAGAATTGTGCTGCATCGCAATGGGCCGTGCTTACGGGAGGGGATGAAAATTAATAAAACAGTGTCACCCACAATGATACGCCGCTTTTTGCGGACAACTTTCCTACGTAGTCGCAAACGTAGAGCAAACAAAAGTTATACCAGCGAGCCCGTACAGAAGGTACGTTCGGTGGCGCGTGACATTCGCACAGGAAAACCATTAGGTTGCGAACCATCGCACCACGTGTGGTCACGTCGTTCCGATGCTCAGGATGCCGGTGGATTGGTGTGCCGTGCGGTGCATGGGAAATGGGACACCGTTAAATTGTCCCGTTCATAAATCATCATTCCGAAGGTGGACGGTACAATAAAAGTCACGCAACCGAGACGATGTCAATCGGCATTCGAAATCGTGTCGCTCCGTTTCCTTTGCGGGCGAAGGAAAAGGTCCTTCCGTGGTGATGACACAGCCGGCCGTGAAAGTAACGTAATTGAAGTAACGATAGGTCATTTATTATTTATTGATGATTTGTACACAAAAATAAATATAAAAAAAACAACTTGCAACAATAATTAGTAATAGAAGCACATCAAACAGTCGTAACTTCCTGTTATCAAACGTGGCCAGGCGCTCATCTACGTCTCATGCTGTGGTTTGCTGTTCATTGCCATTATCTCGCATCTTGCTATTGCCCTGACCGTATCCGTGTTTAGTGCAGCCCGACGGTCACGTCATCACAATCGAACGCACAGCCGAGGGGTTCCGGCTTGGAAGCATAAACAAAAACCAGATTGCCTGGACAGCCGGATATCATTGGTAAGTGGCAAACTAAAACCATACGCATGTACGGTACGGCGTGTGCATATTACTTCCCACCACGACGCAATGACGCCAATGCAAAACTATTTCCGGTACTGCAATGAAGTGCATCTGGTAAGCAATAAGCAGACAACCGCTTCGAGTGCGGCTTCCACGTGCGGCGATAACAACGCCTCTCGTGTGCCCATTATTGCCAAGATAAAAGGGCTTTTGCAACATTCAGGAAATAGTTGGGTGGGTTGGTTTTTTTGTTTTGCTCTTCGACGAAATGTGATCATGTCATAGATGTGCCCAGGGTGACATGTATTGGTGGCCAAGCTTCATCCCAAGCGCTTGAGTAGTTACGGCACATTCGTACTATTGATGCACACTGCGTACGTAATGATAATGAATTTCCTTGGTATGCTATCAATGTTGTCCTTGAATGTGGTGCAATTCAATGTCGCACTGGCACGATGATAAGCTATGGTGCAATCCTTCATGAGATCATCAAAACGCATTGCTGTCCGCTTAGAAAATGGCGTTATCACGCCTTGCTCTCTCTCTCTGCGGCAAAAGCAAAATATTTTCTAAACCTTCCAAACGGCCATTTTTCATCCTTCCAGGCGGAAGCAAAACGTTTCACGGAAATGTGACGCGTACGGTCATAAATATAGAAATTCTATCACGATTCACTCTAGCGCATAATTATTGACGGATTGATGGTGCGTTCAATATTTGTTAGCGTTAGCCAAAAGTTTTCATCCGTCAGCGTTGGGGATATGTTTTAAATTTATTGCTTTCTCCGCACTGCTTGTTGAGGTTGAAAACCACGCACACTTTTGGGATGTGGAGCTCTCTGCTCACGACCGGGGAGGAGGGGATAAAAACAACATTAGCTCTAAAGCAGTTAAAAAAGGGAGACATGGAAGCTGCTTAGTGCACGAACATCCCCACAAAACACAGCTAAAAATTTGTGTGCGAAAAGAACGACGAAAAAAACGACTCAAAAGTATCGATCGACGCGCGTGTTCGAGCTACGCAGCATCAGCCTTCGTTTGACTTTTACGCACAGCCTGAAGTGGGCAAAATTTAATCTTTATCCTCTTTGGCCTACTTTTTTTTTTTTTTTGGCTGCAGCGTGAAGGCAACATTCCAAACCACTTTTAACGCGTTTGGAGTAACATTTTTTACGCCTTTTTTTCTTTTTTTGGTTGCTTTTATGGGAATTTCCCGATGGCTGTCCGATACCCGTTGTTGATTAACTTTCGCAGCGTTGGCAGCGAACGTAGGAAGAAGTTTGATCGAAAAAGCCTCCAGGGATATTAAAATGTTGGTCGATGTATTCAACCAATACATCAAAACATTATGGCACATCCTGCTTCCCAATGGTATGAGAAGAAAATGTGACGGGCGTAGAATTCTACATACGTAGCCGCACACATGGAGGGTATTTTAAACACGCTAATTAGCCACAAAAATGTACAATCGGTCACCAAACCCTTCACGGCAACGGTATGCTATTTTTCATCGATTTTATTGACCGGCATGTGGCTAACGCTACGATAAAAGGTTACCCTAAAAAGGCACCCTAGCGTAGTCGATCGCAGTTGTAAAATTTCAATTTTCGGCTTCAATATGTGACCAAATAGGCGTACCATTCTCACCTGCTTCTTTCTGCACGTTGCCTTTGCTCGTCTGGTTTGCCGGATTCAGCATCATCTTTGCCGGATCATTATCATTTAGTTTCTCAAAAAACAACTCAACAACCCTCCCAAAATGGTTGCAAACTCGAATGGACGAATGCGCGGCAACCCCTTAATTTATATGCATACAAATGAGAATTCCAATCGATTGCGAGGGTACCAGGGTGGCACACACCCCAAGCGCAGGTACAACCTGTGAGAGAGACCTATTTTCAAAAATAGACTCGCCACCCAACCACCCACCCCGCAAGCAATCTTCAAAAAAATGGAAAGAAAACAAAAATTACATCAAACATCGAGACCGCCCTATCATCGTTAGATCCGCTCCCGCTACAACTTCACTCACCAAGGCGAAGCTGAGCTCTCATTTACCGAATCATTCATCGTTGATTTTGGCGGTTGAAGAGAACGCCAAACAGCCGAACAGTCGTAGCGAGAGAAGCGAATGGATGGAAAGGATATCCACCCCTATCGTGTTGTTGATGCCGGGTAAGAAACAGGTGATTTTGGGGAAGCAAATGAATTATGCAAACGATGTCAACGACATTTTGTTTTTGCATAAATATATGCTTCGCCGTTTGCCTTTCCCTTTCCGGGCAGCTAGTTCAGAGTAGTGCGGCAGTATGATATTTCACCAACCAAACAAAAAAAATGCAATAAATTATCCCTTCCGATGCCGGACGGAGGACATCATTTCGCTCCACAGCACGGGAGTGAAAAAAAAAAAAAACAAAACAATTATGAAGTAACTGAAATTAATTCCGGCACAGTTTGAAATCGATCTTTGATCGCGGGTGGTTCCCCCCCATTAATGTTGGGCACCGGTCGGGAAGGAAATTAATCAACGAAGAATAAACATTATGATTGGGACCATAGCATGGAATTAACATATTTGGACGTGCGTGAGACCCATTCGCACAACTTACCTTTTGCCGATGGCGGGAAACATTCGAACTCGTACTGCTCGAATGATTTGATCTCACTGTTCTGCTGACAGAAACCGATACCGACTGTGCAGGCGCACACAAGCAGCAGCGTCACTGTCTGTAAACGCACTTGCGGCTGCTGCACTGGCGACCTCATCTTTGGTGGGAAAATTTTGAGATGCTTTAAGAGAGCTTTCATTTGTCGAGTTTGTGAAGCAATTTCTCACACTGATTCGTTTTTGCAACTGTTAACGCTGGTCACACAGTTCCGTTTCGTTTACTGATAGCATTCTGCAACGAGAGAAGAATTGGAAAATATTTATTAGAATTAAAATAACAATCAAAGGACCTTAATAGGGAGAACATTTGTAATAACTAGTGTTGGATTAATCTGACAAAGATTCATCCCACTGAATCGCTCTTATAAAGGTTCACTAATCTTTGGAGTCTCATCAGAGATCTCGAAAGATAATAAGCCTTTAGAGATATATCAATATTTAAAGAGTCGTCTCAGAATTCCAATGATTCTTCACAGAACATTCATTTGAATGAATATTATAAATAAATTCCTGGAGCTCAAAATCATCAGCAAAGATCACATTCGCAATCGATCTATCCTACAACAGAGCAAAAGGAGAAATGTTAACTTCTGTGCAACATTACGACCCGCATCAACGTTAATGCTCACCATCGTTCCATTAGCTGTACCCTTTCGACCAATACGCTTTTATCATAATAAAACGTACACGTGCTCCTCCGTCAGGCATCCTCCTTGGTCATACATTGAACCTCAGTGCTGGAGTAGCCAATCATAAAAGCAGCCAACTTCAACCTCTTGATAATGAGATGATGCTTTATCTGTTTCCTTTCGAGTGCTTTCCAGTTCGATATCGATCGGAGCGAACATTACGATGGAACGTTATATGCGCTACTCGGGAAAAATAAAAAGCAACTCACAGCACTAAACCATGGCACGATCGATACAGAAGGCATACGCATTAGCATTCACTTTCAAAGTGGCAAAATAAAAGAAAAAGTTCATCAAACAGCTCCGCACCGAAAGTGTTTTGTTTGTTTTTTCGGCGTTGGGTGCTAGCGTCTTAGCTTAATAAGAACACGAACGATTACGTCTACACCGCTAGCAAGGTTCATCTAATTAGAACGTGCATGATTTATAAACCTTTTAAAAACGATCGCAGGAGCATATTACCATCGGGCATGCCACTTTGGAGCAGAAGGAAAAGCCATCCAGCTCGCGTGCTAACTCATATTTACGGAAGTGTGTGTGTGTGTGTGTGTCTCATATATCCCAACACATGGGAGCTGTTGGGTGTGAAGCAACCCGGCCGCCTACGTACAAAGTAGAAATTTTAATTGGCCTGTCGACATTACCCCTTTTGCGGGAGCACTTGTCGCATTTGGTCGCATCTGAGCACCACATAAGCGCGCACGACGGTTCTTCCTGCCGCACTGAAGTCTATTTAGGGAATCCGGCCTGGGTCGTATTTCGCACCGTCTGCGTATCATGATGGTGGGTTACATTTTATCAAGGGTCCTTCCCTTCGCCACACCGAAGTGACGCCGTCGGTTTTCTTCGTTCGCTACCACTACAGCGTACCGGTTTGTTCACCCCGGATGGAGACGCGCACTAACGGACGCTCCACGCCATGGGCGCACGTGCTAATGCAGTGGGTGGATTTTGACAATGATTAGACGCGTCGGTGTGTGCTGGAAAGCCAAAACCGCTAACCAGGCACACACCAGATTAGAGCCGACCGAGAGCAAAGCGTGTTATATCTTCTAGCGTAAGTGTTTCTGGCCTGTTGTCGGTTTCGTGCCGAGCATATACATATGTACGTGTGGTGACGTACATGTCAAATGCAAGATGACAGTTGGTTCACACGCCCCTATAGAAAACGATAATGGTATTTAGGGGAAGGAAGCGGGCTGTACGGTGGGAGGATGTAGAAGAAAGGATACCGAGAATACTGAGAATATTCAATTGAAGGTGTACAATCATAAAATGGAAACATATAAAGCACGTGCTCGATGGAGACGCCAGGTCAGTCATCTTGATCGCTGAATGCTGAGCTGCGTTCAGTATTTATAGTTTAGCGTTAACATGCACGATAACAAATAAGAGCTCCATAAGAGAATGGGGTATTTTTGGGAGGGGGATAAGAGCAAAATACGCAGCTATTAATGGTAACGCAAAAGAGGCTCTAAATAAATAGCAACGACCCACGCTGGGAGCTTTCTAATTAAGCGGAGTGAACTCCGCATTCTCCTACGCTGCGCTGTCACCTACGGTCGGTGATTTCGGTTGTGATTGTGTATGTCAAAGGTTCACCCTGTTCGCTCCTAATTAACCGAACCGAATGTAATCGGTCGTGTTTTTGCGCCCGTAATGCGATTAGATTGATGTTTTCTGCCCGTCTTCGATGCGGGCATCATGCGAAGGTTGTCTTGCTAGTTTTGCAGGGAAATAGTGCTCGGGCGCAACAAAGGCAAATAAAATTGGAACTGTCACATCAATGTTGATCGACACAGCTTTTGCTATTTATTTCTAGATACGTTGAAGCTGGCATAAAACAAAAACAAATAAACAATTTCGATATTTTCCCGTCTTTGTGCCACGAAACTTTTCTGTACTTAAAGATAAAACACAAAAAACGATTTAAAAACTCCGATAACGTAAAGAACCAATTAGTGCTTCAAAGTAAGCCTAATAAGCTTACAGTAAATTTTATTTGTGTATTTAAATATTTTCCCATTAAATGTTTCTTCCCTTAACGCTGGTACTCACATTTTAAAGCTTTTAAATAGGATGATCATCACAAACACACCTTGGCAAAGTATTATTTCTTGGCCAAACAGAGAAGAAAGAAAAAACAGAAGAAGGTAAATTAAATTATGGAATACTGAGCCCACATTTTCCGCAACGCTGACTTTGTGCAAGCTTTTGTGCATTAATAAACAATATTCCAAAAATGCGTAAAGGGCACGCGTTTGTATACATATTTTCCTTTCGTGCGTTGCTCGTAACGTTTGATAGCGCGTCCTTTTTTTCCGGGTCCGTTTTCGTTCGCTTAAGGATTGCCGATACCCCAAAAATGGTTCGATGCGTTGTTGTTTGTGTGATCCGTGAAGGCAGTGAGCTGCGTAGTGAAACCGTTTCAGTGGAAACGTTTACAACAAATAAACATACACATAACAAAAAATAATTAATCTANAAAGGCAAATAAAATTGGAACTGTCACATCAATGTTGATCGACACAGCTTTTGCTATTTATTTCTAGATACGTTGAAGCTGGCATAAAACAAAAACAAATAAACAATTTCGATATTTTCCCGTCTTTGTGCCACGAAACTTTTCTGTACTTAAAGATAAAACACAAAAAACGATTTAAAAACTCCGATAACGTAAAGAACCAATTAGTGCTTCAAAGTAAGCCTAATAAGCTTACAGTAAATTTTATTTGTGTATTTAAATATTTTCCCATTAAATGTTTCTTCCCTTAACGCTGGTACTCACATTTTAAAGCTTTTAAATAGGATGATCATCACAAACACACCTTGGCAAAGTATTATTTCTTGGCCAAACAGAGAAGAAAGAAAAAACAGAAGAAGGTAAATTAAATTATGGAATACTGAGCCCACATTTTCCGCAACGCTGACTTTGGGAATTCCATTCGCCAACGATCAGGGATAATTAGCAATGATTAATGAATGTCATTTGTGGTTTGCTAGCTTCCTCCGCATGACAGTGGGGTTGAACGTTTGCCGCTCGAGTTAAACTCAAAAGCTCCATCGGAAGAACTTCTGGAGGGGCAAACTAGTAATTAGAGGTAAACGGATTGGAATTGCAAATCGGGTCGTAGACACGTACACATGGGCTCACAAGCCACAAGAGGTTAATTGTAAAAAAAAGGTATGCGAATTGGGCGAAGAAAACAAAAAAAGCATTAACGCCACCCTAGCGATGGTGGCGCACCCTAGAGCGCGCTTACGCGATGAGAAGTTTACTTAATTTTACAACAAATTACTATCAATTTGTAGCGAAAAGTGAATCGCACGCCAACAAGAAGAAGCTACAAAAAAAGGTGTATAAATCTATCCGCCATCAGGATAGTGATATATGGCGTTTGGACGCCATTTTTTCTGGCATCGTTCGGTGAGTTCAAAATATTGTTAAATGATCCTCGGCGAGAAGGAGAGAGAGAGAGAGAAAGAGAAAGAGAGAGAGAGAGAGAGAGAGAGAGAGAGAGAGAGTGAGAGCAAAATATGGCGCCAGCGTGTACGTTTGGCCGGCCGGAAATGGAAGGTTTTCGTTGTGCTTTACGATACATCCTACGCCCGTTCATGCTGTAACCTTTTCGGAAAGCCTTTATTTTTAGCCCAAAACCGTACGGTTCACGCACAAACGCACACACAGGTGTGCGCAGCGGTTCGGGTGGGCACGAACAGTGAATAGAATTTTACGATTTCCAGTCACGACCACGTGGGTCCACCGGGGGGGGGGGGGTCCCCGGACGCTTTTGTGCATTAATAAACAATATTCCAAAAATGCGTAAAGGGCACGCGTTTGTATACATATTTTCCTTTCGTGCGCTGCTCGTAACGTTTGATAGCGCGTCCTTTTTTTCCGGGTCCCTTTTCGTTCGCTTAAGGATTGCCGATACCCCGAAAATGGTTCGATGCGTTGTTGTTTGTGTGGTCCGTGCAGGCAGTGAGCTGCGTAGTGGAACCGTTTCAGTGGAAACGTTTACAACAAATAAACATACACACAACGAAAAATAATTAATCTAATCGCCCGATAACCATCGGGCCTGACCTGAGTGGGGCCTGCACATCTGAAGTGTTGATAGAAAAGCGTTATTTTCTAAACAAAACACCCGAGGCGGTTGGTGATTTTAATCAATTCTGGGAAAATCTGCGCCCCGAACAGCCAATCGCTGGCCGTAAACAGATCGTTTCGCGGCAATGGCGGGAAAGCTTCAAATGCGCCATCAAAAAGCTTAACCCGACCAAGGTTGATCTACGCGGGTGGGTGGTTGTGCTAAGTCCCAACACTCGCTCGCTGCTGACTCAGCTGTCAACAGCGTGATCAGTTAGCAAAATAGCAACGTGATACGTGTTTGTTGTTTAGAGATTGTGCATTGTTTCTGGCAGCTGATGCCACACACCGACGGCCCGTCGTCTAATTGCGTTCGACACCGTGTTTTGGCAGATGACTTTATAGCAGATGTTTATCAAACTGATTGGAATGGTTGAAATAGCTCGATTAGGTCGCATCGCTATATTGTAACAATCACGATAAGATAACGCGAACAACTCCCGGTTGCTTTCCCGAAACCGGAGGACCAAACTTTGTGCGAATTAAAAGTAGCTCACTAATGTTCCCGATGTCGCTACGGGATGCAATGAGAACAGCTTCAATTAACACAACCTTGACCCGGGACGGTTAAATGGTTTTTTTTTCTCTTCTTCTTCTGTGTGTGCAAAATGTGACCGAACCGTACGAAGGCAACCGGGCGAACCGTTCAATTCCATCGCGAAACCCGAAACGGCCGTTTGTGTTCGGTTTTGTCATACCGTCGCCCGATACCGATTGACATGCCGACCTCTTTAACTCAATCAGCAACCATAAACGGTACGCATGCCGGAAAACGGGAGCGTGTGTCCGATTCGTTAGCGGATCGGTTTGTCCTTTCCCGCCAACCAGAAAGGGCAACAACCTTTCATTGCCTTTCGAGTGGAAACAGTGAACCGCACCGTAGCATCAAAAGGCCGGCCGATCTTCACATGTGCCGGGGTTACATCCACGGCCAAACCAAACCAAACTTAAGGTGAACGATTATTTCTTGTACAGCCGCCAAGCAAGAGCAAGCGAACGAACGTTCAATTTATTTCTAGTATGTGCGTATCCAATTGAATTTGAAAAATAACAAACAACACACACACAAAGCAACAATTGAAAGCAAGAAAAACAAAATCCCCTCGGACATCGCCATGTTGGTGGTGAGCTATTCAAAAACTCACCCTGCGGAATGCGCGTGTGTCTCCCCCCGTGTGCAGAGCTAAATAAATTTTAATCAAACTGAAATAACCATCATTATGGGACGAAAACGTAGCAAACGGGTACAGCAGAATGAAACATCTAGCGAGAAGGTCAATTAGGGGGGTCCGTATCAGGTGGCGCTGCTGGGAGGATTTTTCTTTTCTTTTTTTTTTTTTGGAAATTTATTTATCGAACGCCATTATTGGTGAACTATTTGTGCTTCATTTTTGCGTTGTACACCATTTCTTGGGCGAACTGATCTAAGCTTTAAAACCTTCAAGTAGAAGAGGTTTTGCCCCGTACGCACACCATCATGTTGGGGTGTTTTTGTTTCTACATTTCGAGTAATCCTAGTGATTCGTTTCATTTTATTGATACAAAAAAAAAGCCGGACCGGTGTAATAAAAGTAGGAAAAGGGCAATCCAACCGCTAGCGTTCGATGGTGCGTCAGGTGCAATAAAATTCAAATGTTGCCACCGCGTACGGTCAAGCAAAGATCAGACGGGAGTTGTTGTTTCTTTTCGCGCGTGTAAGCGTGTCTACACGCAGGTGGAGAAAAACACCAAACTTGCTAAATGTAGCTGCTCGACTGTCGAATTAGATCGACACAGGGCGATTGTTTTAGTGGGTAAATTCGACAACACGCCGTAACTGCCGTAAGCCATTCATCCGGATGTTTCACGAGCGTGAGGCTCCGTTTTCCAGTTCGTTGATCGCCTCGGAGGTTAGCAAGTTGTTGCACAGCCATTGACTGATTAATCAAAAACCCACTCGCTCTCTCATTCTGGGTTTGTCCCGTTCCATCCGGTCGAGTCCGGTGTATCGAGCTTCACCAGCCAGAGAAGACCGACCGATAAACAACTTCGAAAAGCTTTTCGACCAAAGTCAGCAGTTTGCGGTACACTTTCTAAGGTCATTGTACAGCGGGTACGCGATCGGTTCCCCATTCTGGAGCAAACTAGACGTTTAAGCACGATCAGCAAGCGGGCTGTTCATTTTTGAACTGCATTTTATACGCTAGTAGCAACCTTTTTAATATGAATTATTTAATCAACCTTGCGGACGGTGCAAAAGCAGGCGAGAGGCGCGCATAAATCCATGTTCCCCCAGTGAACCGGTTTCGTTGTTTGCTGAAACTGAAGCAAAACGCAAACGAAAACAACAACCGTTTTCGTGACACAACCCGAAACCGTGCAACAGTGCAATAATGAAGAGAACGTTTAACGTGGCATGCGCTTATAACGCGCTACCTTGTCCTCCCCATATCATTACGTGTGATTAATAAAATGCTGGTTTATTGTGCAAATATAATAAAAAAAACGACGTAAACAAAAACCACGCACAACAATAAGGAAAAGTAGTTCGCGTCCAGAAGCGAATGGGTGTGTTCCGACCAAAGGGCGAAAGGAAAATTTAATTTCCTATCACCAGCCGTGTAGCGAACGTGTGTACAACGACCATGATTTTCCCTTTTTTTTGCTTCGTTTTTAATGACATAATTTAATGCACTGCCACACTGGCGCTGCGCTTGATCAATCCGGAGAATGTGTGTGTGTGTTTTTTTTTATTGTGTAAGTTTGCCTTTTTTTTGCTTCGCTTCTTTCCTTGTTGCAATTTTACAGCGTTTTTCAGTTTAGTTTTACGATGGTTCACAATTGGCTTATGTGTTTTAAAATTTATTACCTTCTTATTAAGCTTCGCTTTACGAGCTATCGTAATTAATTTATGTTAGGTTGGGTTTTTTTAATGTGTTACACGTGCTATGCCACGAGACACTAAGAAGCTGGTTTTAATAACTAAACTCTGTGCGAGGTAGGTAAGAATGGAGCTGGAGGCTGGTTTGCTTATGTTGAGTAATTACTCTTGCAAAACTAAAAGGTCAAATAGCAGTGTTGGTAACGACTCGGCCTCACAACACGTCCGATCTGGGACAAAATCTCGACCTAACCCAAATCTTCAAAATTTGTAATATCTTAATCATAACAAAATATTGCAGTTTCTAAAAACAGGTCCTTAATTGTGTCAGACCACCGAGGGAAGAAGGGATGATAAAATACAGTAGGAAGAAAAAAAGAATAAGCAATATGAAAAATGTAAAATTATTTATTTCCATTGTTGATGCTCAACCTATAATTAAATCCTACCACACCAAAATAGCTAAATATTATAGTTTGAAATAAAAATAATACTAAACTTCGTAGACAACTTATTAAAGTGTGAACAAATGGTTAAAAATTCACTGCAAAAGGTGCAAAACAACGGTAACCACTTGTCAGTATTCATCGTCATCAACGATACCCATGCCATAATGATGCGTATAACGACGAAGTGTGGTGAAGGGAGAGAAGCCTTTTAAGAATAAATTTAACTCCTTTCCCTTGCCCTCTCCCCCATCTTCCTCTCCTTCCTATCTTACTCTATCTCTCTCCCTCTTCCTTCCTGTGGAGCTCCAAAACACTCCAAGCCAATTGATAATTGGTAGCTTTTTAACGAACTCTCGTTTGTTCAGCACTCATCACATACACACACACACTCGCTAACGCATCAACACACACACATACAGGGGCATGTTCGCCTTTGCGGGGTCTATTTCTTGCCCACAAAAAAACACACACACACATCGGTATCGGTGAACCGTTGTTCATCTACATAATTTTAATTCAGCCCTTCTCTTCCGTGTCAAACGCTGAATACGTAAGAAGGCTTCTCCCAAATTCTGGCCCCGAGCCGGTGTTATTATGCCGATCTATTTTGAATACCTTACTTGCCTGTACTATAACTGTAACAATGAAGAAACAAAAAATGGAGAACAAAAACAAAAAAAAAGCGGCCAACCTTAAGTTCTACATAAAATCTACGTGGAATTTGTAATCTCGTTCCTTCCATTTTTGTGCCCGCCCGCCTTTCTTCACGTTACATTTTACGCTCCGCACAATCAGTATTATCGTGCCGGGCGTAATATTGCCGGCTCAAAACTGACTCAATTACCGTACCGCGGGAGCATTTCTTGCAACGCGGAGCACGGACAGCTTGTCCACGGTTCTGCTCCACCTTTCGCTTCATTGATACACACGCACGTCACCCAACACACACACACACACATATATAGCATGAATGTCTCATTTTAATATAAAATTGCCCCAAATATTTTGGGAACTCCACAACGGAGCACCCTAAAATGTATGCGCCCTTTATCTCGCTCTCTTTCTCTCATTCTCTCGCTCTATCTCTCTGTGTTTGGAGCTCGTGTTATTGAGTGGACAAGTTGTTGGTGTTGCTGTTGGGTCTGGGAATTTGTGTGCTTATTTATTTCTTTAATGCTGTGTGGTCGCCTCCCGCCAGAGCCCGACATTGTCAAATCTCCCACCACTATCATCCCCACGGGCACTCGCGATGGTTGCGAATGCGTATTTAATCCATCTTGCCTTTTTTATGACCCATCGGCGGATCACCGTGCGCTGATCCTTGCTTGAACGTGTGCGTGTGCGTGTGCGTGTGTTCCTCCGTGAACGGTTTTAAAAATAAATGCCAACAAGTAGCGAACCATCATTCTGCAGCACGACATTCGAAATCATTGCACAATCAGCATCATCGGAATGTGTTAACATGTGACGTGTATTAACGTTCGCTCATCATCACATCATCTCATCTGCCTGTTACGGTTTTCTCATCTCAGCTTCTGTCCTCTGTTCTGGCTCACCATCCATCTTGCGTGCGAGTGTGTGTGAAATTTTGTTTTGTTTAGGTTTTTCGTGTGTTTTGACCCTCCCCAAGATTAGTGCTTTTTTTTTGGATGATGCGGCCTCTTCGCATCGAACATAACATAACAGAGAGTGTGCCTGTCATTGACTTCTCCAAACTGTGCTTTTTGGTCGGTTGGCTTGTAGCCGGTGTAACAACAAACAAATGTGGAAAGAGAAACGAGAATAGAATACGTTTGTGAGCGAGAGAGCAACACAACACACAACGGACGCGCTCTTTGCTCGAAGATGCGAGCCAGAACGCACCGTTGACGAATGTGAATAACACTAATGACCTTGATAAGCGAATCAATATTCTTTGCGTGATTGTTGCTGCTTCCCTTATCCCGTGGGTTCCGGCTGCCGTGGTCGTGTCAGAAGCAATCCAGGCCTACCAGCGTGTTGAATGATCGCCAAGGCGCTGATGAAGGGTTCCGTTTCGATTGTCTACGCGTCAGGTATATGTACGCGTCTTTCAAGATTAAACATCAAAAACGGCAGCAACGGCAGCAACACGCACAGGATAGCGCAACGATGCGTCAGCAGAAAAGGTTTGCAAGAGGGCAACGTGTACTACAGTACGGCACGGAAACAGAGCGATGAAGCATTGCTATGTTTTGACATGCACAATTAATTAAAAAAAAAACACAACTACAATTCTCATTAGCTGAGCATAAATAAACAATAATTGTGCAGAAAAAAGACAGAAGGGTGAAAGTAATTATTTATAAATTAAAAAAGAAAGAAAGTTTAAAGTAAATGAAATGAAATAATTATTATAAACTTATTATAACTTAATAATTGTATATTAAATTAAACAGCAAAAAATTAAAGGGAAAAATAGTGATGAAATATAAAATCCTAAACTCACAATTGTAAAGACATAGAAAACAACTCTAAACAAACGCAAACATTTGACAACTTATGAGATAAGAAAATGTGATTAAATTTAGCATAAATGGACAATCAAATGGCGTAAACGTTGATAACGGCAATAAGGAAAATGATACAGAAATAATCATCATTTTTAAGTATTTTGATAACATCAACATAATTTCACAGAAAAAAAAGCATATTTAACAGTTTCATGTGCAGATTTAGTTCCTGCATCCACCACTGGTCGAGCAAAACTGTGAACGTTTCTTTTCTATTTGTTATTTCCATCACACATTTCCTGTTGCGGCTTGTAAATAAATACGCACTCTAACATATCCGCCGCGCGGCAAACTGGGCGGCATTCGCGAAAGCATTACGATTGCCGGACGCCGGGGAAGCAGGGGAAAGGGTGACGGGAAGCCGGATGAAGAACATTCGGGCGGCTTAGCACTGACCGACACACGCAACGTTTGATTGCTAATGTATCCGTGTGTGCGTGTGGTCAGCGTCCGAAGAATTAGCCAAAGTACAGCGTGCGCCCATTGTGCGATTGTGACGTGGCGACTTTCAGGTTCGCATTTACGATCCCTACCGGAAACGAGATGATGATTCAAAGTCTAAATAAAAATGTACTTAATCGACAAAACCACAATCCCGGGCTCGAAGGTTATGTGAAATAGAAAAAGCGGGATTCATTTATGGCTTATTTTGATTATGTTGCAATAAAAGAATGTGTGCCAGAAGTTTAATCATACAGTGTGTCCGCTGATAAGTGAAACGTGCGACAGTACCATGGCCAGCTGATACCAACAAATCTGACTACTAATTTTAAGTTCGTAAACAATTGTTTACGCACCCCGTGACGCGTGGCGCCGTTCAACGGGTTCAATATCAATATCGCTTGTCTGTGAGATTAGTGCAACAAAGTTGGCACGCTATCTGGGCCGATAGAAACACTCAGTTTGCGAAGAACAGAAAGCGTTTAGCGCTATTTATAGTGAGGCATTATTTCACTTACATCCATCCATTTGATAACTGGAGAAACTGGTGGATAAACAGCTATAGATTACGATAAATTTTCTTGCACAGTTCTATTACAAATAAAGGTTTTCTTGTGGGGTCTAGCAGTAAGTTTTTAACGTTTAACGAAAGCTGATATCACTGGTACATTACGAATATGAATATCGGATCTCAAGTGCCATAATGAAAGGTTGGAGTTTGAAAAACAGCGCTCCAGCGGTTTGAGTTTGTCGCGAAGAAAACTAAAAGCCAACCAGCCAGCAGTGAGTATATGCCCGATCGACAACAAAACGAAATTATTCACTAGCCGAAAGTTACGCTCTCAGTATGGTGGGATCAAAAGCGCATCATATATTACGAACTGCGTCCGAGATTACTTGAGACTTAATATTCATCCAGACTAGACACTAAAACGCTTCTTAAAGAAAAGCTTTATGTTAGTCGAGGAGATCACAAATTGGTTCTTTCTTTATTAAAAGATGATGAATACCAAATGAACATCCCTGGAGAGCCGGAGCAAATTATCAGGTAAAAGAGCTGTGAACTTATTTATACACCCAAATGTTTATGATACCTTTTGGGAATAAACCCACAGTTACTGGGCTCGCAGTCTGTATTTATGCGTAATTCGTTTATTTATCAATTTCACCTCCATCGTGATACGTTCGTCTCAAACAGACCCGAACAACGTAAGGCGCCAAAAAAGCAAAAATCACAGCCAAACATGGCGTTCCAGCGTCCTTCCGTTAGCGTAATGAGTCATTCAGACTTACTGAACATAAGCGGGGTAAGAACCTCCTCATGTTGGTAAAGTGTGAAGCAAAAGCATAATTTCCACACACCACCAACACATCCAACGACAGAAAAAACGAGAGAAAGGTACATTATCTCAGCAGCGACAACGCCACGTGCCGGCCATAACAGAGGCGGCACTCGGTGAAACACAAGGCGTCTCCATTATAGAGTGGAACCGTTTTGCTGCATGTGTTTCGTATTTGTGTGATGCCGATTGGCCGTAGGCAAATAGGAAAACACTCTCCCGGAGTCTCCCTCAAACCGCTCCTTCTCTTCCTCCCTTTCTCTCTCCCCCTCTCTCTCTCTCTTTCTCTCTCTCTCTCTTTCTCTCTCTCTCTCTCTCTCTCTCTCTCTTCTCCCATGCCCATCAGCTACCTTTGTGTGGGTAGCCTTGGGGCCGGATTATGATCCCAAAAATAATGTTCAAAGGGATAGCGAAAGCAACCGCGCGCGCCGTGCTGTCGTTGCCGTACACGATGCGTATATTGCACGTACGCGGCAAACAAACGCACTAACGACACTATGCTGTACGGTACCGAGCAGCTGAATGGTGCCCGAAATGCTCTGCCGATGGTTTCAACGGTAACCGGCCAAATGTGCCGGCTGTTAGCTATGTTGCTTCGACAATAAACAAGGATTTCTTCACTTTGCGCTGACGAAACCGCAAGAAAACACTGGGGAAAACTGCGCCAACGGGCCACCAAGAGATAAATATTACTACCACACACACACACACATACACACACACACACGAAATGAAACGTGCCTGCGTGTGTGTGTCTGTGTTTGTGGGAGGGTTCCTTTACTGGTGGTTGCCTATGCCACATATCCATATCAGCTTTCAGCACAGCCGAGCGAAGCTTTTGGTGGCATTCTTAGCATTCCTGAGACAATGGGGTTTTTGGGAGGCCAAAGGTATTAATTCCAACTTTGTATTACTTTATTTAAAGAGATGAAAGCAAATGATACATTCCTTTTCTGTATTTAAGGAAGAATCAGTTAGATTTTAAGATTAAAGCATTAAAAGTTTTCTACATATTTTTTCCCCAATTTGAATGTTTAAATAATCACACTAAATATTGTTCTTCCAATTTAATATCAAATTAAACTTGTTTTAGATAAAACCACTTCTTGACTCCCAGTGTGACTATAGCTCCAACCTTTTCACTCTTCTTGCAAGTCCTTCTTGGTGGGGAAACAACCAGAGATAGATTTAATGTTTGATCCTGTCACGGACGCGCCCCAGCAGCCGTCGGCTGCTTCGTGGGAATCTTTGATTATACACCATCCTCTTCACATTTCCCTTATTCCCCTTTCCGCGTTCACCCCCTCCCCCCTCCTCCCTCGTATGCAGATTCCGGGCCTGGTTCCAATGTTCGAAGCTGAAGCTGGAATGCGGTCCAGCAGCAAGCCGAGAAGAAAATTGCTTTTCTACGTCCACCGCGACATGGAACGGTTGCCAATGGCGCAGTGCACAACCGGCTGTGCTTCGTGCTTGTGCCACGATACGCATAGTACGGATCCTTTTCTCGGTTCAAACATCGGTTGTATCTTACGGTTTGCTTCACGAGTTGGGCCGTGACTGTGGTGTGTATTTTATCGCCAACGCCTCAACACACTTTTGGGCCGATCGCTTTTGCTGGTGGAGAGCATATTGTTTTTTTTTTTCTTTTTTTGCTTATTTATTTATTTATTTGCCTCCTTCGGCTGATGTACACCATCACTGGACCTGCCTCACACGCCCGGCCACTCCTCCTGCTCCCTTCCTTCCCTCTTCGATCCACTCTTCCGCTTGGCGCTTGGCTTCGGCTTGTTGACTTATGAGCTTTCGTTTGTTTACAGCATTACTGCTAAACAGACACACGGCCTACCGGTGTCCCGATGGTCGACCAGCTTCGGCCTATTATTGCCGGCAACGACGCAGAAACACGACTCTGTAAACGTCTGTCAATATACACAGTGACTGAGACGCGATTTCTGCCAGCAACCAGCAGCGCAAAAGCTGAAGATAAATAAAGCTCGCGCTATTTATTTTGCAAGTGTAACATGAAATACGCGCGCCCGAAAAAGCTTTGTGGGTTGAGCAAAATCTTCCTCTCGAGCTCCTTGGCCTATAGTCAATCGTTTTTTTTTTTGTTTTGTTTTTGTTCGACAAGACAAGACATTTGTGCGCGCGCCGAGAAACGGAACCGTACTTTATGTACGGTTTTGTTTGTAATCTATCTCAACAAATCAGTTCAATTGTGCTGCTACATTTTGTATCACTTTAGTGGCAATTGTACGCACGCACGGAATTGGTTGAAGTGTGTGCCCCATTGTACAGGGACGATTGCAAGCGTACTTGGGTGATGGGACTGTTTGTTTAGGTGGCGGCAGTTAAGGTCGCACCATTCCATTTCTCCGAATCTTGCACATCTCCGTCAGATAAATAAATCGGAAACGTCTGGAACAAGGGAACAACCATAGCACACCGAGCTATGTTTTATTTTCTGTGCAAATTGACGTACAAACCATTGTACATTATTTCACAATATTAACAAATTTTTCTCTGTTTGTTTTTTTCTTCTTTTGATTGAAAGGAAGAGTCACAATGATTTTATTGTTCGTTTTGTTTTCTGTTTTTTTTTCTTATCCAAAAAAAGCAATATCCATTTGGGAACTTAATTTCTTCTTAAGGTCAATAGGCAAAAACATAAGATATTATCTAGCTTAAACACCGCTCCAATCCGTCTCCCTCGTCTCGTCTAGAAAGTCGTTTTTAATTTTCATAAATAAAGCAAAAGACCGCCGGAAGTGGCGTATTGAACCCGTCGGCCTTCCCTGTTTTTTTTTTTGCTTGGCGACAACCATATATTTTGATTAGAAGCGCTCGATTTGCGATTGCAGGGTCCGATAAGACGAGAAAACCCGATTTTTGGGGTTCTCCGCTACCCAAATCGTCCGACGGTCACGCTAATCGAGAAGTGGGACCGGAAGTGTTCTTTTTTTTTTTTTGAGGGGGGTTTTTCGAGCCTAACCATACGGAGAAGCCCGATGCTGTGTTAACGGGCGTAATCTGGTGGAAAAGAAAAATATGATTATAATGTTACTTTGCAACCACCCGCATCGTACAGCAGATGAACCAAAGCAGGGAACCGCAACCAGATTCCGTTCCGTTCTGGGTTCCACGACGTTTGTTTTCAATATGTTCTCAACAGCTGTTTAGAAGGTCATCATCAGCAAACGTGTAAATTACGCCGAACTTTTGGGGAATATTTTTCCTTTGTATTCCAATTTTTACTAATAAATCCAGTGCACTTCAACGGCAGTGCGGTGCTCGTACTCGTGTCGTTGTCTTTTTCCGATATGCTGATGACCTCCATCAAAAGTCCATTAGCGCACGGGGTTTTGTTGTTACGCCAACCCTTCAATGGTGTATCTTTCCCGGGCTTGGGAAAATTAAAGCCGAATTAGGTCGAATATTCGGTGGGCATGGGTCGCAAAAGGATTACACAAAGACAGCACCGTGGACGGTAGTGCGTGTAGATGTAGATGTGAAAATAATTCATTTGCTTATCAAAACGCAATGACACGTGGTATGAGAAAATGGGCGGGGGGGGAGGTAAAACAGTACAATTCATCCATAAATGCATCGTGCTCACATTGTGCTGGTCGGAAGAAAGGTATACGGTGGCAACAAAAGCATTCATCGCTTCCATTAGCGGCAGTACATTCCATAAATAAGCTATCTTTCTTGCTTTACTTTGGGCAGGGTTGTCAAACGTACCGTGGGAGAAAGTTAACTAAAACGAGGGAATTAACATTTTTTAATTTATTTGTTCTATTTTTTTCTAAATTTTAAGCTTTCTTGTCGTATTTTACTTTTAGTTTTGTTTAATTATAGCCGTTTTTGTCGCATTGTGTTTCGTACATTATCGTACTTATTATTTACTCTATTTATATCTTTTTATTGTAGGTTTTCTAAGTTATGATCACATACTTTTAGACTTTTATATTGTTTTTTTGCAGAATGATATATACAAATATCATTAAAAAAATATGATTTAAATAAGAAACTAACTATTTTTGTTATGTTTGACATTCCCGCCCGAAGCTTCATGATGCACCAGAATGGTTGATCTTTACCGCACTCGTCATCCCTTTCGGTTCACCTTCCTTTGGACCTTCACCTGTTTGCCAGGTTCGATGCAAAAAGCGATTAACATATTTTCCATGCACCATCCGCTGCCAACGGGGTCAAAGGCACGCACGCACGTTGTCTCGCTTGTTGCGGGAAAAATGCAGAAGTCACACACAGTGCCACAGACCTTCGCAAACCGAACATACCAACCGAGCGTACCTTTCACTTTTTGGTTGTTTGCTATGCTTTTTCCTGCTGTTTGTCCGTTTGCCGAACAATTTCCGTCCCGACGGAGGATACGTTCGGCGAAGCATTTCATTCCCAAATTGGGCCTTTCTTTTTGCGCGCGAAGCGACGAAATAATGCCCAATGTGTCTCGTAGCTGCGTTTTCAAAATGGGAAGGAATGTCTCAACCGGAGACCATTATCAGTGGGAATCAATCATGGGCCTCCACATGGAAGCTGGTCCCGGTCCGGAAGGTGATGTTTCTGGTGTTCCAAGCAGAGACACAGATAAAACGAATAGCAGCGCGAACGCGACTGTAACGTGACACTCGCGCCAACTAAACTGCGCCAACTGATCAATTTTTATTTCGTGCTTTAGTTTTCATCCGGTTTCGGTGCTGTGTCTCCCTTTCTCTCTACGCGATCATTTTTTATGTATATTTTTTTTGTTGTTGTTTGTATGCTACAAACATCACGTGGAAGGTTTGCTTTTTTTTGCGGTGCTTAGTCGAACCTTTTGCGACTGATTTGGTTATGTATGGGGAGTTTTGCTGTTTTGCTCCGCTGCAGTCCTGCATCCGTTTCTCTGGCCAGTCTGTGAGGTCAGTCCGTTTTGTGTGTTCGAGTGCATCACCGTACCCGGGGTCGCGCGACAGACTAGACAGACCTGTGGCAGACAGACAGAGAGGCCCAAGCCACACAGGAGTGTCTTTGTTTTGGTTTATTTTTAGCCGCCTTCGGACGCACGTCGGTGGTGATCGCAGCAGCAGCAAGCGACGAGCCAATGTATAAAACGATCGTTGTGCAGCCCGAAGCGCACCGGAATTAATCGTTAGCGTCGTTGGAGGCGGTACGCTTCAAACGCGTGTATTCGTGTGCGCGCGTCTTGTATGTGTGTGTATGTGCGAATGTGCAAAACAAAAAGTACATACACACACACAAATGTGCACGAGATGTGCAAGTATCGGCGGGTAATAAATGTGTGCAACGAGTATAAATCTTCCCGAAAGCGCCACCGCCGTCTAGCGAGTCGCTGCGCAAAGATCACGCAAACCCTGCAGTGTGCGCTCTAGCCGATGAACGTATTGGACGACGTTCGCTCTTCTATCAGAACGATTTGGCTAGCAAGGCAGACCACCATCGTCAGACGTGCATAACAACAATGCAACCCTTTCCCTATAGTTCCCATCATCAGGCAGGCAGACGAGAAAATAAGGCAAAATAGCGAGCGAAAGAAAAAAGACAAGCAACGAAACCACAACCAAAATGCGGAAAAAGGGCGAAAACTGCCAAGGTTAAGGAACTTACCGTCTTTCCCGCATGCACATAAAACTGGTTTCCTTCGATTTTTCCTCCCTTTTTTCTCTGCTGCCTTCCACTTCGGGTTCCCCTTTTCAAGTGAGGTGGGGGGAGGTGCAATCAGGCAGGAGGGGGAAGATTTTGTTTTGTTTTATTCGGTCGGTCGGGTAGCGTACGGTCGATAGGATTAAATTTATTTTATTCGGAACGGAACGTTTGCGTCAGGAACACGATATGCAGGAGGAACCCTTTTTCGCTTTACGATTCGCACGCGAGATTTATAAAAGTGGCCTTTATTTCTATTTATTTCTCTTGTTTTCAATTGGAATACACACACACGGAACACATGCACACACGCCGGTGACAGAAACAGTTTAATCCTTGCTGCTTACAAGCTGACCGTTGCATTGCGGTCGCTGTATAGGCAGGGTTGTTGTACCACGGAAGGATATATTTGCTGCACATTACCATAGTAACGGTTTCGCCAACTTGCTCGAACGTGTTACACTGCAGTGGATTTTTTAGAAACTTATATTCTGTAATTATAGGAAAAACGAAGCAAAAAACTTTATAAAACCGAATCAATCAAGCACATTCACTTTTCGTATGCGGAATTGGCTGCGTACAACGGCGACACTGCCGTAGACGTTATAAAAGAAAATACCCTTTCCCACACAGCAAGAGACGCTGGTGACACTTTACCGACACTGCAGCTTTACATGCACACTGAACGCAAGCATCATCAGTTCATCTCAGCCTGGGCACAGACCTTTTATCTGACCTTTTATTCACCAATGCTTTTTTTCCCTTTGTGCAACTTCACTGTATCTGCATCGGTATGGTTTCTTGCACCCAGCCATCCAAGCAACCAGACTGCGAGAAACAGACGAAACCAAACATCACATCACGCAAATTCACACACACACTTGTTCACGTACTCCTACGGGAGATGCCCTTAATTGTATTCACTTCCGCATGAACCAGGCGCCCTGCCCTTACTCAACATTTCGCCGTGAAAGGTGCCGCATTTCGCTTCGTAAAAAGGCGAGCGAGCCCGTCAAAACAAACATGGGAAATGTATTTAACCCCTTTGCCGTTTGTGTCATGTTCCCCCCCGAAATGGACGCGCACCGTTTTCTATCGTATTTTTGTTTTCAAGTTTTTTTTTTCTGCGGGTTGCGATTGAGAAGTGAGATGAAAAAATGAAACACAACCACAGTGGAACACTCTCGATTTTAACGAGCACACAAACAAACACACAGCCGATTTCGCCGCTATGGCTTTTCTCACTTTTTTATGCGATAGAAATAGAAATTAAATTCGCATCTCGATGCAGCGCCAGAACCTGCCGGAATGCACTTTGTATCCGCTTCTGGCAAGCAATCCACCGTCACCGTCTCGTAGCCGCACGTACACACTCGCAACTCCGCAGTAACAACTGATCTCGTTGTGGATCGTACGCGCCTTTACTCACCATACAGGCTCACACACAGCTTTACGTTACTCGCAACGGCATCATCACAGTTCACCGTGCATTTGGACGTAGCGCGCACAAGAACAACAGTACCGTTTCTCACCACCACGCTTTCCATCTTTTCCCAGGCTACCTTTGCTCAGTCGAACACTTTCAAACTTCGATTTAATTTGTTTACCATGCGTCTCCTTCACCATCTTCTCGCCCGCGCTAGCAAAGCGTTCCCGTTCTGTGGAACATGTCTCGCAGCGATTAGCAATAAATATCTTGCTTTATCCGATTGTTGTTGCTCCGGCTGCTGCAATGCTACTCTGTCTTATCCGTCGTCCGGATATGATAATGCTCGCGAGAAGTAAAGTCGTGCTTCGGTTAGTTTGCAAAACATCAACATCTGGTTCGTAAGGGGCGCGCGCGAAAAATTCACACACGCATGCACGCACGCACGCACGCACGCACACAAACAGTTGAGGGGTATTGCGTCGTTCGTTTGTGTTGTGTTGTTGTAGAACACGGTAGAATCAAACGGTTGCCGCACTCAAAAGTGATAAATTAAATTCGTACCACTAATCCCCAACGCCACACACTCCGGTACTTCGGTCTGCACCGGTCTGATGTGATAATGAATAAACAGGACACACACACAAATACACACACTTTTGGCTTTTGGGTAGGTGAGTTGTACGATGGAAGATGAGCACAAGCTAAAAAGTGAAAACCGCACTTCAGTACGAGGCATGTGTCCAAAACACAAACACCGACCGAATGGAAACACTTCACATCTGAACAAAACTAAGTAAAAAATACTTAAGCTACACCGTATTCACCATTTCTTTTTGTGCAACACTTTTACATTTATCAATACATTTTTTAAAAAGATATTTAACATAATTACACTCTACACCACACGGCACAAAACACTCGGTTTGTACAACCCGTTAAATAATGCGACACCACTTCACCATTTATTCATACGAGGCTGTACGTTTGAATGTTTACGCGCGCAGTAGTCGAAACACACACCCGACGTCGTTGAGAGCTAAGTTGTTTTTAAATGTAAATACGGAGCACGGCCACGGTTTAAGCGCGAGAGAGCAAACGAATACTCGAGTAGTGTTCGAGCAGCTTTCGAGCAAAAGTGTGAGCGAGTGTGAGAGTGTGAGTGCGATGAGAAGGAGCAAGCGGTGACGCCATAGCGAACAGACGCATAGACCGAGTGAGATGGATTTAGTTTGACAGTTTAGGGAAACTTCTACTGATGCTACACAAAAAGCTTTTTTTTATGTTTCTATATTTTTCTTCAATGTTGAATCATAAGGTAGCGTTATTTGGAGTATGTTTTCGTGTACTTTCTTATGCATGTCTTCTAGAGTAAACATATCGAATCTTACATAAATATAATCGCTGTCCTGAATACTGTGGTGTGGTATTTCACTACGGACTCATTAGGATATCCTGAAGAATGAATCCCATATGCGGCAATTCTATGTCGATAATTTACAATATCATGTGGTCAAGTCATAATTGTTCATACTGACCGATCCTAGACATATTAACACCATTTTTGGAACATAAAAGATGGTTTTACTGGTGTTCCCATCAATCTTTCAATCTTTATTTGTACACACTTCACAACAAACGAGTTTATAACTTTGCTAACTAACCTTTTCCATGCATGCTGTCTCATTTAATATCATTTACAATAATCTTTTCATTCACTGCCACGTACTAGTTCCAAGTCGAGTTTGACCAATTTTATGTTCTAATACCTCCGATCTTTATGATACACGATCGTATAAAAATCAAGATGTAGACGACCCACACTACGGCCTAGAACGAAACAGCAAACTATCGATACGAGCTATGTCTTGATCATAGTTATGAAGGATAACGTTTTATTAATTGGCAAAGGTTTGTCACCCGCAAGCAAAAGAGACAAATTGTTTACAGTGCTCATAAGGCTCCAAACATGGAAGGATATCAAACTAATCTGCCTATGGTACTAACGTACTGCCAGCTGTTAAACTTGAACCCTACAAAGTATCAACATCCAAAAGACCATGTTTCACCTCGGTATCTATCTGTGATCATTAGCTTATCAGCTGTACCGTGACAACCTTCGGTGGATCATTTTCGTAAACCAGCTTATCCTTAGCGCAGTATCGCAGAATCGAAGCAGATTAATGTGACAAATGAAATGCGCCAAAACCGGTTTTCTGAAACATCGATCGCGAAGATTGGAGGATACGCACACGCTCTCCCAGCCGTACAGCTTGTGGTGTATAGAATGTTTACCCTGTTTTAGGCACTTTCGTTACCCATCGATACCGGCCACAAGATACTTCACCACAGGTGAAAAACATTTACCCTGTCCGCTCGGTGTTGCGGCAGCAGGATAACATAAATTAGCAAACACCACCACCGATCGGCGGTTGGTGGTGATGGCGTGCATAATGATAGTTTTGTTTTCGTCTGTAAGCTTTCTGTATGTTTTGATGTTTATGCAAATATTAAAGGAGATGTTGGAACCGTTGGATGCGATGCGGTTTGAAAGTGGGCAAATCGGTTTTGTGAAATTAAATTAATTCGTCCTCGAAAGTGACCTTCCCAATGGGGTGTGGAAGTTGTGAATGAAAACCGTACAAACGAGTTACAAACGGACTGGGGGAGGAAAACTTGGAAACGTTCTTGCTGGATTCATTCTTTATCTAGGATTAGTTAAATATCCTGCTGTCTAATCAGCTAATAATCGTTGGTCCGTATTTTATTAGTTTGTTTACCATGTTTGTTTGGTTGTAGGGAGACATAAATGAAAAATAATCCACTAATATTAATAAAAAGAACAATACTAAAATGAAACAATGATCAACTTCCAACCATCAACGATCTCACGATTGAGATGCTTACGATCATTCATAAGTTGCGAGTCTGCAGAGCGATCATTTCTGAATTAAAATTGTAAGTACGTGCTTTTTACAATCTTGCAACGTGTAGCCACATTTTACGACCCGTACGATCGTTCTAGCGAGCATGAAAATGGTCATAAAATTGTCACACAAAGAGAAAAAAAAAATCAATCCCGACAAGGAAAAGTAGAACAATCATTTCGACTTAAGTTAAGCCGGTTTAGTCATGGGAACAGGTTTTAGTTTATTTTATTTTATGAAATCATTCACATTCAACCCAGGAACTGGAAGGAACTTTTACACTCCACCATCCACCACGTATACTTACTTTCTTAGCTCATTGGAAAGGCGTTACTCGGCTTGAAATAAAATAAAAAACAAACAAACCTTGTCAGTCGGTGAGAATAATAAATTCGCATCACCCTCTTCTCCATAGTCGGCGTTTTCGGCGGTGAGCAAGATAATTGATCTCATTTTTTTTATCTTTACTTTTCTGTTTAGTACGACGGTTGACAAATTACAACCGAATGACGTTAAAAGTTGAACGGTTTTGGGTTGGGTTTTAAATGGTCAACTTTCACCATCCGACGACACTGTCGATGTTCTGTCCTGTCCGTGGATGTTGTGCTGGATGCTGCAGTGTACGAACATGACTGCAACAACACCTTGCCGCGAGAGATAAACTTTATGTGTCTCTTCCATGGGTGTTAGTTTGTAGGAAGAGGTTTCGTCTTTCGACCGGGGTTTTTTGTGGAACATTATGTAAGTATATAATTGTACGGTATGCAAAGTATGTTATTTACCCACATCAGCATGAAGAAAGTATCGAAAAGCGAATGTCAAAAACCGATATAAATAAATAATGATTAAATAGATTGTACAAAAACGATACAAAGAATACCGTTGTGCTGCTGAAATTATTGTAAATATTTCCTTTGATTAAAACATTTGTATGAATAAATTAATTAATAATAAAAATAAGATGGTGTAATCATTGTAAAAGCGGTATTCCCAGCCCAGTGTCAGCTTAAAGCGGTAAAACACTAAATTCAAGATCAAACACAAACATAAAATTACATCCCCAACACATATTTTTGTAGTTTGTTGAAATTATGAGTAACATAATATTTTGGTATTTATTTGCTACATCATGACCGTTGACAGCTTACAGTGCAGAACACTACACGCCGAATCTGAACGAGTGCAACATTTGTAGTGTTCACCGCCCGAACGCGCATTTTGACAGCGGCATCCAAAACACGTGGTGATTGTTTACAATCACAAAACGCCTCTGTTCGAAGAATGTGCGAACAAAAGAATATAATTTATATTTCAAGTAAAGCGTACCTTATTGTTTCTATTTATCGAGCCGATCGTTTGTAAAACCTGTTTTACTTTGAATGCGAAAAAAGTGTGCACGATGAAAGTGAATCGTAATTGACGGTGAAATGTGCGTCGTGCGGGATGAGACGTGCATAGCGAAAATGTGAGTAGAATGCGCATCGCTAGAGCAGCATGAGTGCGTAGAGTGCGGTGGGGTTGTTTTGGCGTTGGTAGGGTAAGACTGTGCTTCATAGGATCATTTCTATAGGCAAGTTTTCATCTCTTACTTATCGAAAGTAGAGATATTCTCACCCACGATGATGAGAAGAAGTGTCTGTCCCGGAGCGTGAAGCTGTCGGATCTCGGCTGCGTCTCTGACGTGTCGGTCTGTACTTGATGATCGTTTCCCTAGCAAGGGGCAGACGCAATCTGAGTGGTGATTTTTGAACATCTTTTAATATTTGTACATACAACAATAAACGAGATGTCACTCTAGGATATTAGAGTCAATTAGTACAAATTGTGTATTGTCTGTTGATACCGTTGATTAAAATTACTCCGTAAATTAGTTACATTTCTTCACTAATTAATAACAAATTATGCTTCTACGTCACTTTCTACGCCGTTTCGTCGATCAGCTTCTTCACAGCGCGCCGCAATATCTTGCCGGACGGAGTCATCGGGAATCCGTCGACGAACCGTACGCCACCGCGCAGTCGCTTGAAATCGGTCACCAGCCCGTCGACGTGCCGCACAATGTCTTCCGCCCGCAGCACACTGCCCGGCTTGCGCTCCACAACCGCCAGCGGCAGATCGGTCGATCCGTCCGGCGAAGGAATGCCGATCACACACACCTGCTTCACGCCGTCCATCTGCTGTATGATGCCTTCCAGATCGGACGGTGACACCTGGAAGTTGTTGTACTTGATGATGTCCTTGATGCGATCGATCACGTACAGGCTGCCGTCGGCCTCCATGTACCCGATGTCACCGCTCCGGAAGAAGCCATCCTCCGTCAGCGCATTCCGGGTCGCTTCCTCGTTGTAAAGGTAACCCTGGAAGCAGAACCGGAACCTCATCATAATAAGGGTCATTCTAGGATGCGAATGTGCTGCCAACCTACCAGAAACATGTACCGATGACGCAACAGAAGCTCGCCAGATATGCCCGGTCCAACCACCTGTCCGTCCTCATCCACCACCCGGCACTCGACGTTCGTTGTGAGTGGTCCGACGGAACCGGGCTTCACCGTGACGTCGTTCCGCGTGATAAAGCCAATCTCCGAGCTACCGTAGATGGAGCGAGTGTGTCCATTGGGGAGCTGCTTCTGCAGCCTTAGTAACAATTCGGCCGGCACCATAGAGCCGCCGAGTTGCCACTGTCGTACGCTGCCGAGATCCGCCGACGCCAGACGCGGATGGGCCAGCAAGGCCGACACGTACGATGGTGGCGTAAACAGATTCTCGATGCGATACTTCTCGATCAGATCGAGCAGCAGCTCCGGCTGGTAGGGTTTGCTCGTGAGCACACGTGGCCGACTGTGGAACAGGGAAGTCATCACGGCAAAGATGCCGGTGGCCCAGAACAGTGAGCTGAAGTTAAAGATGGGTCCGTCGGAGACCTCACTGCAAGGACATTAATGAGCGATGGAGGAGATCAGCAATAGCGACCCAGCTTGCTAGGCAGCCACACAGCCACTCACGTGGAAAAGACCATTCCATCGACGAAGTGGGCATGCGAAAGACAAACACCCTTCGGCAGTCCGGTTGTACCGGACGAGCACAGAACCATCGCGAGCAGTTTCGTCGCATCGCCGAGATATTCCGGCCGGAAGCATTGCTCACCCTCGATCGGTTCCAGCAGCTGATCGACCGTTCTGGCACCCTGCCCATCAGCCGGTCCCATCACAAACAGTTGCACCTGCGTACGGAGAATGACATTCTTTGCGGCTTCGGCCACCACATCCCTATTGGCCGGATCGCAAAACACAAGCGACGATTGTGTTTGTTTCATCATGTGCTCGAAATCATCCTTGCCGAAGATGGGCGCGAGTGGATTAACGGCCATCCCAAGCACCCAACAACCGAGCAGCACTGGCACCACGTTTTCACCATTGCCACAGGCGAGACTCACAAAGTCACCCCGTTTGTAGCCGAGCCGACGGAGATGCAGGGCGACGCGTATTATGCGCAGCCTCATGTCACCGCAAGTCGTCTGCCGGCCTGTGTCCGCGTTTATTTGAATCACACGATCAGGACAGCGGGCCAGCGTATCGAGCACGATGCGGCCAATGCCGGCAGCTGGATTTAACACCGATGGTAATCGTTCACCGTACCACAACTTGTGCTTCTCATCGTACACACTTTGCGCACGGTCCATGTTCTAGAAAAATACACCTGCAACAGGCCAAGTTTCGTTTGATTTGAAGTGTATTATACCTACGCACGACACGGTTGCGGATAGACTGATTGCAAGATCGCACCGAGCGGAAAGATGTAATTCCATCATGGAGAGATCGTGCACACAGCCAACACTGACGCTCACCTACACATCACAGCGCAAAATCGCTTATCAGCTGTGCGATAGGGACAAAAACAATCAAGGAAACTACAACTGTTCGGTGTGTGCAAGTCATCATTTTGTACAGTAATAGCCATATTTACATACAGTCACCATCGTCACAACGTGCGTAGCGCTTGATGAAGACGAGGGTCAAAGGTTTCTGTTTCTGCTACGTGACGGAGAGATCAGTTTGCATGTTTTGCATAATCAAAGTCACCCGTGAGCGAGAGAGAGAGAGAGAGAAAGAGCGAAGTAGTATGACGTTTTAGCATGTCACCGTATTTGTCGCGCTAAAGAGAGCGTTTTGCATTGTGGCTTACCTTTGGTTGTGATCATAGTAGCCCACATCAAGTGATGAATGGAAGGGCAATTATGACGGATGATTGCTGCTTGTTTACGGAATGATAAAGGGCAAAGAAGGCACATAAATGGAGTCAGAATGATAAATATTGCAACAATACTCTTGTTACTTTTTGCTGGCTTCTCGCTGTAATTCCCCCAGGTACGTTATCGTGTTTAATACTACGAGATTAGTGATAAATGATGCAATGAGAGCAATGCAATGTGCTATTTGTGGCATGTGGTGTTGCTATGAATAGGAACAACAGTTTCCTCCATTTTGCTATCATTCTGTAACATCTTTTCCATAACTAGGTGCTTTGTTCAAATGACTACTAAAAAAAACGGATAAAATTCGTTGATATTTTGTTAGAATAAAAAACGCCAAAAACAAAAGGGGATTGTTTAATTTTTCATCGTATCATCGATTTTCGTATATTTTATCTTTGATAACCGCGAGTACACACTTCGTTTGTTTCTCGTTTTTGCTGATCGCTTGTCGCAAACACAAATGTGGGCTCTTCTCTGTGTGTGTGTGTGTGTGTATCAGTTCTATCTCAATGCTTTGTAATACACATCCCTGTTGCAATACAGAATGAACGAAACTAAACAATTGGGTAAGAAGACAACGGGCGAATAGATTGTTTCTACACTATGGTTGCTTGTTGTTTTGTTTGTCTTGTCGGGGACAGCACTAAGAGGTTATATTACTAAAGGTACAACTATTTATCCTACTTGCGTTCTTCTGTTATTCACTCATGTTCTCTTCCCACCCTTCTTCATACTGATATAGATGTTTATCCTCTTCCTCTTCCCTTTTGTTTTGTATATTATTTCGTTTTAATATTTGAATCTGGAGGCTAGAAGGAAGGAAAGTTTGTAACGGAGTTTGTTATTGTTTGTGTTTGTGTGTAATTATTTCAACATTGGCTCATCTTCTATACTATATACTTTGTTAAATATTTGTTTTGGATGATGATTTCCCTTTTTTTGTTTGTTGTAGTTGTTGTTTTGTTACTTATGTTTGCATCTGATTTTTAATCCACTTTCTATACTACGCTACAGGTGTTTACTATAAACTGTCGATACTTTAACGTTTGCTTTGCGGTGTTGCTTTGCTGTTGCTTGTTTTCTTCTTCTTGTTGTGTATTATAAACTCGAGAGCTCTCATGTGTTTATGCTAAATGTTAATTATATGTTTAATAGTTGTTCTTTATTTCTTATCGGTCTGTTCTCTAGCTAGGAGAAGAGGGTTGAATTTGTTGAGGTTAGCCGTTTTTTTTCCTACCAAAAAGAGGTTGCATTCACTTCGCACAAAAGACACAATCCGTTCAACATCTACCCATACTATCAATCCACTAGAGGTACGACAAAGAGAGAATGTTTTGCTGTGGTGCTGTGTGCGGGATTTTTGGGACACACTTTATGGGATGCTGTGCTGTTGCTGCTGCATACTGCGTGCTTCTATTTGTTTGCTGTTCTGTGTTATCATATGGGTGCAAATACATTTACTTACTGTTTGCTAACACACCGTCTTTGCAACAATTCGTGAACAATGCGGCATGGTTAAATGGTGCGCCCTACACTATCAAACAGCAAGAGCAATCGATCTAATTCCGGGGACCAGATTGAGCACTGCTGTCCACTTTTGGCATTTAAACGGGTTGGTTTTGCTATAATACCGGATCGATACACAGTAAACAAAATCGACGATTTCCCCCTATCTGTTCTGCTCTATGTCCTGGGGCTTTATGCTAATGTACGCTTTTCCTTTATGAGATTAAATCGAGCTGTTTTGACCGCTTCTAACAATCATAATGCTAACGGATGGGAGTGTGAGTGTAAGAGGAAATGCTCCTCCTTATTTCCTTGATTAGAGCTGTGGGAGTGTATTGAAAACCCAAAAAAAAAAGGTAAACTAGGAACTGCATAAATAAAAAAAAAGAAACGGAGACAATTGAATAAATATTTGCGTACGACAAAAACCTAAACCCGCGAGTGTGTAAGGATCAATGATTTGATGAAGATGTTTAAAAAAAAACGATATACCTATACATATATGGTACCAGTCCAGATAGTGTAATAGTTGGCCCGGAGTGTTTGCCACTTTTAAACAATTTAACCGCGCTCCACGGAGCACGGCAGCGTTTCCTTCGGTGCATTATTAAGCCCTACACGTTTAAAGCTAAAATAAACATATAAACCATGCTAAAACTTAAGCGAAACGAACTATATGGGATCGATTGTTTACCGTGTGTGCCTTAGGCAAACAAAAAAGCAAAGTAAGAAAATAATATTAGAAATTAAAACAAAAAAAAACAAGGAAAGAGAACATAACTATGTACAACGTTGAATGTAGCATGAACACAAACAAAAAAACGAAGCTCCAAATTCACTCGACACTCGACTTAAAACGGATCACAATGCAACCGGACTTTTCCGGTTTGTTTTGCTTTTGTTTGTTTTGTTTTCTTTTGCACCACCAGTATTACGTTAGTACGTTAAACATAGAAGGTAATTCTGAAACTATATATATATATATCTATATACTGCTAGTAAGCTTCTTTTCTGCTCCCTGCACGCGTCTTAATACAACAAAAAAAACAATAGCGCCGACATGAGATTGCGTGTTCCTCAGAAAAGAATTTGTCTAATATGTAGGAGGTGACGGCGCCGCTACTGTCTCGGAATATGCTACAACATGTACACTTATGCGCCTCCATTTTTAGATCACACTGGAGGAAAACTTTTCGAACGTGGCCTGATCGATCGTTTCCCTTCGGCGAGGTAACGTACCGCTGGCGGAGAATGGGGCCGGATCGGTACAGCCCAGGCTGGTCAGCAGCTCGACCAGCGCTGTGGTCGTTTCCACGTTTACGTGGTGGGGCGAGTTGGTTGCCTGTTTGGCTGCGGCCAGCGAGTTGGCTGCCTTGGCGAACGTTAAACACGAACGGCCTTCGCTATCCACGTGCTTTAGGTTGGCGTGATGCTGCAAAAGGAGATGGTTATGGAGCATACGTTACTTGTGATTCTTGCAAAAATTCTCGTGCAATAAAAGCTTTCTACCTACCCATATCAGTAGCTGCGAGATGGCGAGATTACCAATTGCACAGGCCAACAGTAAGGGCGTCCGGAGATCACGGTTGCTAGCGGTCGAGTTTATATGCTCGTTCGATGCGTTCGCTAGCAGGATGATGATGGATTTCATGTCCGAGCGTACAACGGCTTCGCACAGCTGCTGACCGATCGGCGGCGATGGGTTAAAGTGTGGCAGAAAGTCCTTGCCTTCGTACTTGCTCCGTATCCACGCTTCCTTCTCCTCACGGGAGCTTGCCGGTGTCGGTTTCACACGTCCGCGTGTGTTTGCCTCCCAGACCGAGTTCGCTAAACTGTTGCCGATCGCTAGCATCACACTCAAATGTCCGGGACTGTTAGGATCGAAAAAAGCAAAGAAATTAGTATCCTTGTCTTGCAGGATGAAGATTTATGAGCAATAATGCTGATGCTACTTACGGCCACTCGTCCAATCCCAGTGATCGCACTTTGCTGATGTGTGAACCCAAGTTTCGATGCACACCGGAACACTCGATGCACATCAGCACACCCAGATTCAAGCTAGCCCATTCGGGATCTACAAAAAAAAGAAGGAGAAAAACAAATAGTTAGAACATTTCAATCGAAACAGGCTTTGATCACTGTCATTACAGAGTTTACAGGGTTACATCTGGTAAAATTGATGTAAATAAAAACCCCTGCATTACACTTACTTGGTGAGTCACAGTCAACGCAGTAACCGTTGCCCGGTACACGACTGCGGATCGATTGCATCGAGGCGATATCGCTTGGGTTGAGTGGTTTCGATTTGGATGATTCAATGCCCTGCAAGCTCTTGAAGATTTCCTGCTCTATCACCGAAACCCATTCGTCCCGCTCCTCCGAATTGGACGCTTCAAAGTGCCACTGCTTGTTATCCAGCGATACGATGTAGAACTCGAACCCGTCGGAATCTATTTCAGGTGGTGCGAAAGAGAGCAAACACGTTCCAAATTAATCACCATGCAAAGGGATGCGAGACACACCGCTTGCAGCAACACTTACCATCATATTCACTGTTCTTCCCCACGCCACTGCTCTTCATGCGTCGGTGACGCTTCTTTACGTTGGGCGTTTGCGCATCGATCTTGCTTCCACCGGCGCCACTGGCGTTGCTACTGTCGCATCCAAGGAAGCCCTGGGAATTGCTGCTACTGATCACGATGCCTTCATCGCCGCTGGTTTGCGAGTTTGATTTGACCGGTTCACGCAACGTATCGAACGCCGTCAGCAGGACCTTCTCGGTGCATTTGCGATCCTTGGCCAGCGAAAGGCCACCAATACCCTCGGTGAGCCCGTTGCTCCCTGCCATCTGCCCATTCGATCCGTTCGTCCCGTTCGTTGACGACGCCTGGGCGGCAGCGGCCGCCGCAGCCGTGAGTGCACTGTTCGTGATAATGGATTTAGTACCGCGCGGCTTCTGTCCCGGTACCTTCACCGTGACGTACTGCAGCGATACCTCCTTCCCGTGCACGTCCTCCATGTAGTCGTGCAGGGACGGATGGTACGTGAGCCGCCCATCGTCACACAACGTGACGTACTTTTTCTTCCACTCCTTGTTCAACGATTTGCTGCTGCGCTTGTACAGATAGCCCTGCTTGATCGGGATGGCCCGACCGGAACCGAGCTCACCGTTCTTGATCTTCTCCTGCTGCTGCTGTTCCTTCTTCGAGGACGACGGGATGAACAGGTTCGATCTTCGCCGGCTCTTGCGCGACGTTGTCGGTGTGGATGTTGGTGTCGGTAACTCCTTGCCATCTTTTCCATCTTTGCCGCTACCGGTACCACCGCCGCTGCTGCTACTGTCCTTCGCCGACATGGTGCTCGACAGTCCGAGCGGTTGCAGCGTATCGGTTGGCCCGCTCGAAACGGGATGCGTCGGTGGGACAAACTTTGCAATGTTGTTGTTCTCGTTCGTCATCGCCAGCAGTGCCTGCTGGGATGTGCCGTGCGAGATCGTGCCCCACTTCTGTGTGCCGCCGCCGTTCGCACCGCTGGTGTTGTGATGGTGCTGTGCAGCCTCGGCATTAATCAGCTCCTGGCTGATCTTGATCGGAATGTGATGGCTCGAGGCGGACAGGACGTGATGCCGATGGGGCAGTGTCATAGTGCCGCCGGTTTGGTGACTCTGTGGATGCTGCTGATGGCTGGGCGATGAGTTGCTTCCAAGCGTTAGACCACCGGTCGGTCCCGGATTGCCCGCCGCACCGGCATACCCATTCGTGGGGCTAGGAACTGACGGGTGAAAGCTGGCCACACCGAGCCGAGTGCCTTGCGGTGTCGTGGGACGCGAATTGGTTGGCGTTATTGTGGAACCCGTCGACAGACGCTGCTGGACGATCTTCTGACAGGCTGCATCAGGCACACACATCAGGCGACAGATGGAACGAAATGCGCGCGCGAGAGAGAGAGAGAGAGAGCGAGAAAGAAAGAAAAAAGGGAAATTATCATTACACGCATAATGGGTCTCCGTTGTGTCACGGGCAGATGTTCTTTCTTTTGCGAAAGCACACACTCTCGTTGCGCTCGGTGTGGGTAACTCGTTTTCTGCGAGGATTGCAATCCCCGTAATACAACGCAAATAATTACAGTATCGTCTGTAGAAAGGCATGCTGCTGGTGGTTGTTGTTTGCGGTTTGGGTGCTAAAGCGGTGGCCGCGTGGTGACCGTCACCAACTGTTCCACCACCGTCGGAACTCTTGCTAGCGGATGCTGTACTGGATGCTTTCTCGAACATAAATGCGGCAAATGTGTTTAACGTTTTCGTCACGTGAAATAAATCAACTCGGTTTTGTGATTTTTAACACAACACTCCTGATGGCACAGACAACACGCGTTTCACCAAGGCAACGACGAACATAACTAACATACAGCAGCAAAGCACCGCTTGTTTGTGTGCAGTAGGCTTGTGCTATGTGCCGGAGGCTTGTCCGTGGTCCACTGGTCGAAAGATGCTGCTGCTGTTCACCGAAAACCCATCGAAATGAACGCAGCAAAAAGGAAACCGACGAAAATGGACCTCCGAAAAAAAAAAATTCAAAGAGAAAAATGAACGAGATGCGAAGAGGCAAGATGATGATACTGCACAACGCGCACACCACGAGGAGGCACACACGATTGGACCGGTCCCGCGAATGTAAGAAAAACGGAGGCTCAAGAACGTGTAACATAAAGCATAAGCTGAAGGGAAGGCAACAAACACACACACACACACACATGCCGCGTACGGTGAGCATACGAAACAGGGCAAAAAGATGCCCGAGGAAAGAGGGATCTTATACACACCAAATAAAAAAAAAACACTTCGCCACCACTACCACCACCCCATGCGGATGGTCACACATACGCAAACACGCACACACACGCAGGGTTCGACGAAGGAAAAAAAAACAACAAAACCGGCAGCTTCAGCGAAGGTGCTTGACGCTTTACTACGATTAGAGCAGGCTTTGGCTTTTGTTTTGTTTATGCTCTTCCTTCAATGTTGCTCCCTAGCTCTTTCCCAATCACACTGCTGCTGCTTAGCCTTTACAATGTTTCCATCTCGCACCCTTTCGCGGGCTTACCTTACCAAAGCTTGCTCGCCGTTTCGTTCCTTCGTCGCTGATGTTTATACGCTTCTTTGTAGGCCTCTTTCGGGGCTTCTTTTCGTAAACGCACCAAATTGCTGCTTACCCTTTGCCGTTGTTGATACGGAACGAATTGCGTGCTTTGCTTTGTGCGTCCTCGCGTGAATGTGTTGGTGCGAGCATTTATTTGTGCTTTCCGTACCGACCACTAGGTGGCGTACGGTTGCGTTATCCTTGCGTTTGACAGATCTCTTTCACACCAGTGCAGAAAGCCTTTTCAAAGGGAAATATTTTGTTCCCCAAAAACGACCTTTTCGATAGTTGAATAATTTTTAAAATTATTCACATAAAACCTTTAAATCATTAATAGATTGATTCATCCCCTAAAGTACTACACCGCACCAAAAAGCACTCTTTATCTTAAATTTACAACATTCCACCAAGCAAAAGAAAAAAAAATACATCCTTGCGATGGTTTGTGTCTTCGCTAATTCATACGTTCCCACTACACCTACCGTCTTGAAACACTCGTTCCACGTTTAGTCCATAGGTGGCGCAGGTTTCGTAATAGGTGCACCGTTTCAAATCCTGCGCCAACTTTCGCGCCCGTGCATCGTCTATTACGCGTGGTGCTCGCTCACAAATACCATCTGAAATGAGATAATAAACATTTTCTTTTAGCTTGTGTTCTTTAATATGGAAGTGGTATTAATCCCCCCCTTACGTACCTTGTGTTCCAACGAGAATAAACGGAATTTCGGCCGTATTACGATGATGCGCTATCCGGTTGTAGTAGGTGTAGATCGCATTAAAGCTCGACTCATTATCCAGACTGAAGACGAAGATTACCGCATCTACCCAGGCAGCGAACTAAACGGGAGACAGAAAAACGGGGAGGAAATAATGGTCAGTTAACTCTCGAAAGGATGTGTCGTTAATGGTTTCTCACAAATACACCCCGTTTTCGCGCTCATTGGGGTGAAACCCAAAAAAAAGCGGCGGCTTTTTGCAAATTTGCAACCAAACAAAGGAAAATAGGGAAAAAGTACACATATAAACAGAATGTCTTACAATTGATTCGTCACGGTGAACCAATAAATCAAAACCAACTATACACAAACACGGGTACACGCAGAGCGGGTTTTTTTTTCGGTCAGGACAGTTCGTTGCATGGGTTGGTGAATTAAATTGCGTTACCTTTATATGCGAGCGTGTTTTTTTTGTGCAAAAAATATAAAAAAAAGACAAGAAAGTGGAAGTTGCTGAAAAATGTCTCAAAAACAGGGAAAATCAGGAATGTTTCCTAACACGCAGAAGAATCTCGCATCGGTCCTACGGTTACGCATGGGGTTTTTTTTCTTTTTGTGCCAAAAACGGTAGGAGATTTTTGGATTAAAAAAAAAAACATGCAAGGGAAGCAATACCGGAAATTCAACGGCACACCGTATGTTGCACAGTCCATTAAAGTTTGTTTTGTCGAAAAATTAACTCATTAGACGGCAGAGAGGGGAGAGAGCGAGGTGTCGAAAAATGTAAGGAAAAGAACGTTCTCGTCCACTGGAAGGTGCACACAGAATTCGAGGCGGTTTCGGCTCGGTTTGATTGATAATGCGAGATTTATGAGAAAACGGACGAATTTCATAAACTACCCTCGCGGATTATTACCGAACAGCAGGGTTTATTTCTTTCTTTCCCTTCTTTATGCCTGTAGACATTGTGTAAGTCAGTCAGAAAGTCAAAGTCTGACGACTTCATGACAGGAGTATATTATTTTTGCTGATGCTAAATTAAAACTGAGGACCTTTTTCTGGCATTGCATGTACCGAAGGAGGGCGAGTCCTTTCCAGGCGGTTGGATATTTTAATGAGGTATTAACCAGAAGGCAGAAGGTGTAAAGGAAGGCGTCGTTGAGAAAACAAAAGCCAGACTGAGAGAGTTTGCCGTCTGAATTTCATTGGGGGATGTTAGTTTTTAGTTTTCATTCCTTAGAAAAGAAACTAAAGGTTCAACTTCTTTCAAAAAATATACCAACACTGAAGGTAAATTGAAAAATCAAAACAAGAGCATGCTGTCCAAATATGAGCACTTTCTTTACTGACTGTTTGTAACTGAAAACTGACATGTGCTGCACATAAGGGAACACAACACATCCCGGCACAGTCAGAGGTCATGCGAAAGCATGCTAAAGTACCGATATTAAATCAAACCAGCCCGTTCCGAATGAAGGTATCTCTCTCTCTCTCTCTCTCTCTCTCTCTCTCTCTCTCTCTCTCTCTCTCTCTCTCTCTTCAGTCGATTCATTCCATCCCTTGCTGTTTACTTATTTCCCGCAAAGAATGGTGCGCAACAAAATATGCGGGAGAAATGCCGCTTTTGCGAACAAAAACAAAACAAAAATCCTAACCCTCGTTGATAATAATGATACTGGTCCGAAACAAAACTGCCACGCATTTCGCTAGCGCAAAAGTAATGAACGGGGCGCACGATTTATTACTCTGTCAATTTACGGGGGTAATTTTTTGGTGCAGAATAAAAAAAAAACAACCCAAAATTATCTCCTAAGCGCACGTGCTTTACTGGTGCGTTACACCTTAACTTTACGCCACTAAGCTGCACACACCTAATAGAGCTGTCAGCAAGTCACCGGACGGTAAAACATGATGGTGGCTGGAGAACACCGCGGCGCCATCCACCATCCGTGGAGTAATGAAGGGAGAAAACAACAAACTAAAGTAGCACAATAGCCCAAAAAAAAACACAAACCTCAGCGTAGCATGTTGCTGTTGCCGAGAGCAAAAACCATTCGGATCACGAACGCAGATAGGAATTGGAAAAAAAAGACAGAACAAAATCGACAGTACCGCCAGTGCCGAATGCCCACCTCTTAATGGTCCACCGATTTAATTTATGGCGGGTGCTCAATTTTGGTACTAAACTGTGCAATAGCGGCAGTAGGGCATTGCGCAAAGATAGTGCAACTATCGCACCAAACCGGGCAAGGTTTGAGGCGCATCCATTCATGGGAGGGTTGGTTGATGGCCTGTAGGTAATGCTCGCACAACAAAAGCGTCCAGTTTTGTTGCACTGTTTGCGCAACTATTGCTATACGTTGCGTTCTATATGAAAAACCCGCTTGTGCATGAGCATTAGCCTGTAAGTACACGAGTGCATAAGGGTATGCAATTCTCGTTTTGTTCTTGCTGGCAAACACAACGTTCTGTATTTATAAACTACCGTGAATAGTCGTTGTCACCGTCGTGCGCACGATACGGGAGTTGATTTCACTCCGAAATTTCACTGCTTGGAATGAAAGTACCAGCGAACCAGACACAGACACTTCCTGTATCTAAAACGGTACACAGTTGCGAATTTAAACACCACAATTGGACATTGTCATCAAGATGCGTTTTGTGGTACATAAAAGTGAAATTGGTTCTCTTCCACCAAACTGACACTAGCACAAAACTCAAGAACAAACGTATCACAGTTTCACTGTCCAAAGGTAAACTTTTGCTTCCGCGCACCCCGAACAAGTCAAGTCCGAATGCGTCCAATTCGCATACTGGTTAAGGACAGGACTCCACGGAACCTGAACCCCACGGTAGGCAATGAACTTGATTTGCACGACCACACGGTCCGCCTGCTTCATTACTCCGGTACAGTTACAAAGGTCTCCCACCAACCGCCCCAACCACGGGAGCGCGAAACATTCGTGGCCGTCGTGTCGTCTTGCGCGACGTTTGTATAAAACCCCGGCATAATTCTTGCAAGGCACGAGAGCCTTACTTTTGCTGCAGACGGAAGTTCAAGAGGTCGCGCCATAGAATATATGGGAGGCGCGCAGGCGCAACCAACAACCAAGCGGCAGTAGCAGGCGGTTACAGCCACGGGCTGTAGGTCCAAAATTCAATAGCAACCGTTGCGGCGCACGTACCGCGCAAAACCCCAAGGAGCACCGGGTGTCACGAAGCCTGTGTACTGGACTACCATCTCCAGTTGCGTCGCCGACGGCTACACACTCTGCTGGCTGTTGTGTGTGTGTGTGTGTGTGTTGCGCTTGGTCTACCTTTCGGGGGCACTTGGAAGTTGGTCGCCCGTACATCACGCCATCGTTCTGCGATTGTGCCGACCGGGGGTGGATTGGGAGAGATTGGCAATGCTTTCGTGCAGATCGCTGCTGGCGTAGATGGTGGAACGACCTCTTGAGGCACATATTTTACCGCTCACATTACCACTTCATGGCGCTTCAGGTTCATTGAAATGGAAAGCGATTTACCGCCGACGAAGCCTGTTTGCCTCGTTTTCCGTCCCAATGAATGCTCCATTTCGAAGTTAAAAACAGGCATATGAATGAGTCGCTTCATGTTTTTGTTACTCCTTCACTCTTCATATCTTACTTTCTTCACTTGCAAGCACACATCTCCGTACTGTGTACTAGCGCCTGCGAGATATGCAAACATCCTGCCACGCAAAAGAAAGTGTCTGCGTCCACGTGTGTCTCTCTGCATCCTGCGGCATACGTAATAAAGCTACAGCTGCCAACGCTAGACTGTAATTACCATTTCAAAAACAGGCTGAAACCCGCAAGCGGACCGGGGGATGATGAGATGCAGTCGGCACATTTTCTTTGCATTCGTAAAATCTTTCCAATGTGCACAGCAATAGGGTTTTGCTGTGTACGGGGTCGTGCTTTGATTTGTGTGCGCCTGCAAACTTCCTTGCACTCGTGTGCGCTGGAAATCATTTGTCCAACAAGCTTTTGCAAAAACCGAGGGTAATCTTAGCACTGAGCATTCCCCCCCCCCCCCTGAGGGTGCTCAGAAAGAGCCCTGCGGGGTGCGGGTTTTTGGTTATATGAACCGTGGCGCATTATGCTGCAAAACCACCATCCGCAATTTTGACGATCACGAGAGAAGAACGTGTGCACACTTGAGTTGATCAATTGTTTGATTTTAATTTTTTGGCTTAAATTCATTCGCTTTCGCTACCGAGACCTAAACCGCTGCCAGCCCTTAAATGTTGTATGTGTGTGTTAGCACATAAGTATGAAAGGGGTGTTTTATGGCCACCGAAAGTGGATGCTTGACCGCGGGTGGTGCGTACCGTTTAGAAGAGCGAGCCTTTGTGTGGCAGCGGTTTGTTGTGCTGCCCTCTACTGGATGTCCTTTCGTGGGTAGTCGTTGCACAAAGCGTACACACACACACACACACACACCACAACTCCATTGCAGTATTTATGCATCTCAGTGCCATAAATTTGTCACCCCCTTTTTTACAACAATAATGAAAAGAGAAGAAGCAGGTTTAGTGTTCACTTTTACTAAGGTGTCTCTTTTTAATTTCGCTTGTCACATCGGTGAAAAACAATGGCCTTAAAATGCTAAACAATGCAGAGTCTCATGTCATGTGTGAGGGGGATTTTTTCATCCAAAAGCAAAGAAGGTTAGAAATGTGTTTTAAAAAGGACGCAAAAATTATAAAAAATTCAATAACAAAGGCAAAAAATGTTCGTATCAATGAATGTTAGAAAATCGGTTTTTATGATAATGATTTTCAAGTTGAACAACTGGCCATGGCCATGGGACCCTCGCTAATGAAGCGATAAATAATCGAAACGATTTCTTCAGCTTCGATACGTCGTGTTAGCATTCAAAAATTGAACCAAAAAAAAAGCCCAGGATCGACATGCTCCATTTCACTCCATTCCCGTACGCAAGTACGATAATATTTACATAACAATCTCTACCGTAACTACCCTCAAGGACGCACGCAGGGCGGTGTGTCCTTTATGTCGTGCATCCTCTTTTCCAGCACCGAATCCTGATTGTCATGCATGAAAAATCCACGATTTATAACTCGATTTCCGATCCTCCCTTTCGAATATCGATCAGTAATGGTTCGATTCAGCTTCCATTTTCACCTGGATGTTGTTTTTTTTCCAACGCCAGTTTGTAGTAAGGATGTGAGGATTGTCAATAATGCCTACGTTAAGAATCAATAAATCGTAACACTGATACGACAACAAACGCATTAGCGGATTCAACCGGCCAATGTCGGTTCGCCAAATGCAAAAGCAAGTAAATTTGGTGTAACGGCGGTGTCTCGATGGATCGGGATCAGGAGTTGGAATGCAGTAACTGTTACTGTCTCGTCTCGCCGAGGGTTGATCAATCCGATTCGATCAATCGCGAAGCGCACTAATTAGCAATTCAAATAAGGTGAACCATCGGCACCCTTCTCATCACAACCACACCGATGTTGCATCTACGCCCGGAGAGAAAGTCATTAAACTGCAATCAATTGCTTTTCGCGCGTCGATAAACACCCAAGTGTGTACGTACGTGTGCGAGGCCAATATCTGCCTCGTGTAATTGATTAGTGAGCGGCCTACGTCTACGCACAGGGGATGCAAAACCTTCCCAACAACTGCGACGTTAATGGTCGATCGATTCTGATGCGATCGTCAGCGCACATAGCAGCACCCTGCCGTGGGTTTGACCTGCATTGTTTGATTGCTGGGCAGAAAATCTGCAACCACGGACCAATTATTCACGCACCTACCCCCCATGATGGCGTGGTGTACGTACGGTCGTATGCAAATTTTTGCACCATACCCAACGGTGAGATGCATCGATGAATTGCGAATTTTTTTTCCAATTCGGATCCTTCGTTCTATTGCCTTAACGGTCGCGCAACCTATCGTTGTTATTCTATCCTTACCAGTCAGGAGAGAATGAATGAAAATATTTGCAACAATTAGGTTGCAATAATGTGTTTTACTTTTTTTATATTTTCATCCCTACTGCACCCTTCCCGATGCTCACGGGGATTGTTGGAAAAAAGGAAAAATCTAATAGATTTACTGATAACTCATCGCGGTGGTGGGTTTGGGCAGAGAGGGAAAATCCACTAGTCACGCTTCCGGGACGCAATTCAATAGGATTCGACCTTCGCAATTGTTCGGAGTTGCGAATGACTTTTAATTGTTACTGACATAAGGCGAGCATTGAAGTAATCAATAAAGACCCTTTTGAAGGGAAAAAACTAAAATGCAATTGAAGGTACAGCTGCAATATTGCAACGATTTTGCAATCTGTAGTTGGGTTTGATGATTTTATCCAAATTGTATTTTTTGTTGCAATTTTTAATTCATCCAGAGCACGAAATAGTGCACGACAACAATTCGTTCGTTACTGTGTGTGTATGTAAAATTCGACAAAGCTATTATTAAGGCGCCAAGCGTTGAGTGGACGCTCTCTATTTGGTGATCTGGCGCCATCACACCAAAATGGACGTGGAACTTGAAGCGTCCTCATCCGCAGGTTAGGTCATTCAAGCTCAAGAGTAAACAGCGTCATTTACTGCTTCAGCACGTTGATATACAAAAAAAAACACCCTTGAAAAGTTTCAACCCAACCCACACACTGCTCTCGTAAACGTGCCATGGTGCTTCAGCAAAAGCTCCAAGTGGATCGGTAAAATATCAAACCACCTGAGCCGGTTTATGTATGTGACTGTACGGGACAACTTTTCTTCTTCTGTTGCTTTTTCTGTTATGGTCCAACGATTGCTTATGCAATTGCCCAGTAGAGGGAAGCATAATGTATGGCAGATATCTCGTTTTTCCGGCTTAGATACTATTAATAACCAGTGGTTAATGTCTTTCCGGAATTAGCTATTTATTAAATGACTTACCGACATTGCACACTTATAGATGCCAGAAGTGAGCAGATAGATAAGGGAACTGGATATTATTTGCTATTTCCTTGACCAGACAGTAGCCGTACATATTTGAGATTAATTTCTACAACTCCAAATGGCAACATTTTTGCCTTTACTCAATACACTTCTTTCGAGCTTCCAGTCGATAGACTAGCTCAAGGCAATGCGCTTGACAGGTGTTGCCACATGCTAACCAATTAAGCAGACATTTTATCAGTAACATTTACTTCCCTGAGCACGTACGGCTCCCTTCTTCCCAGTGGCCTTGGGTGATTATCATCACACACACCCAGCTATTGCGCCCGACAAAGTTGACAGAGGTCAAAGGATCTAAACTGGAGCAAAAGAATGAGCGAACATGGTGCTATCCAAACCGTACCCAAGCGACAATCCCCAGAACTCCCCAGAATGATATTATGAGACTATAAACGAGCGAAGGTTTATGGGCCTGACGTTTAAAGGGCATGGCAGTCTGGGTCGCATACATTTTATTATCGCCCTACCCAAACCCAGTAACAACACTGGGAATAGTTGTTGGGTTCGTCTGTTCCGCGCATACCACGCACCTGTATTTCCGGTGGTCCTCCCTCGTCCCGTATCAGCAGCAGGTAGCTTTGATTGTCGATCTGAATTTCCTTCTTGAAACGGCCACCTTCGGGCGATTCCTCCTGCATGTATGTGCCGGTCAGATAGCGATGCACCAGGGCCGATTTGCCCGAGCTGAGACTGCCGACGATACCGAGCCGGATGTCCGGCACGGATCGTGAGATGGTCCATTCTTGGCTGTTGACAAACGAATCTGCAAAAGAAGACAGAAAAAGAAACCCATCAGAACGTGTTATGTGTTGTGTTCCCCCAAAAATTTCGTACTCTGTAAAAGGCAACTCCGTACAAGTTTCGAAATTGGGGAAGTGTTAATGAAACTTTTGTTGGCTGAATAAAAAAAAATCACCAGCTGGAACAAAGAAAAGGAAACGAAACAGCAAACTAATCCCATTTCTGACAGCGAGGATTTGCATCTTATTGGCGCCGGGAAGAAAAAGGGCACCTAGGGAAAGGTCAGTGCGTCAGTATGGAACCGGGAAGAAACGAAACTAACCCTAGCCGGTGATGAATGCCGCGGGTTTTGCGCGTTTCATTAACACTTCCCTTTCAAGTGTCAATCTTGAGCTGCACCGTACCGTTAAACGCGACCAAGTTTTCTTTAAGGATAATAGAGCTATTTTTGTGCTGATTGTGCGTTGGGGTCCTTTCGTCCAGTGCGGTCCAGTAGATATAAGGTAGAAAAGTTTGAGCAGCGGAGAGCCTGTTTCTTAATTCTTGTTTTTTTTAGCGACAGTTTAAATTAAAAATTCGTCGCTTCGTTGCTTCTGCTTCTGCGAAAACGGTGCTGGAGATCTCATCAAAATGTCATTTTCGGCAACATTTGCCAAAACCCCCGGGATCTAGAGAACGTGACATAGCCTAAGAAAGGCAAGCAAACCAGCAGCATCCATCAACGCTCGTGTGTCGTTTTTTTTGTCCTCCTCCTTTGAGCATTATTTCTATTCAAATCTGCTTGTAGTTAATCAACGCGGGATTATGTTTTGATATGCCAGAGCACGGGAAAATGTTTCAACGTCGTCACTGTTGATGGAATGTCACCAAATTTCGTCAAGTCCAAAGGCACTCGACCCCATCGGTGCTGTTCACGCTGGCTGAGAGTTAGTTTTCTCTTCTTCTTTAATCTCATTTCTGTTCAAATGTCCACAATTCGGTCTGGTTTTTTCCGGTGGTGAGTTACCTTATGAAAGCGATTTTACAAACAAAAGGCATATGTCGGGAGAACATATGTTTCCTTCACGCGTTTGTAACGGATAATCATGTGAAAAGAAGTAGTTTTTCTTCATTTTTAAAAAGATGAATTTTTATGTCTTACAATTTGGCCATTCTATCATTCCCGTTGACAGATACATTGATTTTACTTCATTTCAATCAACAGTTTACTTCATTAAAACATATTACACAAAAGGTGAAATAAAACGATGCTCTCGATCGATGAGTTTTAAAGCATTGTCACACCAAAAAGCGTCATTCTTCTTAAAGCATAAAAGATACATTCCTTCTTTCTACATAACTCATAACATAACGTTTTTTTTTTTGTTGTTGCTACTGAAAAGCAAAGTTGATTGATTGTAAAAAGATTAGCCACTGCAATGCTGAGGTCACTGTGGAAAGAAAAAAAAAACACGAATAAAAGAGAATCAACCGGAAAAACAAAACTGGACGTGAACAACAAACAGGCGACACCGGAACGTTTCGGTTGATTGATGTTATCCGACCAATACTGGTGAGTCTTCGGTGTGTATCCGGGAACGGGAAAGAGAAACTCTGGAATTCAGAGTCCCTTCAAATGTTCCAAATTCTTGTCCGGAAGCAAAACATTGACATCCTGAGCTTGGCAACATTCTAATGTCGAACCGGGGGGAAAAAAGAACATCAACGAACGGAGACAGCTCCCATACGTCAACCCGACCTTTGGGTAAGATGCACACCGCACGGAATGCACATTTGCATCTTGATTGATTACGCAGCGGTACGCCCTTGCAGTGCCTCTGGAAGAACTATCCACCAAACGTACAGGAGGATGCAACACTCGCTCTCACTCCTCTCTGGGGTAGCGATTGCGCAAGATTGATTGCATGTAAATTAACACCATTTAGGACAGAGCGCCGTGACGCGACACACCAGTGGAGGGAGTGTTGTGTGCCTGCATGTGTTCCGGGAGTGAAAGAAAAAGGGTTCACCGGGTGTATAAACGGCTAATATCGGCGTGAGAAACCTGCCACCGTCGTGCAACAGTCTCCGTTCGTCCGGTTCGTTGATCGTTCTGCGCCTCTTCCAGGATCCTTGGAACGTACTACGCTAATTGTCATCCGGCTTTGGTTTGGTCGAACCGTTTTCGGTTGCCTCGATTTCGTGCCAACGCTGTCCCGGACAAATTAGCTGACGTAAGTTTAATCTTCAAATTAATCACCGAACCCATTTGTCTATCGGAATGTAACCTCCTTAGGCGTTTTAGGCCATGAAAACGGTTGGACTGTTTTCGGTGCACAGTTTTAAGGGACGTGGTTTGTTTACAAAACCTTTACTAGAGTTCGTTCGGCTACCGTTGGGTGTTAGGAAGGTGAACATAAATTTCGATATTTTATCATCGCAAAGTGCTGGACCCATGGAAACCAATCGGTTTGGTTGTCTTGACAGATTAAACCTGCATGTTTTAGGAGCATTTTAAATATATACCTTTTTTCAGACACACTTAGCACAACTCGCTTTTCAGAGTAGTGTTTATTGCTAATTTTCTATCGAATGAAGATTTTTCAATATCCGCTAGGTCTTCGTTTGTAACTCTGCACCATAGACAAACTCATGTTACAGGGGAACGAAATTGAGGGCACTAATTCGTAACACGAAACTCACGTTTTCATAAGCCGATGGCGATGAGCCACGATTGAAGAGCGTTTTGATGAAAATTGTTTTAATTTAATTAGAGTAATCTTTCTACAGTTTCAGGAAAATAAATAAATTAAATCAATAAAATATCACGTCACCCGACAGTTGCTCGCCATTTGCTGTCGACGAAAGGCATGTTATCTTCGACAAGTATTGAACCAGTTTGATCGCCACAGTATGCCACTGTTGAAACCGGCACGGCATAAATTTGAATGAATGATCGTTTGGCAGGATTTTTGCTTAATCTGTTTGCCATGCATAGAGCGTGCCTGCTACGCAAAAAAAAAGCGTTCTGGTGGGCACATATGGCTTTTGCATTTTTGGCACCCGTAGCGAAATAAAGCTGTAATCTCATTAGCATACGCGTTGGAGGAACATTTCAAGCCAGAGTTTTTCAGTTTATTGAGTTGCTTTTGGAATACGTTTTGAACACGTCACCCGAAGCATTTCAAACCATGTTTTTTTCCCTTTCAAAATTGAATTGTTTAAAGTGCTTTGCTTTCCACTTTGCGCTAAATCGAGTTTAAACTAAGCGTTGACTTAAGCGCAGCACGCACAAGAAGATGTTAATGGCGCTAACCGTAGCTAATCGAGCCAACGATGATTTCACTCTCCTCGACTCACTTGATGCGAATGGAGCGCGGCGCTAGTGGTTGATTACGTCGCGGAACAAAGTGACTACAAATTGGAAGTCAAAACTGCCACACCACAACATTATACCGAAATGAAGCATAGTAGCACTACACGGGCTAAAAACACAAAAAAGCTAACAAACTAGCCCCATGGTGAAGAAAATTATGAGAAGGGAATGGCAGGCAGGAATAGTGACATAATGAATGCAAGCCATTTTATGGTGCAAAAGCATACAAACAGCTGGTGCAGGGACACATCATCATCAGTGCGAAACCGAGTGCGAGTGGAACGTCTAAGCAGACGAAAAGAGGAAAAAAAAACATGAAAAATCATTACAATTTTCCACCCGGTAAAGCTTGTTCGAGCTGCAGTAGCTACAACGTTACGAATTGCTTCATCTTCTGGCCAACTTTGCGCGCCTGAACGCCATTATGCTGCAGCATCATGTATAAGAAGTTGGAGGTCGTAAATAACCGCGCTGAAACGATTCCAACAAATCATTTACACCTCCCAGGTTGTGGTCGACCGCGGCTGTTGCCAGTTGGCACCAACATTAAACATCCCATAGATACACACAGGTTGGGGATAGTTTAAGGCCCTCTCTTCGCTTACGCGTAGCGATGTTATCATTATTCAAGCCGAATTGCAGTCGAAGAACTGCAACGACACCGGCTAACAAGTGTGTTCAGCAAAGTGTGACGACGACGACGACAACGTCATGCCGAAATATTTCTACATTTTTCCACTCACGTACTAACGCTACAGACAGCGTAATGAAGATGTTGATGTTACTGCAGCAAAGATCAGCAACCGCACTACGGCACCGAGAGCACACGAAGAACTTGTGTGAGCTAGTGTTCAATTAGAATCGCACTCGGTCAGAACATCGGACACCTAGCAAACGAAAAAAATAAACCAGCGCCAGTTCCTTTCGTTCCGACCGACCGTACGACAAACTACGCTTGGAATGCAAGCCTGCAGCAAGCGGACTCGTTCGTACAGTCTCGTAAAGGCTAATGAAATTGGGACGCCCATCCCCGCTGGTGGTTTCCGTGACGCCACAGCTAGGGAGCTGCTGCTTTGTGAAATTAGTTAGTTCACCAGTAAATAGTGTGTGTCCTAAAAATAACGCTGACGAACCAACGAAACCGCGCAGCAGGAATGGAATAGTGCGGCAACATTATATCTTGGAGTCGATGGTTCGACGCATTGCTCCAAGTGTTTCAATCGTCTGTTGCTTGGTGGTTTACTTTTGTACAAGAAAATGACGCTCCCACGATGACATAAAATTTGTGACAATGAAAGCAGAAGTCACTGTACAGACAATGTTTTCTCAAGTTTTCAAGTCTTTCCAAAATGGCGTGGAGAGCGATATACAGAGAGAGGGAGATAGACATCGTGTAAAAGTCTTAAGGGTCAAAGTTTGTGTCTTACATTATCGCCCATGCTTGTCAGCACCATAACAATCTTCTGTTCTCATCCCCTTCGAGCAACGACACGAATGACGCTTGATCAGTGATGCGCGAAAATAAAACAAGGGAATACTATAAAAGCTACAACAAAAACATAGGGAACCTTTTTTCCGGTGTAGGTGTCTCGCTCAAGTGCCTCCGTAGGGTAGAAGTCGAACACATCAAGGATTTTCCCTGAACCGCTCATACCGTTTGCATCACCACATAGCCACAAGAATTTCCGTACGACCTTGTTGGGGGCGAAAATTGTCCCAACATCGCCACCTCGCATTTTGAACCAGGAAAGTAGTTTAGCTACAAAATTCGTCGGAACCACATCCGGAACTCTCAATCGAACCAGGCAATCGAACCGGAAAGTGCCGAATCGCTCCCGGCAGGTGTAAAGAAATTGGTGTCCAGGGTGGAATGCATGAACTTCCTATCGAAGCTAATTGAAAATAATGAAGCAGAACGTGTTTTTGGAGGTTCGTCTTCTTTGCTGTATCCGGTAGTGGTCGAACCAAAGTTTCAAGCATTATTGAAGATGGAAAATAAAGGAAAGGAGAGAAATAATATTATCATCTCTGAGTCGTCTATTTCTGGAGCTTTACCATGGCTCAGTAACTCTGCTCAAGGGTGAAAAACACACAAAACGCTAAAAACCTGCGGAAATGAACTTCCCTTCTGATTATGCCCTCTATTCCATCCGAATTTCCATACGATCGCTTTCCATTCCAACCCATCAGGAAACATCACGAATAATGTGTGCTTCTTCGTTTGTGTTTTGAGGGCGTCTTCGGATGTTTATTTCGAGGTTTTGTTTTGATCGATTTATGCACTTGCGGTATGTTGAAATGTCTAGCCCCGAACTGGTGTAGGGTAGAATTAATTCCACTGTGCTTCTCATCGGTGAAGATCTGAACGTGCATATATTTATTCTATCACTTCCGTTTCCGGAGAGCGGAGAACTACATGCGTGAGTTCGCTTACCGGAATCGGCGTATCCATCAAACCATCCTCCCGAACAGTGGAATAAATTAATTAACCATGCAAAACCTGCCCCGCGAAGGTTCCCGGAGGGTTTTATATCGAAGAAAAGAAGTCACCCTTTGTTTTCTTGGAGACTTCCACTCGTCATATGAATCAACTACATTATTGTGTATCTTATTAAAATAAAAACGCATCGCATTTGATAGCTTCAAACATCGGAACCATTGCTCCCCCTCATGAGACACCTTTTTCATTCGTAATCGCACCGTTAAGCTGGAGTGCCTTTCACCTGAGGTGTTTCTATTCTGCATCAACACTTCAACTCTCCCACAGCTCAGTCCAAACAACAACCCAAACACATAAACATAAAACAAACGAGCAGATTTTATTGTTAATCTGAGGAACGAAACGGTCCTAAAGTTGTTCTACACAGCACCAAGAACAACCCGAGCGGTTGTGGTTAGGAGAGTTTTGCTGCTCAAATTATCCACCAGTGGCCACTTGTCGGTAAGGTTAACGAACGCTTTTATGAACCTCTCATCGCCGATGAGAGCTTTCGCTTCTAAACAACCCTAGCGCGAACGTGGAGTTTCGGGTAAGAAAGCAACATAGAAATACTAATGCGGCGAATGATTTCCTGCCTACAAGTGTGCGGCATTGTGTTGTTTGTTTACCGTCCATTCTCAATCCAAAACATACGCGTTGCTGCGTTGTACGGGTGGATGAGTTCGAAACGACAACCATTTCTCTATTCCAAACGATGACTTCCTTATGTTGCTCGCTTGTTTCAATCATATGGTGATGATCATTATTTTAATATTCAACAAATAGTGTTCAATGATTGGGATAGAAGACTTGAAGCAATTTTTTACACTTCGAACTAGGCTCGAAACATATGCTCCTGCTTTACAGCCGAAATCGTGTGTTCACGTGTTCTATTCGATTAGATTAAATTATTTCAACAACATAAGCATATCCGCCTTCTGGCGTTGCCAGCCGTCTAACGGATAATTGATCTACCGCATAAAGCTTAATCGAAGGTTTAGCCGCGTAGAATAATCAATGCTGGTAGTGCCGGGGTGCATTGTAATCATGCTTCACCCGATGCGTCTGACGTTGATTAAGTTAGACGTGATTTGATTTTAAATTTAATTCTCCCAGGTAAAGTATCTTCAAACGTGCACTTGTCGATTACAAAAAAGTCGTTAAAAACAGTTTCCCCAAAACCAGTGCAACAAAACACGGCTCAATCGCTACTGAGTATGTGCGCGCACACTACGGTTGCTTAACTCATGCAACCTCATTGAAAGCAAATTTTCAATTGGTTTCAGTTCGATGAGCTTTCGATTGGGGCCTTTTAAATTACAGCGCCACATGGGTAGAAGAAAATGAACGATTTCTTCGCACCATGGCTTAAACCTGCAATTTAACACCATTGCAACTGAACAATTTGATCAATTTCGTTTACAATTTGGACTGTTCCAATTGCTTTTTATTTCGGTTGTAACGTTATGCAATCCTTCGTTTAGTGGTTTGATTTCCTGATTGTCGCATTAAACATTGGTTCTGTCACAACATAAATATACTCATTAACGTCGCTTGTAAACACAGCAAATCAACACGCGCGCTGTTGGTAAGAAGTTATACAATTCCTTAGATAATTTGTAATGCCGGTTTAGGTTAGGGCGAATCGTACAAGCCACGCCGGATAAATCAATTAGCGGTGGTAAACACCGCTGACACGTGCAGGAAAGCTGCGCTTGTTTCACCAACAGCACCAACTCCACCGAAAAAAAAGCCAACCCACAATCATATGATCGATCGATCGAAAACCCGTGATGTCGTATTGTGACATGGGTGGCGACGGCGCATATTTGCATGCTTGGTTGGTAAATCGATTACCCCCAAGCCGTTTAGTTTAAAGCAATTTTAGCCCTCCCCCCCACACATGATGGCGCCGCAAAGTTTTACCAATTTCCTCACTTACTGGGGCCACCTTTAGGCAACAACCGGTTGGGTTAGGCAGGGTTAACCGATTCCCATGTTGGCTTAATGGAATAATGCTTTTGCATACCGTGGTGCGATCACATAATGAGCGGAACAAGATGAAAGCGCACACCCGTCTTTCATGTGGCGACTGATTTCACTGCGATCGGCTAGCTTTTGTGTAGCATTCCGTGTGCATTTCAGTTAGTTACGTAAATAGGCTCTCCAGGACATCGTTCCAGGTTCGTTCGCTATCGCGGACAGGAAGGGAAATCAATTACAATAAAATGTTTGGCTTCATCATCCGTCTCGGTTTGGTGCGGTAGTCAGCTTCGCGGAATACCATTGCGATAATGCAAAGCTAAATAAATCAACAAAACCCTGGTTGCATTTGCACATTCCCCAGTGGGAGAGTGTTTGTTAAATCAATAATACCATCATTGCTTTCCGGATTGAATCCACAACTGTATTGGTGTGTTTATTGGGGATGTTACAGGTGATTGGAGTTAACAAGGCACAGACCATCGCATACCCATTGCTTGTCTTCATTCGTGGAAAGCAATCGATCTACCTAACAGCAACAGATTCCGGATTTTCTTCTCCAATTTGCAGCTAAGTTCCCTTCGGTACTAAACCAAACATCCAAGTAGCAATGAAATTGAAACCATTTTTCCGATTCCTAATCGATCGGAATGTACATTTGGTGAAGACGTTTGTTTATTTCCATCCTCGGGCAGCAATAAATCATACCACGAATTGGTGTACCATTCGATCGCCGGCAGTGGTTTACATTCCAGCAGCATCCACACGCTGGTAAAAGATCTCGGTCAAATGTCTATTCCGAGTTCATGTTCCTCAACTACGCAAACGGAAGAGTTGACGTAAGACGGAGCGCAAATCGACCAACGGTTGGAGCAGCAGCCAATATTATCTTCGTTCCGAGAATGAAAGACAATGCTCGGGTTGGCGAAAGTCCTCCGGAGAATAAATGTCCCGAACTGATGGAAGATGCAACAGAATGGAACCGTCGCATGCTGCTGGCATATGAATGGGACCAGAGAAATGTTGTTGTTTTGACGTTCGTACAGGATGGAACAAAACAACAGCAACACTCTGCAACACTCTTCACGTTCTTGTGCAAACAGAACCATCTCTAAAGTAAGCAAAACAATGCTGCATAAACATTAGAAAAGCGGTAAGAAAAAATTGAGAAATCGCTTTTGGCATTTCCTCTACGTTTCCCAATCAATATTTTATTCCACTCTCCCGCTCTACTGCCTTCGTACTTTATAAGCTGATTTTTAAGTAAACTATTCCACCCAGCCCGCTTACGTCATGATGGAAGGATAGAGAGAAATAGCATCCCTTCAGTGGGTTTGTGTCAACTGCAACTGTTGTAACCCGCTGGCAGTAGGAAGAAAAGAACTGCAGCACGCTCAAAAACAGGTCACCTTGGAGATATAAGAATTGGAGAGAAAAAGCGTATAATAACAGCCAATATTATGCTGTGCACCCTCGCAAATAAAACGGGAGACCCACCGAAAGGTCTGTGTAACGAACTAAACAAAAAAAAAGAGATATGGCCCTGATTTTTCTTTTCCTCCCGTTCTTCAATGTTGTGCCACCGTTTGCATCCGAACCGGTAAAGGATCACAATCTTCTCCCGCCCGGACAGAATAAGACTTGGACCTCAGAAGAAGCAGCCCAAAAAGCATTGGAAAAAGGAAAGGTGCCTTGCCGGGGTTAGCTGTATTTGCTCTAGATTACGTAGGCATGTGCCTTTCGCCAAAAAAAAAAAAATCAGGGATCAATAACACACCGAGCAAACAATCTGTCTCCAGTGCCTCGTGAAGGCCGTCTGGGCCAGAAGCATTTTGGGTAAAAGAAATTCGGTGCAGCTGCTCGGGTCGAGGGTAAGTGAAGAAAGTTCATCAAGATTGGCTCCAATGGCGTAAGCAATTCGCCCTCACCTCGCGTATGCATTCCTTGTTTACTCTCTACGGCAAACAGAAGGTATAAGACGGTTATGATCTCAGGAAGAAGAACTTTTAAGAACTGATGCCAATAAATCTCAGCAAAAAAAAAAAGGATCTACCCGAATTGGCAGTAGAATGCATCTTTCCGTACAGTAGACGGTTCTCGTGCCGGACCGGATGGACGATCGGGATGTGCTCCAGTTTTAACTGATTTTATCCGGCCTCCTGTACCGGACCGGAACATTACCAACAGAAGCTTGTGTCCGACAGAAAGACTAATTACAGCACGATTGTGTTCGGGTAGGTGACATATCCTACGGTTCCGGACCGGACGTTGGACACTGACGGATAGTCAAGACAAGCGGAACGAACAAATAAAAGGTGCATCTTTCCATTTATTGTCGTCTCATGTCTACCGTTGCCGGAAGGTTGATGCGAATGCAAACTTTCGAAGGCAAGATGATGAAGCAAATTGCATTTCTTGTTTCTATTGTGAAGATGCTTATGTGATGTACCCAGAAGTGACACTGGGAACACGATATTCAGATGATTTTTAATTGAAGAAATTCACTTCATAGCAGTAGAGCCGGTAAAAGAAGGCGCCTTTGGTCAATTTTCGTTCGTCATTGTCGTGCAAAGGATAACGTCATCTATGGGCATTGTGCTAACCACAAACAGAGAGCGAGAGTTAATTGACAACAGGTTTATAAACGCCACGGAATTGAGCAGAAAAGATGACACAATCTTTGAATAAAAATTGATTGGAAACTAGTTCATCATCAGCATTTTCCCAGCATACTGACCACTTTCATACTTTAAAGCACATTTTTGCTTCCTTTGTTGATTCACCAAAACGTTGAGTGGAGCTTGTTTTTTTATTTAAATCATTTAAAAGTAATTGAGTTCTTCATCTTGTAACAGCACACACCAGACACGTCACACTCAAATCACTTTTTCGCCCTGGGCGGAGCCGGTCAGGCTTTTCCTTGGTAAAAGAAACAAATTCTTCAAACAACGTTTCACTGCAGTTAAGGGCAGAAAGAAAAAGCAACCCAAAAAGAAACCAGTTCAAATATTCATGTATGGCGCATTTCAGTTTTGTACGACGGATTCGCGAATAAAAGCAGCCAGACCTGAGGTCACCAGACGCTTCTCCAAAAGTGAACGAGATGACGGTATTTTTCATTTTTGGCAAAACCTTATTTTGCTTCTTCTTCTGCAGTGATGATGGCAGTTTTTGCTTTACTTTGATTCACGGCAAGGAAAACGGGCGCGGAAAATGTTTGGCAATAAAGCATACGTTTGCAATTTACAATAGGGCACACACTTGCATATTAATGCCGGTAGTGGAATCGTGAAGAAGAAGGTTGAGCTAGAAGAAAACCTTAGACAGGGGATTCCCTTTTCCGTTAGCCACAACACACACTGTTGCCTGACTCGTTTATCCTTTTTATCTTAGCGGAAAAGGTGCGTCTTTTCTTTTTTGCTTTTCGGCAGGACATCTTCTTGGGCGTTTTGTTCTTCTTCCTCCCACCACTTTGGCGCGAGTCTGCCACCGAAGCGAAACCGTGCAGCAAATGGGGGAAAACTGGCAGGATCATTTTTCGCGGTCTTTGTCCCCGCGTTCGAATCGTAGGGTTATGTGAGTGTGTCACCTATTCCCGAAATGTATGTTACCGATGTACCGCGGGGCGATCGCATTGTTTGCAGTTGATAATATTCTGTTATTCTAGCATCGTATTTCACAAACATAAAGATGTACATTTACTGGCACACACAAACACACACACTCGAGGTCCCTATCTTGACAATGATTATTCATTGCCAAAAACATTTGCGAAGACGAGCGAACGTGGTGAAGCAAACTACGGGGGAAATGGTGCGCGTTCGGCGCAGTGCGCTTGTTTGCATGGGCCAAACAGAATCAAATGGAGTGAGCCGAGAATAAACACACAAACAGTAGCTTGCGTATCGTTCGCCAAAGTAGAAATCGCCAGCGGGAAAACATTGTTGCCCAGCGTCCAAGCGATGGGAACGAACCGAAAGAACAAACTCATCGCCGATACGGTGCCTGGACACGATGTCCTGCCGGGCAGTGTCCTTTTCCCAGGTGAGATACGTAGCCTCCTTGTGCTTGGTGCGACTTTTCTCTTGCATTAGCGATTCTTGTCGTCGGAGCAAACGCTAATGGCGCCTGAAACTATGCAACGGTTAGCCTTTTTTGAGCGCACCTTCCCTTAAGGACGTCATGCCACACAGCGGGAGAGATGACCTGTTCCGTCGCTGGTCTGTGCGGTACGCGATACTTCTACTACGGTTTACTCCACTTCAAAAGACGTGCTTCGCGGCGTGCTAATTCAGGTGACAAATTTAAGGTCGATACTTCATCTCGCCCCAGGAATCGCGCCCCTTTTTACGCTGTGAGGTGAGCAACATTGTAGCGGAGCCTGCGGGAGGTTTGTTTGTCCCCGTTGGATAGCGTTAAATTGTAGCGAGCATTACGCGACGGCCGGCCGGCCTTTCAATTACGCCCGGTTGGACCTGTTTTTTTTGTTGTTGTGCCATGTGGCTGATATGCTGATGAAGATATTAATGTCTCCCGCTGCGAAAAGTTTTCTTCCATTGTCCATTTAGGTGCGTTCCGTTATCCTGGTAGGAAGCGCCATTTGGAGTTCCAGATTCCAGAATGGAGTCCTTTAACTCATTCAGTAACAGAAATGGTTCTTACCTAAAACGAGAGAAAAAAAACCAATAGTCAGTAAAAGAGACCATTAACATAAATTATCCCCCCAAAACAACACATAAATCAAAGCATTTGCCATGGGATTTAAGGAAGCGAAGTGAACAAAAAAAAACAAGAACGCAGAGCAATCAGGAAAAAATTTAAATACACGGCCAAATTACGCGCTAATGTTTGCCAAAAAATCGTAACCCCACAAAAGGCCCGACCAGACGGTCACCATTTATCAAAGCGACATAATGAATTGGACTCGGTTTGTACTTGAGCAATTTTTGCGTTTTTCGCGTCCCTTTTTTTCGGCGGTCTTACGCAGCCAGAGCGTAACGTTCGTTGACTTCTTTTAAATACATCTTGAAGGTTTCTTTCTTTGCATGTGACTGAAGACCAACAAAAAAAAGGTTAGAATTTTAGCTAACCCAGCAAAAAGCTTTTGGGCTACAGGCATTGTACAGATGTGCGTAATAGTGCGTCACGGTTCCTGGACGCCGTGTCTCTGCTGTCTTCCCGATGGTTTCCACTTGCTTGCTGTCCCGGTCTGGTCACCAGATTCACAATTTAACGCATCTTTAGCGGCGAATTAATGCAGGTATGTTAATGAACGGAGAATCATAAATTTAACGACGATCCACAATTTTGCCATAACCCCTTTTTTTGGTGTCTCCCAGTTCTCGACGTTCTACCAGTAGCAGTAGGTAACGCCGCTGTGGTCTTTTTATTGGAGCAAATCCTTTTTTAGGCTATGTGCGTGTGCGTGTTTTTCTAAAACATTTCTTCTAAGCACTTTTCTGGAAGGAATCTTTTTAATAATCTCATTGTAACAGATTTTTCTTTACCAAACGAAGGCGCAAGAGAAAAAGACATGCTGCAAAATCGTTTCTTCTGTTTCCTTTCTAATGTGACCTTTCGCTCTACCCAACGCAGTCTCTTTCTTCAGCTTTTCTTCCACACACTTACTTGCATGGTATAATTTTCAACATTTAAAAACTCTTCAGTCGCTCCGGATCCCTTTATACTGTACACGCACTTCGTCCCTGCCACGATCTTGGGCGAATGGTTTCGAGCCACTTGAGAGNATTGTAACAGATTTTTCTTTACCAAACGAAGGCGCAAGAGAAAAAGACATGCTGCAAAATCGTTTCTTCTGTTTCCTTTCTAATGTGACCTTTCGCTCTACCCAACGCAGTCTCTTTCTTCAGCTTTTCTTCCACACACTTACTTGCATGGTATAATTTTCAACATTTAAAAACTCTTCAGTCGCTCCGGATCCCTTTATACTGTACACGCACTTCGTCCCTGCCACGATCTTGGGCGAATGGTTTCGAGCCACTTGAGAGCGAATGCCGTTACGAGCCCAAAAATTAGGATAGTAAGTACCACGCGTGAGTCGAAAAAAGGACGCGCCCATATAGATAGACAGGAGGGACAAACTAAACTGGTACGGCGACTGGAATTTAAAAAGGCTTGAAGCAATTCAATTTAAAATTTATATTTTTCGCAAATTAAATTCCACTCAAAGCCTCAAAGCTATGCGCTATCCTTTTGCCCTTGGGAGCAGAACAATGTTTCGCGAGCAGACATGTCCAGGGAGCGCCCTTTGGTGTTTTTGTTATTATTTAACTTGCAGACGCGCTTTACTCCACACAGCACAGCGAAGGGATGATGCATCTTAGATAGAGTAATTTTGCCAATCGTCTTCCGTGTGCCATCGGTTTTTCTGGGCGTTACGGGTCGTAAACGCGCGCGCGATTCGGTTTCGCGGCCTGCGGCGGTTTGAGTTTGCACGAAAAAAATAGCAAAAAATTGAATGGAACTAGGTTGATGTACTGTTGGACCATTTTTTCCCCGTCTTCCTTCTAGAATCCTTTCTTTACCGGTGTTTGAGATCCATGCAACAAGTTTTGGCGGAAAGTAAAGCCGAACTGCCAACCGAAAGCTGACGTTGGAATGGTTTATTTTTGTGGGGCATAATTCAATTGTGACCCGGTTCCAACACGGTGTGCAATTTCACTAATGCGACTATACGGGTGGACAAAAAACAGGAACATAAACACATCCTTTCCCCCGTGATAGCTTTTTTACCGGCACTCTGGGGAAGTCTTGTTTTTTGTGAGTTGTTTGGTAAATATGTACCGCCACCGCCACAATAAGTTGAATTTCATTTCGTTATGCAAAAAAAATGCCTCATACAGTCCAAAATTTGAAAAACAGTTCACAACCTCCTAACCGATTTTTCCCCCCTTTCCGATATGGACAATTTTGCTCGGTACTACAACTCACGGGCGAGAAAAACATCCGGTAGATAAACATTGACGCAACAGGAGCTCTACGGCAACAACTAACCTAGAAGAAGTAGGCCCGTTTTAGTTATGAGTCAACGAACGGAAAAAGGAGCAGTTTAAGAATGAAAAGAAAAATGGAATAAAAATCTGAAGCGTTGATGATCATTTAAAATTTATTAACCTTTTTCCTTCATTTGCTACGTGTCTACGCAAAGAGGCTAAAGCCGTGCCAAATAAAGTGTCCTATTCTACGGATCCTTTAACTGTCGGTGTGATTCTTGTCCCGGGAGACACAGAAAGAGCCGACAGAAAAAAAAGCGGACGACACTGACAAACACACACTTACACACCGATCTGATTGCTTTTCTTCTGATTGAGCGATGAAAAGTGTCCCCGCTGTCGAAATGAGCGCCGTCCTTTGCCCCTTTTTCTATCGTTTGCTTTCTTCTTCACTCGGTTTGCGATATTTTGACTGGCGAATAGTACGCTTTCCCGTGTCTGTCCGTGAATGTGCACAACACACCATCGGCAAAAGTGCATAAATTGTGCACAAAAGCACCAAAGAAAGATCACCAACAGCAAAAAGGTTTGATTTCCTTTGCGTACCTTTGTTGCTTGCTTCATCAGTTTGGTAGCATCTTCGGGCTGGCCCATTTATGCTTTGTCACCCCTCGCGAAGGATGCGCTCACCATCATCAGAAGCTGTCACATAAATATCACTTTTCCCGGAGAACTGATCTCGTCATCAGTATCGTATCAAGGGGAGGAAAGCAAAAGACGGAAAATGATCGACATTAGACGAGTGAACAGTTTTGGAAGGCTGTCAGGATCGATCTGTTTTCCACCTTTCTGTTATGTTTCTCTTTTTGGGTGCATTTTTTTTTATTTTGCTGTTGGATCATTTCACACCGAGAACAAGAAACAGGGGGCAGGACGTGCCACTTTCTATTTCCTTTTCCGAGACCAAGAATAAAGTTTTCTTTTCATTGTTGGATAACGTACGTTTGATTGAATCTTGTTGCCCCTGTGCCTTCTAACTAGTAATCGATGACTTGTTGGATGATGACGCAACGTGCAGTGCAAATATTTCTCGTCAGACCTTCACCGTGGGGTGTTTTCTGTTCGGAATTTTCACTTTCTTTCGCTTGATTGAAGAGTGAAATCAGTCACAGTGACTTTTTTTTTGTAAAAACAATTCCTATTCGAAGGTTTTTGATTATTTGCTCAGCAGTTTACTTCTTTTTTACCCTGTTTTTGGGACATACTTTATTGCAATTACTCATTATCCCTACAGGCCGACGCGAACATGAGAAAAAAGGTTGAGCTATGTTACGAATAGGTTAGAACGATCGGGAAATTTATGTGACACACTTCATATGGAGCTTACTTTTTTACCAGCAATTAAGAAATGTTCAAAATTATGGTTTTTCGCTTTAAGGAAGTACAAGTCGATCTCCTTTATTACCCGGAAGTTGAGATAAGTTATGGTTTGTAAACACGGGTTCGAAAAAACTGCAAACGAAAACGTATTTTTTGGTTTTGTGTTGATCCTTTTTTAGAAGTTTTTTGCTCAACTCATTTTTGGCTTGATTTTAAATGTACGTTAAAATAAATTTCACGCTGACGTCACCATTTCGTTGCTGACGAAAAAACCGGAATAACCGTCTCGTTGATTGCATGACAGACAGCTCGTGCCGTACTGAACTTATTTAAATGCCAACCTGGTGTGTTTGATTTGTTTGCCTTTTATTTGCATTAACGACATTTTGACTTTCGATTTAATCGTGTCACCTTTCAAATTTGAAGCAAAAAAAAACACACGATGTACAACATACCAAACACCAACCACAAAAAAAGAAACTAAATTCAACACTGAACATATGCTAAATGACATCCCATTAACATATGTCAAATATTTGACAATAATCACTTACCACATTTGCTTTGCGTCTTTTTCGGTAATGATATTGCGAACCGAGGTGGCAGCCGTACCGGCGTACGGAAGAGCGAACCCAACATTCGACACGTCCATTGCAAGTTAATGAAAAGTCCCGGTTGCGATAAGCGACCAAAATAATGCACCCACTTTTATGCACGCCAACTGTCCAACCCCTATTTTTTGTGTTAAATGCACCCTGCACCAACATGACTCATTAGGCCGGCACAAGGTTAAATGCTTCGAGCTGACAGTTATTGCGAAAAATCATAAACTGCTCACCCTCGGCAGTGTCCGTTGTTGCGAGTTTTTGGTCCGTTTTGTGCGACTGTGCGCGACCATTGGACATGAACAAATTAGCACAATTATGCGCGAATCGAATCGTGCTAGACGTGGAGCAAATGGTGAAACCTGACCCGGTCCAATCGGACGGGGTGGAACCGTTTCCTTCCCTAATATGCATCGCACACATGACAAGCGTTATGCGTTTAGGAGTTGATTCGATCACCGGGATCGTCGACCGTTAGACATGAGCCGGGCAAATTATGCATCCTGGACTGGTTTAAATGCACACAATTTGGGACACACAGTTTAACTATATTGCACCATATTCTATCCCTATCACCAACGAGCGATCTTGGTCGGTGGTGGATAGTGGTTTACGATGATGTTCTGCAATGAAAAATCGATTCTACAAATGCACAAAGGCCCATGGTGGCAGGCAACGAGGGCGGCAACACAAAACGTGAGGACATATTTTAATAATTGTTATAATAAAATTATAAAGTGAACCCTGCGCGCAGGAAAGGTCCCGCGCTGGAGGTAACGGAAATGGTCAATGAGCATGTTTTGGAGGGGTGACTTCATATTGAAAGTTTTACAAATGTCCCGCGCCTGTAGGGTTCATCAAATGGCATTATAAATAGCACAAGGCGGTCAGAAAAAATGGGGGAAAAAGACGAGGCATCGAACAGCCGCAATGTCCAGCAGTTGAGAACAAGCCGAGAACAAGCCGACCGTCGAACGGAAGAAAGAAAAAAAGTGATGTGCAGAACGGGAATGAGTGGTGTGGAGGCAAATCGGCCAAATGAAATATGAGCTCTTTTTTATTGTTTTCTGCACAATCGCACCACGATAAAGCGAATGCGCCATACGAGTGAAGGATATTTACATTTGTGAAGATCACAGTGACAGCAATGCGGAACTGACCAGAAGGGTACAAAAATCTTTGCGCAACAATTGTCTGCATGAAACAAAACTGCATTGCTGGGAGGACGATAATCATATGCATGCCAATCTCCGCGTGACGTGAAGTATGCACTGCTGGACAAATGGTAAGCATTTAAGACTGAAGAAAGGAAACGCTAAACGGGGTTACATTAATGTCAATTTGTCCGGCCGGTCCGGAAACGTGCGATGGAGGGACAGCTTCGCGACCGGAGGTCTGCATAGGCCTCTTATTCTGTACTGCCTGCACTGCTTTCCTCTCCAAGACCCACTAGAATCTTGGCGTTTTGGTCAGTTTATCACCGCTCATGCTTCCATCTGTCAAAGAAACGAAGATGCATCCATCTTCGGGGAAAACGTCTTCGTCATTTGCTCTGTGTGACATACATGTCGGGGTCGAACGAACGATTAACCGCGAACGCGCATATCATTGAAGGAAGAGGATGTCAACCGTAATAAAGTGTGATTGTATCGCTTTTTGCTTGAAGCACGTCTTCAAGGAATGCACGCTTTTCCGGTTGGATTTCAAGCTGGAATAACCACATGTCCCGCGTATGCAGCTGGAATGGTTGATTAGCTCTCTCCTTCTTTCGCGAAGGAATCCTTCATCCTCAGGATACGGAACAGGATTCTTGAGATTTTTTTCCTTGTCTATTGGTACTCTGAGCGGCATCTTTCGTAATAATTCAGCTTAAATCCACCACTTGAAAGTTAATTAGAATTCAGTTGGAAGGACCTCGTTCGCTGGGCAAAGAATGCTTCAACAAGCGAAAGAATTACAAATATTCAACATAATTTTTCGTTTCGTTATGTTTTTCCTCGCTGCTTTCGTTATGCCTGGATGCTGGCGCTAATTGAAATAGATTGAATTTATGAAGCCTGATGTATTGAAGAAGGGAATAATTAGAAAAGTGTCTAATAAATTCCACAACACACATGCTGGAACTGTCATATATAATGAAAAAGCGGACAAGTTTCATTATTCTTATGCATTGATATTCTTGCGATCGAGTTTCTGAACGAATCAAAATTAGAAATTTGGAATTTGAGTGGAACTCACTAATGAAACACAATCGATCACTTTGTAAAGCAGGTCCAGGATTCAAAGTTCTCAGCTTTCAAGTGTCGGCACATGTACTTCTGCCACTAGAACATTTCTTTTCCGACATTAGATGACCTTTCGTCTGTCAACATTACATCTCTTGCAGGGCAGGATCATGCCCTGTCATAATGTTTGTCTTTAGCATAGATCATCTATCAGTCTCCCTCATGTTGTCTCCCTGTCAATCAACACAGTCTGCGGTTTGTTATGACTCTTACCAATTCTCCGTATCGGAACACAGTTTCTGGAGCGGAAATAAACAAGAAACAATCGTTCAACATGACTCTAATAATAAATTGCAATTTCTTTTCCAGCTTCTTGGTATCGAACAGGCCGGTGATAGAGATGTGGACAAACCATAAATGATGGAAATGTAAGCGAAAAGATCAATTAATGACGCTTCCAGAAAGGCGTTGCAAAGATACATCAAACATATTTTCTGTTGATGAATATATGCTTTAGCCTTCTTCTTGCGCATGCAGCTGTCGCTCAAGTTAAGCCCTCACACTTTAAACCACTCTTGGATTTGTGGATTTAGATTTGATATAAAAAAAAACCCAAACAGCAACACTAAAGCCAAAAAGCACCTTAATCTTATCCCCGCTAAAGCGTGTGTGCGTAGGATTGTCCTGTCCAAAATGTGAAACAAAACTGAACTCGTCTAAATCTCTGCGTCATTCAATGTTTTAAGAAACGAAAAAAACCCTATATGCCCTTACCCAGCGTGTATGTTTACGATCAAGCGAAGGATAATCCTCTCCATTTTCAAGCCACAACGACGTATCATCGCCAACATCGTCCCGCGCACAAACTAACAGATGGCCCTGCTAGCCAAGAGCGGCTGCATGGAGCGCAACATAAATATGTAATCGACCGGGTTTGGTACGGAATGCACCCGCCAATGACATCCGAACGCCTCAAGGAAGTGGTACCACTGTACGGTGTCGGTGGTCGGTTAGCTGATGATGAAGGTGTTCGTTTTCCTGACTTCCCTTTAAATTAGCATCTAAATTGGCCCGCTGGTAGTTTTCGTTCCCATTCTTGAAACGGGCGCATGTGTGTGTATGTTTGGGAGTTTCGGCGGGCCAAAGATCTTCCCGATTGGACCCCGAAGAAGCAGTTTCAACGCCAAACAGCTGCATATTCATTCAGGGACACCTTTTGCCTTGTACACCATCGAAATGCCACGCTTCTCCTCCAGTGTGCGCGTGTGGGTTATACCTGCGTGTTAATGCGAGCACCTCACTCTCACTATCCGCATGGACACAGAACAACGCGTTTTGACCTTCTTTTTACGGTGTCCTTTTTTTAAAAACGGTGCCTCTTTTTTCTTCTGTTTAGCCCAATTTCGTTTTTGCGGTCTTTGACCATTTTACTTTGCTTGTTTGTTTTTTCTTCTTCTTTTGTTTAGTTTTAGAGACCTTTCCTTTCATTTTATTTCATTTCCAGACGCTATTCTTTTATTCAAGAGCACTCGCACACATTAAAAAAAAAACCTTCAGTCACGTGTTTCTTTCGAAGAGAGCACGTGGGGGAACAAAAAAAAATACACGCACACACATACCCACTTAAAAATCGTTTGATTTAATACGTTTAATTGGTCTCAAATTTCGCGCCAATGTGAATGAAACATTTCAAACGCACCGCATGAAACATTTCACAGGTGTACCGTTACCAAGCTCAAAAAATGCCACCACATCACAGTTTTGACGATGCGAACCCTTGCACTGAGGATATGGTACCCTTTTTCCGAAGAAGAATTATGCATTGCAATACATATTCCCTTGTGGATGCATTTTTCTTGCCTCGAGGGGTGGAGCTTACAGTCTAGCGTCTAGTGTACAAGATCACCCTTTAATCTGTGCTCTGTAGAACGTAAAAGGGGTACGACAGTTCGGTTCGGTGTGCATTCTTTAAGAACAAATAAACCGGTCATAAGATGTGTATGTCATTGGTGCAAGCATTGGTAGCACAGAGCCCCGGTTCGGCGGATCGTAATGGCGGACCGAGAGCCAAATTCTATATTTAAGGAACGCTTCACGAGAATTCACCAAAAGCGTGGAAAGCGATAGATGAAGGATTTGAATTTTTAATACACCACACCAAGTATGCGTATCATAATTCTCACCTCGAAATGGGCGCCACACTCTGTGTTTTTGCGTGGGTTTTGGCACCTAACGCGTGGGGGGCAAGCTTTGGACACATCCGCAAGTGGACGGCAACAACGTAAATGTGAACAGAAAAAAAATATATGAAACAACACACTGCAACTATCCGGCAAACTAACGCGCCACTGATTGGTTTAACAGCGTGGGAAGGAAGCGAATAATTTTACCATGGTCGGAACGAACCGCCTGGGGGCCCTCGACGTCTAAAGTGCCTGGAGTGTTGTCAATTGGATCGGAACGTCGGCAGGAGCGGTCTAATGTAGTTTCAATTTGGTCGAATACCACAAACCGTGGAGTGGAGCAGTTGGTGAGTTTAAGGTCAATGAGATTAGTTCGCATCTCGTTGTAATTGTGTAAGGGTTCTCCTATAGAGGATGTAACCTATGCAAATCTGTTTTATTACGAGAGATGCAAACCATTTCTTACACGCACCATCACTTTGTTTATCAGAAAGAGATCTAAGAAATAGTTCACTTTAGCGGAGTTGTCAAAAACAATTGTTAATAGTAAACTGTATTATTTACTCAATACTGAGATGTTCCAATCTGCAGTCATACTGCGCCAAGACATTTTGGCATGGATCAACGTGAAGCAGCGGTAACGAAAACAGGATCATTACTGTACAGAACGAAGATAAATAGCCGGGACCGGGTTTAACTATTTTGTTTTGGCAGCAAATTCTAACCGACCCGAGTGGACAGGCTTAAGCACCGAATTCCTCCGTACCTCAAATCAAGCCTCATTTAAAGTAGTGTTGCTTCAAGGCGAGCGACTTTCTATTTGCGCTGTTAAAAATACCAGTGCGCAGCACACCGGTCCCGCAATTCGCGTGGTGGCTGACAACAACAATCTCATGGTGTCAGTTCGTCCGGTCGCCACTTTCCACATCAGGGGTGCGTTTTCTCGATTTTTTTAGCTCCAAGTAGAACACACCGCATCGTCACAGTGACACGTTCTCACAAAAAGAAGACGACTGCGGGCGTAAAAATGGCAGCGAATGGTTTTCTTAAGCCGCATGTAGACACCAAGTCACGTTTCCTTGTTTATTTTGGGTGAGTTTGGAACGACCGGGACGGTTAAAGCCAAACCACACGAAGGTGGACAATAGGGAACACTTGTGTATCATTTTGGAAACGGTTGCTAGGGCCTTCTTGCACAGCTCTAAAGCAGCTCCATACATGGAACGTTACTCTTGAAACGTGGTGATATAAAAATAAGCAGCTACAATTGAATTTAGGGCTACCGAAAGTATTGAAATCCTTTCCAAAAGTGGACAAACAAACGGACAATGGGTAACGGACAGCCGATGGCTTATATGGAGAACCAGGTCAAGACACTTCAACAAGCGCGCGAATCCTCACAAAACCGAAGCAGTGCTATGAATTTCACCACCATGCTAAAGAGTTCCTGAACCTGAGGGTAGGCATGACCCACCGTAATGCTGTCCCAAGGACAGGAAGTCCACAACATGGGCACCGATCACAACGGCACACCATACGATACAGAAGGGAATTTGATTACGTGCCTTTTCCGTGGTAGAACAATTCCTGGCGCTGCTATAACTATAAGACGTGCCATTGGCTACGTAACATACACACGAGCACAGCATAATCGCGTATGCGTAACACATGCAAAATGGGTGGACATACAAAAAAAAAACATAGCAACAAATCCTCCAATGCCACCCACATTTGCATCACGATCCTCCGTTAGAACCGTTTCCTGTACCATGCCTGGTTACATTGTTCTCTATTCTTTTCGACCGGCTCATTCTATTGTCGCGAAAAGCGTTGCGATACGAGTCGGGAAACCGTTCACCCGGAATGACATCATCTGCCGCGGTTGGAGTGTATGCCACCACAGCACCGAAAATCCATAACCGGAACAGATATGACGCAAGACGAATCGAGCGAAAATTTTGAAAACTGGAACACTAAATCGATATGCGAGAAAATGTCGGTCAGGTCATAAATTTCGATTCCACCTTCCGGTGTTTCGGCTTCTCTCGGACAGCTGGTCAGCTGGGCCCGGCGGCGCTCGACGGGGTTTTGCAGACGAAGAAAATGGAGAAAGGTTGATCGTTCGATTCGATGTGGAGGAGAGCGCACAAACTTTCTTCCAATGGCGTTAGAATTTATCTGTTCCAGCAAACCGGAACAAGATTCACTTTCAACCTCACCCATAAATAGGGATGCTGTTGCTTGCGAGCGTGGTGAAACATAAAAATTTGCAACGGTCAGCTGATGCGCTTTTCGGGTGAGAAAGCTCGCTTGCATCTCTTTAAATGAGTGTGAAATTTGTTCACACCGGAAAGGAAATGCATGAGTGTGGGCACTGTTGTTACACAAATGTTGTTTCTTCTCCGGGGTACATCATTCGATCATCTCTGGGCGTCGCTGAACGGGTGTCGAAGAAATGTGTCTACATAATGGCTCGAAAGCCGAGAGTGCATAACCATTGTGCTGCGTTTTTAAACCCGGACCAACACACCAGCTGTTTGTGTGTGGGCTCGTTTCGGCAACGGGAGAAAGCTGGCGGTGGTGGTGAAATAATTGAAGACACCGACATTGAAGACGCGTTTCAACTTTCCTTCAAGGTTATTTGCAGCCCGGGCCACGAAAGGAAAAGCTTCTTAGTTTACAGGCCTTCTCTTGCTGCTTTCGCTTGGCAAAACAATACGAAAAAAACGGAAATCTTTCACTTCACGCATGGGAAACTCGAAGCGAACGTGTATCGGTTACGCGTGTTGCTAGAGAGAAGTAGTGTACGATTTTTAAGGGCGAAAACGGTCAAGATGACTGATAAGAGAAACACACGCACCAAGGTAAGGTGAAGCGTACCATGCTACTATCTGCAATGTCGGTGAAGTTCGATACCACGTCGGTTATGATACGGTACGGTGAAGGTTTTAATCTTATCTTTGCCTAGCGCAAAAAAAAAACATAGGAATATCAAAATAGAAGCCACACCTAGATGTACGTGAGCTGTTTTTATCGCGAACTTCAGATGCATCGTACAGGGCAAATCTTTTTTTCACAACAACAAACTCTTATCAGAGATACACACATGATTGTGTGAGCCACTTTTTGTATGGTCCGACACATTGTGCGCTGAAAGTAACTCATTGTGATTGGTTTTTGCGTATTCAAATGCACCTAAAAACGGTTGCACGTTTAACGTGCAAGGGATTGAGTTGTTTGTTGATTATGTTTTACTATGTTTACGTAGTTTATCACGTTTAATCATACAGCGAGTATTTAGTTTTCAGTTCCTATTTCGCGTTGCTCTTTTCCATGTTTATCGCACGTTATGTGCGATAAAATAAAATAAAAATCTTGACCTCACGATGCCAGCTTACGGCTTCTTAATTTTATATTCGGTATATCAGTAGCAGCATATAGATGTGTTTTGCTCCTTCTACTGAATTCTCGCATGTGTTTTATGCTTGACTGAATTCTTAATCACCCCACACCATCGTCCCGGTATCGTTGCGTCACACCCTTGTATGCATCACCATATCACCGACAGCCAACAACATCATAATCATCATTTCCGACCAGACATGTCTCGCCGATTCCGGTCGGCGGCAAAACATGTGGATTCCATCTGGCAGACTGGCGGGTTGACATACAATTTGCATGCAGATAATCTTCAACGTCTACGATTCCTTCCAGTCTCACTAGCCTTTCCTTCGCAGCACGAATCTAATCAACAGCAGCATCCAAAAAGTAACACCGAAAACAGTGTGGAAATCTAAAAATGGCAACAAAGTAACATCGACCATTGACGGGATCGTCCATTACGGAAAATGAAATTCCACCCCGTAGAGGATTGCAGCACAAAAAAAAGCAAGAGCACCACTGTATGCTGCGGTGATTAATATTCATTAAAAATCCCATTTACGATGACACCTCCACCAGCATCGCAGTCACGGGGTGATGGTAGTGAGATAAGCTTTCGCGTGCGGATGGCGTTTAGCCTTGAGAAGCGTATTTGGAAGTGTTTTTTTGGCAGGTTTTTTTTGCCATCCTGCTGGTTGCAATTTGTCATCACACAATTTGGTGATTTTCTTTTATTGTTTCAGCGAAATGTTTCTTGCGTCATCTACGGTATCAATTTCTTATGGAACTATCAGTAGACAAATCGTGTCAACGATAGCCTCTTCAGTGATGCCCTGTGGTAGTAGTGTTTTAATTACCCGATTTTCGCTTCTCCCGCTCGACGATGACAGTTTTCGGCCGCTTGATGCGCAACGATCGGCGCCGGATCGAGCGTAGGAATGCTTCCGGCATTCGGCTAAACTTCGGCGTTTCCGGTGGTGCCTTCCGTTCGGGCAGGAAGAAATTTTTCACCGCAAGCATCGTCATGGTTGTGGATCAGGATGTTTACTTTGTTCGAATGTATGTAAGTGTATGTGGGTGTGATATATTTTTGCACAAGTTTTTTATCTCTTCTTTTCACTCCTTTGTTTCTATTTTGTTTATCAAAGACACGTGCCTTTGTACGGTCTTGAGAATGAAAAACACGCCACTGATACACTATAATTGATGGATTAATTTTTTACAGCACCACACACACACATACGGCTTCTTTTTGGCGTAAAATATAAATTATTGGCGTGTTTGAACACTCGTTTTCTTATTTTGGCTGCACAGAACTACCTCGACGGTTTCGCTAAGCACGGATATTACTACACTATTTTCTTTGGTTGCTGCACTACAAATTTTTCCCAATTTGCATCACTATATTTTTACTTTTTTGGCAAATTTAATCCCAGATTAACGGTGCTCGTTTTCGACACGACCTTCACCGTTGCAGCCGATATCAACCACAAGACATTCGGTTTAGTTTAGAACACACACGGGGCTATGCAGCTTGGAGCTAGGCAGAAATGAGCCACACCACGTGCAATGTGGCTGATTAATGTCGACACATTCCGATAAATTTGGCACCTAGCAGCACCTTTTTGGTAGTGGTGTTCAAAAGCTGTCACTGTTTTATTTTGGTGAATGCATCATCATCAGCACGATCATCCACCACCACACGACACAAAACGGGCCAGATATACGCGGGCACGGAATCACTCTCTGCTGGGCTTGATAGTAAATGGCTCATTGTCGCCGTTTCCACACGATGGTCCACATTTTTCACAACAAATTTTTGTGCACAGCTATTTGGCAACTAGTTTTCAGCATGCTCAACGTAAACGGAATGTACGCAATAGGGTTACACAATCAAGCCCATGCGTAAACTGCCAATCGTAAACATTTTCTACTTGATCGAACTCACAAAATGCACCGAACGCATCTATGTTTTTGACGACGACCGGCACTGCCAACACGTCCGACTGCCACGAATGATGCTGAGAGACTCACGAGTCACGATCGAAGCATACCATGGGTGAGTTGAATTACGGCCGAAACCGGAGAGAATCAACCACCGTTTACGCTCTCTTTCGCTACATTCTATCCCCCTATGAGGGTTCCGATATCAATTGTGTTGGTTTGCAATCGTAAATTCTTATTCATAAACGTCCTGACCATTTGATAGTTAACAATACGCTTGTACAACTTTTATTCGTTGCTTTTTTGTCTGTTATAGTTAATTACCGCAATAAAAACTGAATCGTTGATATTCATATTCATTTTCACCATCATATGGGATAATTCAAAGGATAATTCGAAACACCTGATTGAACATTAAACGTTTGTTAAGCTTAACTTAAGAGTTGAAAGAAATAAGAGAATGTCTTAATTATTTGAAAGAAATGATGCTTTTTTTCTAAAACATGTCCATATTCTACGACTTTCGGCAAAATCATTATGCTACAGCAACCCTCTCCAAAAAAAACTCATTTGACGTTCACTTTCTCTCTCCAAATACGGATGACTCTTGCTCTCTCGATGTTGAACAACAAAACGAAAAAAGCCGAAGGGTAAAATTGAAGCGTTTCAGGCACTCACAAACCTTCAAGCGTTTCTTCACTCACGCACACATCTATGCGATGCATTCAAACGCTAGAGCAAATTTGGAAAAGCATTGTTCAAAAGTTAACATATTTCAATGAAGATTATTTAGTTCACCTATAAAGCTTACTTGTTTGATAAAAATAAAAATAAAATAATTACAGTAAAATGAATATTAGATAAAACTTGATTTTAATTTTTTCAGGTAAATTTAAATATAAAAAAATGCAGCACAATACTATTACCCGTTTATCAATGTAGTTCAATTAAGTAGAACAAGTGGACAAGAATAAAAAAATAAAATCAAATGAAAAAATATCACCCACGAGAATAACCATCATATCGAACTTTGTATGACCCAATGCACTTCAGCTGCAGTTCTTTTTTTACCATCTTTCCCGTTCGGCATCCAACATATCGTGGTGCTAGACTTGCTCTTGAAATACTCCCCAGCTTTATCTATTTTACCGGCTGACCTTTAGAAGCAAACACCACGAACACAGCACACTGACTCACGAACCGGTTCCGGTACTGAGATGCTTCTTTAGCACCATCCGAAAAACAAGCAACAACCGCAACGGCAGATACTCTTAGCGCCAGCATAGATATTGCATCGTGCATTGAATTTACATTCCAATGAAAAAGAAGCGTGGAATAAAATCTGGTAGAAATACATTAAACTGAAGCTACCCGACAACCGCAAACACAAACACAGGCCAACTGCTGTCGTGTGTAAAAAGAAACCGGGTATCGAACGTTCATTACCATATCTGGAAGCCCGATAGTCTTCGCCTACGAGCAAATACCTCACGGATTGAAGCCTTCAGCTAGAACGCGAAGCCTCTTCGACCATGCTGCTCGGTGGTGCCCGTTCCGACCGGGTGGCAACATTATGCTTCACGATCACCAACTAGGTGGTGGTTTTCGAAAGGAATGAAACGGATCGCACATTGCGCGATGCGAGATGTCAGGTCCTTGGCGGGCGATATGCGTGGGTTGTTAGAAGGTGGACATTGAAAGTTATCTTGTGGGTAGAGAGTGAGGTCTTCTTGAAGATTTCTTTTCCGGTTCAAAGCAATACCACACGCCTTGTGGAGCATAGAGGAAAGTAATGGTCATAGACAAATAGGTGAAGCACTATGGGTTTTCCATTTAACTCCCAGTTCAACAGTCGATAAAATACAGAAAAATGGGTCTCGCCTATTTGATATTTGAAGGGTATGCCGCATCACAGATTATTTATTTCTTTTAAAATGTTTTTTTCTATTAGTTATTGGAGAGAGCGAAAGAATAATCTTAAAATGAAAGTAACGATAGCAGGAAGTGAAAGAATTTTATTCACATTTCTATAACTATGTGAAAGGTTAAAGGATTTAAGTTTAAATTTTATGTACAATGAATAAATTCTTACAAGCTTCCAAAAACTCACGATTCTACACGTTCTAACGAGCAGAAGTAACCTTAACAGCCAAGCATTTTGAAACGAACCTGCAAAGAAAGACATAAAAAGATAAAATCATTAGTAAGTAAAAAAATCTAGTTTAAACTGCACTAGAAATCGAAACAAACAAAACGTGAGTTGAAGTAGATCATTTGATATGTTTTCATATAATAAAAAATACTCGTAAGACTCCCTGACTTTCAATTTTAATAATGTCCCTTTAAACCTTCGTTCTTGTGATATTTTATGCCTAATTACACTGATAAATAAGTCCAAACAATGCACCTGAAGAATGACCCACAGTAAAAGACGCTAATAATCTCCGACGAAAGCTGATGGCACCCCTTAAAAGAAAGGGGTTACTCGTAGCAGATCCATGCAATTGAGGGGCGTTTTCTTTTGGTCATTTCGGGCCACAGTGGTTAATCAAATTTAAATAATTACGAGACACACTTTTTTGCGGTCTCTCATCAGCTACCTGTATTTACTGCTCTCGTACCGTTAACCCAGAGTACGCAAAAGAAAGCAACCATTTCGCGTCACACGTTAGCTCGATTGCGTAATTAATCTCCCTGACGATTCATAATTTATCTCCATTTATACGTTTCGCTATCGGGCAAACTGTTGATATCGGGAGTGAAGCATGGAAGTTCGGTGGAAGAAGATACGTCGTCTCAGCTGATGAGTGCATAAAATATTAACTATCATAATCGGAGCTGGGCGGNCTACCTGTATTTACTGCTCTCGTACCGTTAACCCAGAGTACGCAAAAGAAAGCAACCATTTCGCGTCACACGTTAGCTCGATTGCGTAATTAATCTCCCTGACGATTCATAATTTATCTCCATTTATACGTTTCGCTATCGGGCAAACTGTTGATATCGGGAGTGAAGCATGGAAGTTCGGTGGAAGAAGATACGTCGTCTCAGCTGATGAGTGCATAAAATATTAACTATCATAATCGGAGCTGGGCGGGCAGCAATAACGGGTCAATCGCTGCCAAAACTGGAACGAACTCGGATGGTGAATATTGAAGAAGTATTATTATGAAGCATTTCCACCAAATCATACCTTAGCGCGTGCGATGACTACATTGTGACGTAAGGCACTCACACCGTATATAGCTGAAGCAGAAGATAAGAACCAAAGAGATACAAAATGTGTCGGTATTGATGGTAGCGGCATAAACATAAACGAAGCGGAATCAGATAACGATGCAAGTAGCGCGCATAATCGTAACATCACAACATGTTCCCGGGAGGTAACAAGAAAGTGGAATTGCAGCAACAAAAAAAGCAGTGCCTGAAGAAGATGAAAAGTAAAGAACTGCTTTTACGCTTGGGAGGCAACAACCAAACGATGCTCTAGACTGAACCAGACACGGGTATATGCAGTCAGATATGCTATCCTACATACATGCATTCTGGTGCCAGAGATGCAAACGAAAGGAAGAAATAAATCGGCACCAACACCCTCCCATCGTTATGTTGCCGCACACGATAAGAACGTGCACACGAGGCATGTTCGTACGTGCGTGTAATAAACGAAGGCTACATTAATGAGTCAAGTTTGTGTAGTAGCAAAAAAAAAACACTCACATTTTGCCCCTAAACATGAAAGGAGCAAACACATGCACAAGAACGAAAATTTATTACCCAGAAAGGTTCTTCTAGTCTAGTGAGTTTGCTTTCTTCTTAGTGAGAGCAAAACGCATGTGAAAAAAAAGTTTGGTAGGTATTGTTTTCCAATGAGCAACTTTACTTAACCCAAAAACTATGATAAAACAAAGATAATTGCATCCCAATCTGCCACGAGAACAGTTCTTTTTTGCCACCGACAAAGTTTGGCATATCGATTTGTGACGATAATAGCTATCCCTTTAGCATGAAGTGTGTGTAAAGTGCCTTCCAACTTTATTATACTTTGTGATCCGAGAATGTCTTACGACATGCCATGCAGATTGGGAAAAGTTTTTCTCTAGAACAGGATAAAGTTTTGTTCCCGAAAATCAATAGCTAATAAAAAGAGAATAATGAAGGCTTCTGCTGAGGCTTGCTAAGGAAATATGAAAGGAACAAGGCGCAGAAGATACGGCACATTACAGAACCTCGCAATTTATTCGTCAGATAGAAAACTAATTTTACTTTTACCAAGGAAAGTATGATTGATCGCAATCGACTAATACCAGTAGGGTTATTCGCTTGTTTTTTTTCCACCGTACCGAAAGAGTCAAGAACAAAACAAACTTCCTTCGTGTGGTGCATACATCACCATTCGCTGTCGGAACAGCCCGTCATTTGCTTTTAAATTTGGTTGTTAATTGCATCGACCTATCGTGCTGTTTTGCCATTTAGATTGATTTGTTGATCCTGTTCCTTTGCCGATGCGCATTTCGATGCTTTCCCATCCTTGTGCACCCTGATATATCCCTTTTTGCCGGCACCTTGTTGCATAAGGATGCATTTGCTTTTCCCTGTAGAATGCTTATCGCAAAACACACCCGATCAGCATCCGATAGCAAAGCGGTGAGATTGAACGCGATATGGCAATAAACGGAATCGATTAGTTCCAAATTGATGTACAAACAGTAATTTCATCCTAGTACTAGATCCTTTTTTTTGTGTTCCCGTGCAGCCAAATTGCCATTTTTGCGAAGGGAAAACAACATTAAACCCGTTCGCCTTGGGATTAATTTTGGAAATGGCATGTTCGCCGTTCCCAAAATCCCATCATTCAGCAAAAAGTGTTCGATGTCGTGTTTTTTATTACTGTGGCCAACCGTTGTTTCAAGGGTTACGCAGTTAAATGGTGCAAGGAAGAAGCGCTACGCGAATGAAGCTATCGATTGACCCAGTTCGACAAGAACATAAAAAATCCCGTCCAAAAAGGGTTAACCCATCTCAACGATCTCGCGAAACCATCCTTTAGCATCGAAACGTCCCTACCAAACTCAGCAACACGACCTAGAGGGACCAATTTTAAGATAAACCTCAGTCAAGGACCACCTTGATCTCAATGTGTCTTTTTTCTTCTTGTCTTATCCTCCCCGTTGGGTGTAAAAAATTAATTTCACGCAAATTTGTCAGCCGTTGCCAATTTTTGGCTACATCTGGTGGCACATTACAAGACTTACGTACGCCAATTGCGCTGTCTGGTAAGATAAGAAGCATTGTCTTGGCCAGGTAGGTACGGTTAGCGAACCCATCTGATGGACGCACACTATCCTTCTTGATGGGCATGAAATTTAATTGTACTTTTGTTGACATTTATGTGAATTTATTTACTTTTTGTCGAACCTCCAACCAGGCACGCTGTGGTAGTGGGGTACGGTTAGGTTAAGCTTTCGCGCTATACTGGGTCACTCCTTCCAGAACGCAACCTGAACGAATGCAATAACCTTTTCCCGATACCAGAAGTGGTCATAAAGTGTCAAAACCGATCGATTCCACCGGAACCGACCGATGGCGGCATCGTAAATTTTTTGCGTTGCCGGGTACGATGGAATGACTACTGTACCACTAAACCTGGCCACGCTAGTAGCATTTTGATGCGCAAAAGACGTCACGCTTGTATTCGCGAGCGTAGCCGAACGTACCGGGAAGAACTACGCGGTGTGAAGAACCTTTTATGGATGCCACAACTGCATCTACTCTTAGGGCCGATTACGATAGCTTCTTCATGCACGACGTAAGAAATTCTTCGCACATCCATACACCTCTGAAAGAAAATTGCACGTGAGTCGTAAAAATGTGTGATTTATATAGCGGGCTATTCTACTGCTTCTAGCATGCCCATCGAAATATTCGCCTGGCGCTGCTAGAATGGTATTCCGTTTATTGCATTCTGCTGCCATCACCTTTGGCCACACATCGCCGACGCTAACCGATCATCGCTTCATGAGAATGTCGGTAGTATTATTACCACCCAGCCACACACATGCAGGAACTTCTAAATGTGTTCGTGACCTAGATTTTTGGGGCAAATTCCTTACGCGTCGCGCTATATCCGCATTCGGGAACTTTTTTGTGACGGCGGCAAACAGTAACGCAACTCGTAATTCATTTCAATTCCCCAAAGGGAATGCGAAAAGTCAAGCATCAGGAAATTGGTATCGAAAGCTACCTGTGAGGGTATAACCTTCTTCGGTACGAATTTAAACATTAGTCCTCCAAGACATCGCTACAGAGGTACTGCACCCGTTCTGTAGTAGATACAACGAATTGTTATTACGAATGTTATTTCAAATATGTAGACGATAGCAAAGGTCGTTCTGAAATCGATCGTAAAGGGTTGCATATTGAAATTGCCTGGATGTCGTGCCGGATTTTTGCAATAAAAATGTTATTAACTGTATGATCTTTCGCTTAATTATAGGGACGGATTGAAACATCCAAATAATCATACATTTGGATCGCGGAATCGATATGCCAAGATGTAAATATACGCTCAGACCAATTTCTGGTAGGACCCTCCACATTTTTGAAGAATTTCACGCTCTCGTGGCTCATTACAAAAGGTTCGCTTATCTTCAAATCTAAATCGTGCTTCTTGTCCTCTCCGTTGTAACGTGCACTTCCCTAGCCATTGCCTTCGAATAGAGTTTCACCAATCTTGGGACCTCGATAACAGAAAAAGACCACAAACCCCTGATGGAAATAAATGAAACATCGCAAGTTAACATGACAAGGGATTACGCATGCTGGTTTGCGTGATGTTTCTAACAAGAAATCTATGCACGTGCGTGTGCGCACCGAGGCCTAGTTCCGGAGTGGTTAAGCTGCACGCGACGCCGTTGTGTCATCGTCATCTCCAACGAACCAGGCCCAGGCTGTGGAGGCGACCTGTTTCTTCAACATTCCGCTTCGCATTTCCGTCCTCCATAGGTATGCTTTCAGTTATGTTTCAATGCAGTGGGAGGTCACCAAATAAAACGAGTCTCGTCGTCTTCCGGGTACAGAGGNGGTGTTTCTAACAAGAAATCTATGCACGTGCGTGTGCGCACCGAGGCCTAGTTCCGGAGTGGTTAAGCTGCACGCGACGCCGTTGTGTCATCGTCATCTCCAACGAACCAGGCCCAGGCTGTGGAGGCGACCTGTTTCTTCAACATTCCGCTTCGCATTTCCGTCCTCCATAGGTATGCTTTCAGTTATGTTTCAATGCAGTGGGAGGTCACCAAATAAAACGAGTCTCGTCGTCTTCCGGGTACAGAGGTCGTACACGACCTCCGTCAGGTCGTCCCCCAGCTGTTAGTTGGCTTATCTTTCGTTCGTTATCGTCGGTGGTACCTTGCTGTATCATGTTAAGCAATGGTTGCGCACCTTCCGTACAGATTAATCATAACTGCAAGACATACGTGAACGTTTCGGCGGTGTCTGTCTGGCACTGTCATCTTCACACACGCCCCGATGCGAGATGGCGTGCGTGGAACCATAATGCAGCAATGCTTTTGAACCTTCAAACCAGGAAGACGTATGCAGACATGCAAACAATCAAGCGAGAGGAACCAGGAGGTCACATATCGCTTTAATGCGTTCCTGACAGGAACGTGTTTATTCAGCCCAACACGCCACCCTCATTTAACCTGTGTCGGTGTCTGCTTTCTCCAAAAAATGGAACTAAAATCATCTACTCCAGGTAGTAGTCGTGTACCGTGCGCAATTCTCCTCACGGGTAATCGAGTAGCAAATTTCTCCCATCGACAGTCACGAATTCTTAAGTCGTACACCAAACATTCGCACAGCTACGTGGCTAATTAATGGGGCACGCGAAAATTGAACATACCGAGCACGGCAGATGCTTCATTGGAGATCGTGAGTAGTTAAAAGAAATACATTCTCTAGCCCTCCGGTTCGGATCGTATGTTAGTGTGCAGAAAGCGGAAGCCATGATAGCGATTGCCATTGTGCTGACGATTGTGAAGCCGCCTGGAGAACAATGGCGTAATGCTGGGACTCTAGTCCCAGTCTAGATGTTTTGCTGGGGCCCTCAGCAAACCTAATCGCAACCGGTGTTGAGGTTAGCGGACCGCGTGAAAATTTACGATGCTTCACCTATAACAGCATAACCCTCCACTCGCTGGATGGGTCGTGTTTATGTGTGTGTTTGTGTGTGTGTGCCACACAAAGAGGTGGGTGTTAAAAACTCTATTACGCGAGCATACGAAAGTTCAACGGCGGCGGTAGGTGATATGATTAATGTTTCTATTTTACTCCTAATCCAGGAAGCACACACACACAGCAGGTCGGCTTAGCAGCAGTGGCAGGTAACCGCTGCTAATGTTGCGCGAATAACCACGGACGATGCGTGTTTGTTGCTTCTGTTGCATGTTGGAGGATGAACGAAGAGAACTATTTGAATAATTTATGATGACTTTATTTTCAACCGTGAACTGTACGAAATCTAAAATTAGATTCGCTTTTCGCGATATGATTGTTCTAGAGCAATTAAATAATATTTTAAATTAAGGAAAAAGGAGTAATAAAAACACGTTAGCCACTTCCTATTGTTTACCATGCTCTAGAATAAGATTCCTAGTTAAAATAATCTCGTAACATAGCAAATGTTCAGTCACGCTCATAATTACCCAATCAATCATGTGATCTACTTGAATGTTTACAAAATTACATTTTAAATGATCAGTGCTGATTATTACTTCACCAACCAACCTGCGTACCCGGTGGAAGGGTTTCCATAATAACAACAAAAAAGTATCTTATTTCCGGTTTGAAGCGACCAAACGCTGATCAAAATCATAATACCGTCCGTCTCCGGATACCGTTCGCGTGACCATACTTAATCAAATTGGTATGCCACTGAGACGTCCTGTGCTTGTCATCAAATGCAACCCATGCCACCGGTGACGGAGCATACAGGATGGATCATTAAAATATAATTCGTTAACAACAGAAACATAAACACACACGCGCGCGCGTACACATATCACACAGTGGTCAAAAGCCGCTCTCGCACCATGATCGTTGCACCGTCGCCGTGTGGTGCATTTTTCAACGAACCGTAAGGACGGACCTTAAATGGACAGCAAAAGAGTTGCCAGGTGCTGGGGAGTGGGTAACACGATGACCACCACTATTATATCCTGTAGCTGCAGTTTCGCTTCCCATTCAAGCGTATCCCAATAATCTAATGAGCCCTTCGGGCGATACACACCATCGTTCCCTCCCTGCTGAATGTTTGTCTATGAGGCAGTGCCTTAAAATCGCCAGTTATGCGGAGCAGGCCCATATAGCAAATAACCGATTGGTAACGGTTTTTCTCGCGAATGAACTCCCGGGAACTGTACGATAGGCTGGACATAAGGGATGACGTACGGTGAAAGTGAAATGAAAATATTTGGACAATCGGTTTGACCGGTCAGCTTTGAATTGATCGAGCCGATACTATTGTGTCCCACCCGGGGTGGTGAGTTTATTCACCCCGTTTGTTTGGTTTGACTTTGAAAAAAAAAAACACAAACACACAAATGAGAGAAAGGGATGAATGTTGGTGGTTGGAGGATTCTGCTGATAAAAGCTCGGGCGAAGATAATTATTCTTCACCGCAGGATGGCAGCCAAATTTGCCATATCATGAGCGTGTGCCATTATAATCGATCGGAGACCATGTCGAGGAAACTGGAACCCCCGGTAAAAGGCCGGCAAGAAAGTAAGTGGTCAAGTCTCTACCAGCGATCTCCCTTGTCAGTTGCTAGATAATTCAGCACTGACGGTTGAAAAATGGTGTGGTTGAATTTTTAGGGGAAAATATACACATTTTCCAACGAATGTACGGCACACGCAAACATCGGGCCCAAGCCTTTTCTATTTTATGCTGGTGTTGTGATGATCATAAATTTTCCCCGGAAGCAAATAAATTCGCAAAATGACCTACATCTCATGCCGGCACCATCAGGGTAGTTTTATTGTTATTGCTTTTGTTTGAAACGTATCGCAAAATCAAACCCAAATCAAAACAAATACAAACCAAAATCAGGAATACTTAATATTTATTTTGTAGTCTGGTGAATATACAAATTTTATTAGCGGATGCCGTAAATCAGGTTTCGGACAATGGAATGCCGGCTGTGTTTACCCGTATGACATAAAAAAGTATCGCTTTCGGCAAAAAAAAAATCACCATTAAATTGTCCAGTTTTGACTGCTCGCTAGGCTAATCCGACAGCATCTGCACGCGGCATGATTTAAGTTATAATATGCAACACTTATTAAAGTGCGTATCATAACCGAATCGTATATGCAATTATGTAACCCAAAGCTAAAAAAACAACACTTCTCGTATGAAACCACAGGACACCGGTAAAGGCATCATCGAAATAATAATAATAATATAGACGCATACCAACAAAAAAAAAACACACACACCCATAACCAAAACAGAACCAGCGTGATACGATAATCAGCGGGTCCGGGAGCCAGAAAATGTGACAATCACGTTGCGCCCATGTCACCGGCAATGCACCGCGGGTGGTACAAAAAAAGGGGACGATTGCAACGGATTGCAGTGCACTTTTTTCCACGTTCCCTGCTCACGTTCTACAGGCACCCGCATTAGCTGCCCCGATAGGCCAGTGCTTCTTCTGTACCGAGAAATGATACGACGATGATGCGGCTTTAATAAGCGCGAAAACATTACGAAGCGTACTCCCAGGTGGGTAGCACAATCAGCAGTTTTCTTCATTATTCTGTATGCAAGTCTGTGCTAAAAAGGAGTCGTCCTGTATCGGTGAAGCTTCCTTTTTCCATTGCGCACCCATGAGCGCAAAAGGACCCGCGAGGATGGGATTTGATGCTGTGAGCGGGTTATTCTAATCCTTTCGTTCCATCCGACTGTGATAACCTGCTGGGTTTACCCCTTTTTTTGGGACTTTGGTATCCCTTTTTTTTAGGATGTCCTCCTGTTACGGATTGGATTCATTCAGTCCCGTTCTGCATTATCTCTCACCTGGGAAAGGTGCATTTTAATTAATTTGATTTGCATCGGCCATAAACACAATGGCGGGAATAAATGAAACAACGGTTGGAAAAATCCGATAAAGGATAGCAGCAATAGAAGATATGCATGAGGCAAGAAACACCACCATTGTTAAATGATCTAGCGAACGGATCGCGCGATTCGTGATGGTCGAGCTGGTAAAGGATAACAACAACACCGCAAAGCGCAACAACCGACGCGAATCTAATGTTGTTTTGTTATTTCTGCTAGCGCTTTGTTTCGTACGATAGCCCTTCCACAAACAAACAACGGACTCGGGCAAGCTTAGGGCGAAAGTATCCGTATGCATTTTTATGACCATCCACCGGCCAAGTCCTTCGGGCCGGTCGGTGAAGTACCATCGAGAAGTGGTCCTTCTCGTGCACTACCGGCACGTGTCCCAGTTTGCCGAGCGTCTCTGGTGTGTGCCTTGCATGAACCTCCCCGTGTGCTCCGCGTTCTGCACACGGTGAGCCCAGGTTCGAGTGTCCTTACGCGCTTCAAAGGGCCGTGCGTTCTAATAATAATCATAATAATAATTCCATTCCGTTAAGGTCGGTATGGAAATGGAAACGCACTCAAGTGACGCAGTCGGACCGAATTGGACGACGATTGTTTTAGTGGAGAGTCTCTGTATGGCGTACAAACCAACCTTTTCCGGAAGCCTTTGCAGAATAATAACAGCAGCTACCTTCGCACACAGGATCGGTTGCGATGTTCGATCCACCATGTACGTTTACAGAAAGTGGCTGGGAGAGAACGGTAGAGTTCCTTACCAACGAGAAGAGTTACTGTATGAAAGTGCTGAACTTTTCCCTCTTTGGACGTTGCTAGGAATACGAACGTTGTAGGTCACTACTGTTGGTTGTCCTCCCCCAAGGCCCAGGTGTGTTGGTGTTCAGGTGTTATCGATCTCGAACGAAAGTTCATTTGAACACGATTTATGCAAATAGGACGAAGCATGTGGTTTTTACTGTCATGGATACAGCGTTTACTGTTTTCTGCTGCCAGGGATCGTTATCTTTTAAAAAGTAATCAAATAAATCTGTTCACCGGTGTACAGTTTACTCTAAAAGTTTACCTTAAAGGAAGTTTAGCGATACATGCCTAAAAGATTAAAGGGAGATACAGCTTGATATATTCTTTGGAAAGAGAAACATAATACAGTTATTTAAAATAAATTAAACCAAATTAGACTTATCCAAAGGTGAAGTTGAAAGTGTGGACTATAAAAACACTCCGCTCAAATATCCTTGACCTTCTAGTTACAACAAAACATAAACAAAAAATCGATTTATCAAATCAATAAGAATGGATTTGAAAAATCCTTCAACACATCTTACTTTTGAATTTAAACGATACAATACATAACATAACTTTACATAAAGCATGAAATATATCCATCAACCATTTATCATAGGATGGTGGAAGTGTGAAAGAAGAATGTCCTATTATCTCCAAAGTCCCTAAATTTGTTTCTCAAAAATTATGCAACATTAAATGGCCAGCAAATCATGTCATTACGTTACAGTGCGAAAGTGGAAACGCTTGTTTTCTGCCCATTAATTCCGATGCCGGTGGTCGATAAATTATGTCCCAAGCTTCACTATGCCCGGTCACAGGACACGATCATTTAGCACTTAGCGTGCTTAACCAGCCTGAGTAATCGAGCATTAATTAAGCCTGGTTCACTTTGGATCTCGCGTAATGAGCCTCGTTGGCGTGATGTCCTTGGCGTGATGGGAGACGGCTCCAAAGGAAATGAAAATGACAATGCAACTTCTCGAAAGCAATTGCAGGTTAGAACTTCCAGCTCGTTAGGATTCCAGCTGCTCCGCGATAAGTATAGGAGGGCGCCTCTTAAAAGGCTGCACTTATCATGTGTTTCTTTATTCCAACGGGTAAAAGGACTCAAGGTTTCGTTTGCCTGATAGGCATTTGGAGTTTTGTTTCGATTTCGGTGAAAGTGTGTGTGCGTGAAGTGGCGGCTCGTGACATTTTCGACGTGCGCTGTGTACATCCTTGTAGAAAGCCACGTGCCTCCTTTTGTCAACATAATCATGCCACAGTCAGCTGGTTTTACAATGCAGGATGATTTGTGATGGTCGCATACTGTGGATATTGCGTAATTGTGCGATAAGAAAAGAAAGAGAGAGAGAGAGAGAGAGAGAGAAAAACTCATAATCAAACCGTCGAAATATGCCGCAGCGTAACAAATGGTTGGTTTAATTTCTTAGTTCGCTGATTTTCGTCGCTTGTTTGCCATTTGCCACAAACCACGTGCACATGGAGGTCCATCGTTTGACGATGGCTAGTCGGGGCACGCTTCAAAACCCGTCAACCGAACGTGTGATCATTTGTTAAAAGTTGGCCATAAAAATCACCACATCGCAGAGTGAAAGGGTCGCCCGAAGCTATTGAACGGGCTTGCGCATGTGTCGCGTTTGTCGTCGGTTTGGCCTAAAGCGAATAATTATTGGAAAATATTTACGCTCATTATTGTGTGATCTCGGTGTGGCCGTGTGCAAACGCTGCAACGAAGCTAAAGGGCGGCTGCGGTATGGATCTTTCATTAATCATAGAATGATTTGCTTCCGAAGCTTTTACGCTACGCCACAGCGTAACGTTTGCGCCCCTTGATCTCGTGTCAGTGCATTTTATTTGTTTTTTTTTGTTTAATTTACAGTGCCGAAGGGAACTGAAAAACCATTACTACACCACTATTGACACGGTGGATAGGCTTACGTGCGGTAACATTAAAAAAGGAACATCAATAGATTTCCCTGGAAAAAAATGTAATTAATAATATTTCCGCAAACTCTTTTGCTTGACATTAAAAAAAAAACGATTGCATTGAATTGCGAACCTTACGTTTCACTGCAAATAGTAAAATGTGGTTTAAAAACTGTTCAGGTTCATTTCGGGAAAGGCATAAAGGTATATCAATACATCATTAAATTGTACAGCTAAAAGGCAGCTAATGATGGAATGAAAATCAATGGAACAGAATAGCTATTTTTATGTCTTGCAATCAATTTTCAAACTGAACGTTAAAAATCACGTCTCTTTTAACGGTTCCTCTGTTGGCGCTTGCCATTACATACGCTCTGAACCATTTATGAAGTGTTTTGCTGAGGTCAAAAAAATAAAAGCACCGTTTGTAAAAAAATTATCTCTTCAGCAGCTCGCGGCACAAACTAGAACGCCGATTAGCTTCCTAACGAGAGCAGCCCACCAGTACTGGCAGTAGTAGTAGTAGTGTGGTTGTACCCATGCGGGTTATGCTGCTATATCTTAATTATTACATCGCGCAACCGTCTGGCGCACGCGATTCGTAACTGTGTTACAATGATGAACGTACGGGAAATTGCCCCACCAAGCGATGCCATTCGGTCGTAAAACCTAATTTGAAAATTATAGCAAAAGCACTCAAACTGTACGTGAGCTGTTGCTGTTTCCCTAGCTATTCTCGATTTATGCTCCATATGCAAACGCATTAACGAAACCGAAAACAATGGCCGGTGGTGTGAAATGACAGCACCGAAACATGAGATTGTAAGTGATAGAATGAAACGAAAAATGAATAATGAAATGCAATAAAATAAAAGTCCGTTCGGTGAAAGTGACACAACCGTAATTAAGACGTCCGCTTTTTTTTTCGGGGGATGTTTCGTGTCCTTGTTTCACCTTCCTTTCCCGGGGTGCGTGCGATTGTGTTTGTGTACATACATAATCACTTTCTATTTGTCCTTACTAACTTATGCACGTGTCCCGTGTCAGATTTTTATTATGCTTTCTTGAATGACCGCACGCGAACTGGAACATGTCATGCTTTTTTTGGGGTATTTTTCATTCAGCAGATTGTGCAGATCTGCCAATGATGGCGTACGAAACAAAAGTGATCGGTTTGATTGGCAAAGCCACTTGAACTAATAAAATTTGGGGTCGAGATGCACGAACAAAAAAAAAGGAACCAAAAATGACCAGGTGTGGATGGTCTTTTTGCTTTTAGGTTGTTTTTTTTTTTGCAACACACTCACACAGCAATGGAATTAGAGAATGCAAATTTACACACTTAGAAAACCACTGCAACAGCACGTGGTTTTCGCTCGTATGTTTGGCACGTTAAATGCCCTTTGGGATGAAATTTTTACACAAAAAAAAACTCTCAACAACTCCTCAAAAAACCAAAACCCGCACTTAGCGAGAATGGTGAACGAGTAGCACTACCGCCAATCTAACATCCTCTCCGAATCCTTTTGAAGTGGTCCTGCTATAACGTGCTTCACGCAATCCTCGAGCACCCGATTTGCCTTTTTTTTTTGTTCTCGTGTTCCGAGTTGCAAAAACACAACTACATGCTAAAATCACACAATTCGCCGACCCTGCACTGTACAGTTATCCCTCCGTACGCATAAAATGGTATGCAATTTGTAGGTCTTTGTCCCTGACAGGCACTTGGCAGTTTTTTTTCCCTTTCCCTGTTAGGCGCTTCATGTCACTCACGTCACTCAAAGTGCAGCGTGCTGGTAGCTGGTTGCCCACCCAATGGATGGAGAATTAGTAGCAAAAAAAAACATAACACCAATCCACCAAGGTCCTCTTCTAATACAACATTACGTACGGAAGGATGCAATATGGTACGACACTGGGTGTATATGATGCTGATGTACGTTCCATTTGCCGGATTTCCCGGGCTACCTTTTTCATGTTTTTCGCATGAATGAACATGAAGAGGATCAGAAGATACGACTGAGCGCAACAGTTTTTTTTTCCTTCGTAAAACGTCAATATCAAAAACAAAATAAAAAAACAAGAAAAAGGACGACATCAAACAAAAATCTCGAGAATCGAAATGTTGGTGCGCATTTGGTTCGTTACGTATTCGTTTTTGGCTTCCGGGTGTCGGTTTAAATGTTCAAACATCTAAATGCGTATGCCCCACCGACGAATACGAATTACAACTCGGGGGAAAAAAGCAAAATTTTCCCAATTGCTGAAAGTATTAAAAAAAACAAGAATCGTTTTCATGATATCATTACAAAGGAGTTTTTTTCTTCTCCAACTCTAATACGTTGTATGTATCATTCCATGTTCCATGTGTTTGTTTTTTGTTTGCTTCCCTTTTATTCCTGCACAAAAAGCAGCACTTTCCGGTCAGTGCGTGCGCGCGCGATCGCGCATTCTTCTGCGAGACAATCAGATTAACCGATTCCGAGGGTCAAACGAATGCTCTGGACATGACGTTTCAAAAGGGGGAGAAGTATCATCCTCGCACAGACATTGTAGAAACGGTGTGTCATTTTAGCGTTGTAAACGATCGACCGAGGTACGGGACCTGACAGGATGACAGTCCAAACGATTGACAACGGAAGCAGCACAACGTCAACGCGGCCCCGATCCTGGACGGTGTGGCATCGCCATTGACCGTGCGCAGATGAGTGTGGTCGTGCGCAGAAGAAAAAGGGGTTAAGTGGGATCGATGGGGTGACGCCCGAATGTCCTATATTGCACCGGGCAATCGCAAACCATCGAAATGGGAAGGTGTCATCTCACGGGCCCGGGTACGTTGAGTGACAGGCCGAAGATAAACCACGTTGAGGGATCTAATGGTTTCAAATTTTAACGGTGTTGATTAACCTCACAGAACCAAAATCGAAACCGACATCGCGAAAGGAATTGTATCCTTGATTTGACAACAGATATCCCATACTGAACTACATCACCTTTTGTTATCTCACCAGTAAAATCAATACAGCACTGACAGTCATGCTTCCAGCCGTACTATTCGTCGTTCTATTCTTCTGCCGAAAAAAAAAAAAGCCACCACAATTTGGTAACCGCAAGTTGTGTACATAGGGTAAATTGATTGTGGCCACCGGAACCGGATCTCTCGATCATCTGTGTTTTATTTAGCGCGTTGGTTTGTTTTTTCCTTTCTTCTATTTTTTTTATTTACCTTCTATTTCCACTTTTTATTTCGTTTTTTAAAACATTTTCGGGAACGCAACAAAATGTCCTTGCTTCCGGGTACGGGCACCCATTCACCGTGGTGGTGGGATTAGCGAAACCGAAAATAAAAGGGTTGCAAACTTTTTTTCGTTGCTGCTGAAGGAAAATTGCACAAATAATGTCAACCCTCTCCCGAGTTGCGTTGGTACGAGGGTGCAACCAGGTTTCGCGTTTTGCCTTTTTGCTTCGCATTTTTGCTCATTCACTGCATCAAAGTTAAGTAGTTTGCGGTGTTTGCTAATCGTGCTTTAAAGCGGCCAGCCACACATACACACACAGACTGAGTTCGGTTTCGGGTTCCGTACGGATTTTGCAGCTAACTTTTCAAGAGGAACGCTTTGATGTGCAAATATCGCAAGTGTGGTGGGATGCAAATTTCAGCATCAAGAGTTTTATTTTGATATATATATTTTTCCACCCCGCATGCGTTTAACTCTATTCAGTGCAAAATGGATGAAGAACTAACGTAGCGATTTCATCTACTTTCCTGTGGTAAAATCTGCTCAACGAAGAAAAAACAGAAAAAGGTGATTTAAAGTTGACTGGCAAAATGGATCAATGGAACGTGTGCAAATAACGCATGAACGCATGGGCGAACTTACCAAATCATCGACAATCCAAAACATTGATTTGCGGATTTGCTACGTATTTTCTGTCGTATTTACTGTCGTGTCGTGTTTTCCCCTTTTCAAATCGATATCTTGTTTTTTTTTTGTTCAAATTAAACCTGACGGAACTGAATCCTTGGTTAACGCCATAACACACGGATCGTGTGCAATATTCGCAAAAGAAAGGATCACCCTGATTCACCCTTGCCACATTGCACACACTCCTCCCTCGTCGTGCCGTTTAGAGCGAATAAATAACATTTCAGCTACAATTTACCTCCAAAGCTGATTTCGTTTTTAATTATTCTAATTATAAATTGCTGCCGGTGCTGCCCTACCATCGTTATCCTTGTCTGGCACTGCTTACCCAGGGGGATGGGGTTTAATCCTGGGTTTTTTTGCTGCTCCTGCTTCCAAAACAATTTACAAACGATTTGTTGATTCTTTCTCCCGGTGTATTTATTTATGAAAAGTTGTTGCCCTCGTGCCACGCGAGGAACTAAGCCGGTCGTTGCCGTTGCACGACGTTTTTTTTAAATTTTTTTAGCGGATTAGAGAAATTGTTCAGGCTTAGGAATTATGGGCTCGCGGCACGGAACGCAACATGAAGCCAAGCACGTGCGCAAAACCAGGCGCGAACGAGTGCGCGAAAGGGGATGCGCGTTTCAATTGGCGTTGCTACTGGCAACCAAAACCCGACGCCGGACTCGGGTGGCGTCCGTTGCAATGGAAGGACATTGAACAGTGGAAAGGTGAACAGTGGCAGTAAAAAAAGATGACTATCGTACCGTAATCAGAGCTATAATGGGACCTGATACTGAGCCAAACTGCGATACTCGAGGACCAGCCCGGAAGGACGAATGTAAAATTAGAACGTCCCTCCATGCATTTTTTTTTGAGATGCGATCCGGCACGGGCTCTCAAATTTACGATCCATTTCGTAATAATCTTTAAGTTATGATCAGCGCTAATCCGGAATTATGCGTTTTATGACACCGACACGGAATGTGCAGGACACGTTTAGCTTAAACTGGTGCCTAGTTTCGATCGACGTTATGTGTAATATTGTAATTCAACGAATTGTAGCTTCAGTGAAATGTGCAGAAGGGATAATGAGGCTATACATTGAACATTAATTGCTGATGCAATATTTAATCCCTCCATATACATTTCTGCCATTTATGTAAATTCTTAATAATTTATTTTGCTGAATCAAAAAGTTACTACTCCTTTGCAAAAACAACCGTTCTAGAGTACAAAGGAAACCTCACTTTTGGGTTAGAAAAAGCTTTAAAGAAGGGTTAGAAAAAACGTTCCTATTCGCAACAAAGTTCGCCTATGAATATTCATGAGTCTCTTCTTCCTTCCTAAAGGATGACGTCAAAAAGAAAGTAAGAATAAAACAAGGAAAACATCTCTCAGCATGTGACATACCTCGCATCATGCTGCATACTGTATGGTCACTTAGAACTAAATGTTCTTGAACTTTCACCTCCAAGCATTCTAAAAGCATGACTTATAACAAAACCAAAAAGCACACCAACATAGAAGCTAGGACATAGCAACACAATATAAGCAAACGACTCGATCCATTTTACTCGGCGAACGTTGACCGATCGAATGTATCGATTTCGTATTACATTATTCACTCTCGGCTTTGGTAGACATCGTTCTTGAGGCTTCCTTTGCCATTTGCTATTTTTAGCAAAGGTACTACACTGAGAGCCCCTGTTGTAACAGACCAGTAATGAACGTTATGTCCTTTTAGCCAATGAAGAATGCTGCTACTACCCGATTTGTCTTTACTTTTGATCACCAACCAGACAATCGACTCCACCACCATTCCATTCTGAGGGCTTCCGAGTGGGATTTGGTGGTCCAGAATTCACAGTAGAAGGAAAATCCCTAACGCTAATGGCATTGCATTTGTGTGTCTCTATTTACGCCGTCCCATGATGAGTCGCCTGATTTCGATCCATTCGTCGTAAAAAGCGATTACAGTTTAGGTAGTGATTCGTTGTTGTTGTTTTTTTTTCTCGTCTGTGGTATTTCATTTTCCTGCCACCATAAGCTTATTCGCATTTGGAGGACATCACTCAAAAGGTAGCGTATCATTAGCGTACGGAAAAGCGGAAAGAGAATAGTTTGGTGATTTGGGAAATAAATATCCTAGCCTAATGCACTGTTTGTCACCACACGACTGGTATCGGATTTTTGTCCGCTTCGGTTTTTTGCTGATGGATTAAGCTTCTATCCCTCTGCAGGACACTCATCCGTTTAGTTGCTATGCGCGCTCTTAGCTTCACTTTGGAATCGTTCACTTTCTATCTCCTTCTCACACGCTGTATTTATTTAATGAAATTCATTTATTTGCATTGCCGCTTAATAACGAGCGAAGGATTAGAATGCAACGGACAGTGCAGAATGCAGTTCGGTTCGGGGTACTTCAACAAGGGTGCAACATATCACCGATTTGGGTATAATGCACGCTTTAAAGCACGCGGAGGCCAGCAAGAACTGAGAAACGAAAACAAATATAAACTCCACCCGTCAATGACGAGATTTGTTTAATAAAAAATCTTCTGCACAATAACAATGATGAACCGACTATTTTTTGGGAAACCAACGTTTGAAGTAAGGCTTAGTCCACGCGCCCTAAACAATGCACCTTCGACCCTCAAATGCACAATCATGCCCACTGGCAAGCGCGGGACAATGGTCAAAGCATTGGGTGCATTTGGCCTGTGCAATCACATTTATTGTCCACCCCTCCAAAATTACCAAAACTGGCTCCGGCAGGGCATATATCCGTGGACGTATTTAGCCGGCGGGCAATTTGGTGACAAATCCTTACGACATAATCCGACCAGTTCGCTTAAACAACCCTGCGTGCCCAGTCCGGACTGGTAGGATTTCGATAGCAAATACAAATAGGTTCGGTATCAACTCTACTGGTGAGCGACAGTGAGTTGTGCGTCTTCAATGTTTGATTAGCTTAGCTTTGGCGTATTTGNGAGGGTGCAACATATCACCGATTTGGGTATAATGCACGCTTTAGAGCACGCGGAGGCCAACAAAAACTGAGAAACGAAAACAAATATAAACTCCACCCGTCAATGACGAGATTTGTTTAATAAAAAACCTTCTGCACAATAACAATGATGAACCGACTATTTTTTTGGGAAACCAACGTTTGAAGTAAGGCTTAGTCCACGCGCCCTAAACAATGCACCTTCGACCCTCAAATGCACAATCATGCCCACTGGCAAGCGCGGGACAATGGTCAAAGCATTGGGTGCATTTGGCCTGTGCAATCACATTTATTGTCCACCCCTCCAAAATTACCAAAACTGGCTCCGGCAGGGCATATATCCGTGGACGTATTTAGCCGGCGGGCAATTTGGTGACAAATCCTTACGACATAATCCGACCAGTTCGCTTAAACAACCCTGCGTGCCCAGTCCGGACTGGTAGGATTTCGATAGCAAATACAAATAGGTTCGGTATCAACTCTACTGGTGAGCGACAGTGAGTTGTGCGTCTTCAATGTTTGATTAGCTTAGCTTTGGCGTATTTGTGTTCGCTATATAATGCTTGTTTATGAGACGCAACGATTAGTGTGGCTGCACTGTTGATGATGACAATCCATAGTTAATAATTGGTTGGTTCGGTTGATGAAGTCGGTTTCCAAAAGGAATAATTGAATTACAAATATTCTACGTACTGAATTGTTAGACTTCAAATGCAGATTTTATTAGCAAGCACATCAGTAATTACCTGCGAAAGAAAGGAAAATAATGTACAATCATTAGTTATAAATATAATGCAAAACCTGAAAAATATGATAATCTGACAAGTAAATTTAAACTACTTCAATACACTTCGTCTAATGAACTTATCAAAGGTGCCGTCACCTAATGTAATCGCTTTTTCTATGTCTTCCTAAACTATAATTGAAAAATACTTGGAACTCAAACTCAAACTCCTTTGAGAACACACCAAACAATGGACATCACGCGTTCGAACGCAGCCGATGTCTTGGCGACTTACTGACGTACGATAATTAAGTTGCAACGGCATCGGTACATCATAAAAGCAGACGGCATTTCAATACCATGCCAAGCTGTGCGCCATTTGCCCAATACCGCAGCATACAGCCACATCACCATACACACTTGGGTGAACGGCTGGCCATTTTTCGCTGCATCACAACGCTATTGTGTTCGGAAACGCAGCAGATCACTTACATCCCGATGGTACGTAAATGTTGCCACCAGTTTGGCACGTGGACACAAGCAGCAGGAGGATGCCTTCCAGTACCGATGACCGTCGTAAATTTCAAACGCCTTCAAAAATTATCGTCCTTTATCTTGTTTATCGTTTCTTTCACTGTTGGGTTCGCTTGCCTCAAGTAATGCATGTACCGAATGGCTCTTATCCTTGTACAAGAGAGAGAAAGGGCGAAGCATGAAAAAAAAACACACACAAAATTCTTCCCAATAGAAAGAGGTTTCCAAGTACAACGGTAATAAGTGTGCCCAAAGCTACATCCTTCGTGTTCAAGTAGGTGGCCTAGCCAACGGCGATGGTCCCGTAAGATGGTCTCGGCAAACATCAATCGTCATCTGCACGCGCACCGCACCTGGGTGTGGTATAAGTGAAATGCATGCAGCTTCTGCAGACAAGCGGTAGCAGAAGCAAAAAAAAACAACATTCATCGTCCAGAAATAGAAACCCTGGAGACCTCCTGGAAGCTTCCCTTTATCCTCGTCTGGCGTTTTTTCTGCTTTTTTTTTTGAGCACTTCGGAAAGGTGTTGTTCACCAGGCATCACGTGCCACCAACACCAACAGGGATCAATGGCCTGCCTGTCCCTTTTATGCCTTTCCCTTTCCATCTCTCGCTTACGTCCTCTTTTTTGAGCTCCGCCACTCTTAAAGCTGCTGAACAAGGCAATGAAGGTGCTTGGGCTTATCGCCGTGCGCTATATCGCTCGAGACGTGTTATGCTTGGTGCGGACATTTTCAGTACACTTCCTACAAACTCCTACACTAGCTCGCTTCGTTCCCTATCGCATTGACGGCATCTTACGTTTGCCAATGTCTTGTTTATCGGAAGCCCTAACAACGATGTTTGCTTCGGCAAACACATGTTCAGCATTTAGACCAATTGAAAAGCCTTTCTTGTATAAAGGCCTTGCATGCCCATATAAAGCTTGGATTGAATTGCAGCAGATCCATTCCTACCACGCCACACAATGTCCCTATTGCTTCCGACCAAGGCGAAAGAATCGTCTAGCACGCGTGGAGGTTCGCCATCCCATGATTCTTTTTTTTTTTTTTTTTAGTACGTTAGAACGGAACAGGCCGTATTAGACTAATTTTACCACGTAGCAGGCTAGTCAGACCGTGCTACGGGGGGACGGACCGAATGGGATTTGAACCCGGTCCGGTCGTGTTAGGAACAGGCGCCGTTGCCAAATACACCACCGGGCCGCCCCATCCCATGATTCTACTGCAGGTATAATTTTTCATCATTATTTATTCATACACCTCCCTCTGCTGACGAGCGGTGTGTGGGCAGGCAGTGTTTGTACAAGCTGGGAAGTGATACGTTTTCCCTTCTTTTTTCTCCTGTTTTGGCTAGATCCGGAAGATCTTCTTATCCGACTTCACAACAGAAGTGCAAAGGACCTCACTGCTGGGTTGATAAAGTATGCTTCAATTCACAATCGGTCATCATCGGATCGGTCGCCAAGAGATTGTTTTCTTGAGAAGGCTTTTTTCCCAATTGCCCTCACTTTGACTACTCTCCAAGGATTGCTCCTGGACAACACAAAGGCAAAGGCAACCATTATGGCCGAAAAAGGAAAAAGACACATTGGCAGAATCTTGGGCTTTCCTAAACAAACGATAACACTCGTGTTCGGGGGCAGATCCAAGGCCGCTTGCAAAATTCAACGCTTCAAATACCATTAACCGCATAGGTTCGATTTCGCTCAAGATATCGTTCCATCCTATTTCGTACGCCTCCCGGAGAAACATCCTGAGGATGCGTCGTGCGGTAGACGCTTTGGTGGCAAAAGTTTTCCGACAATGGAACCGCCCAGTCAGGGTAAGGAATGCTGAATCATAAATTCTTTAGAAAGATTGCGCTGGTTGCCACTCGTAATTTCATCATTTATCATCATCGCATTTTTGTCACCCTCAATCGCTATTCTTTTCCTGCTAGCAAACAGTAAAAAAATCTACCTGAGTTGTGATGGAGAAAAAGGTAAAGAAGTACGCTAGATAATTTCCTCCGCCGAGATTGGATTTATGCAATGCAGTTGCAGAAAAATGTCATCCCATTTGTGAGCACTCTTTCCGCAAATCCTACGCTGGCCGGATAGAATATGTACGAGTATGGACGAAGGAAAAATGCTTCCAATTCAATTTAAAAGTAACTTTTTTCTTTCTTTTGGACTGACTTTCTGTTGTACGTGTTCCACTCAGCTACGGCTCATGTTTATTGCTAGACATGAGTTGAATATTTTTTTGGCATCAGAAGAAAGTAACAAGATAAATTGCATACATTGGTACGATAATGATGTTGCAAATTCCAAATCACCCACAGATGGGAATGTGCATTTTGGAATTGAACTTTACATGGAGCCGAGTTGGCAAGAACCATCGGAACTGTTACAAACAGATGGAATTTCATCTCTAAAATTGTGCATCAAGCGTAACGAACGTCGTGTCAAATGAAATCCGACAGAAATTGTTTCAATATTGTCTTAACCTCATCTTGCCAATCCTTTCAAACACACTACACATTAGTTAGATAGAACACCTGCGAAAAGTTTAACCTAAACACAGCGGGAAGATATTTTCTTGACCGATCACACGCTTCGGTCGGCAAAACCTAATCCGATTGGGTTATTTTCTAATAAACAACCTGCCTCAAATGTACTGTCTATGTTATGGTGGGAAAGGAGTCTATTTAAAAAAACATTTAAATAAAAACCCTCCTTCATAAGCCGATAGCTTAATTTACGGGTCACGTTTCATGTCCTTTCGGTACCATGATTATCAATCCTTCTATGGTGAGTAGTTGGGAAAAAGGTTGAGGAACAGGTACAAATACACAAGCGATAATCTTGGCTCATTAACGTGATCCTCACGTGTAAGATGTTTCCTTCTGGCCATGCAAATATTTTTGTTTCAAAATTTCCCTCAAATATCTTCAATGGCTTTCGGAATTATCGTCACAGTATTCTACATATTTCTCCTCAGGAAGGGTTTAAAAATTTCCAAAAAAAATACGTCCTATCTTGCTCTGGACACACATCTAAGCTGCCGTCCATCATTCGCCAGCGACTGGTCGGTCCAAAAATACCGGCGTTGTCTGAGGCGGGCGAACGTTTGATTGAAAAATCATTCGGCAGGAATTTCATCCAATTAACCTAACACCCTCCGGTAAGCACCGAGATTCCAGCGCTATACCGATCGGATCGGACGACTGGCAGAAACCTATTTTCTCACTAGGTGCACGGTGAAGAATTTTCTATCGCATTTCCATCCAGTACGACGACGAATCGGGAACGATGGTTATGGTTTTCGATTATAAACGAGTCTAAAAATACACTCTCCCCGTAGGGAGTAGGTTGCTACACGGCGTGAGGATGGGATTCGGTTGTTAACCGGTTGAAAATACACTTCACTCCCCGGTGGCGGAAAATACAACGAAGAACATTGAGGAGAAAAACGTTGATCTTGATTTTATCCCAAGGAAGATGGTATATTCCATCGATACCCGCCCGGGTCTTGTTCGGTACGCTTTTCCCCGGTGCAAACCTTGACACGATTCTGTATGAAACTAACCAGCAGGACACAACGACAGACATTGCTCCGTTTGCAAATGCTAATGAGGGTTTGATTCCATGTCTAGAATTACTCGCCTGATCGACCTGATTTATGGACGACGATCGTTCTTGGTAACAAGGCCTCGTCCCAGGGGCAACACCGTTTTACAATTTCTAGGTGGAATGTTGCTAAAACAATTACAACTTTTATAGCATCCCCTGGGATGGACCAACCACACTTACCACCTCATTACCCTCGCAAAACCATTCATCCGAAACTGCTTGCATACTTTCCACACTGTTAGCCAGCGAGAAAACAATAACGTTCCTATTTCACTTTCGAACTCTGTTTCTACTCTTCGCAAACGAATCCTCCAATGTTCTGTACACATACAATGAACGTCCACAGGATATCTCGGCGAATACGGCAAAGCAACAGGAGCTGTTTTGCTTTCTCCCCTTCTCTAAGGATGACCGAGAGTTATTATTTATCGGCAAATAAATTATAAATAAACAATAAAACCAAAACCATTACAACCGTTGCAGGGAGTTTCAAAAATTCGCTTGTCGCTGTATCTTGTCGAAGCGTGTTTCCTACCCAAAAATTATTCTTTCAACAAGACACCCAAAAGGTGTTCTAATTTTTGACCAAGTACATAAATCTCACACACGCACGACGATTCGTATAACCACAGCCTAGCCGTGGTAAATTCATAAGTAGAGTACAACATCGTTTCGTCCTGGCTTACATTGCCGAAGTTTCCTTAGGAGGAGGTACCACAACCGGTGGTTTATGGAACTTTTCCCGCAAATACCTGGGACACTAATTGGAGGGTTCGTCAGCCATACCAAGCAAAACAAGAGAGAAAAAAACAACCGACTCAGAACATCTCATAAAAATGTATGACATCTTCCTTGAGAACTTTTGCGAACCTACTTATTGCCGTTTTGGGGTTTTGTTTTACGTTTCTTGTTCTATTGTTTACTGCTACTCGGAACTAAATTTAAAAGGATTCGATTGAAAAAAAGTGTGGAATAAAATTCCTTAAGAATTATTATTATTATAATCATCCTTTCTGGCCGAATGTGGTTGCCGAAGGAGGGTGCGAAAATTGTGGAAAATGTCCGAAAAGCAAAAGGCATAGCGAAATACCAAAACCATTGCCGAAACAATCGAAATAATGCAATTATTTACGTCTCGTTTTTCCCGCTTTCCGTTCATCCCGTGCTCTAATTATACGCTATCAGCCATGGAACAATTTCGCTGCGAAGGAAAAACCGATCGCACACGCCTCCAGATGACAGGAGGTTGGGCTGGACGGTTTTTCAAGGATGGCCGCACCAAATGCCATACGAACCAGTCCCCCTCTTTACGTCGACGGATATTTCAAATACGAAAATTCAATCGATGCTTCGATACTGGAAGTTTAGCAACACCGGTTGCATTCGGCCAATTTAAAAAAAATCGCCTTGGTATAAACGCACACACTGTTGACAGATTTTGTTGAATGATCGTAAGCCCCCTGTGTCGTGATCGGTACTCGAAATAATGAACAAAACCATAAATATTATTATCCGATTTTCGGTAAGAAGCTGGGAAGTGCTTTTTTTTGCAATAAAATTGGGGAATAGAACAAAAGCGATATTTATAAGGAAATGGTTTTGAAGAGAGAGAAAAAAACTCACGAACAATGGGAGTTTGAGAACATACAATTATGGTATAGTACAGATTTGGAAGGTATACACCATAGGGCGAAAGTCTTAATTATCGCCACAGGAATAAATAAAAGATCCAAACATGTTTCAAAAGAGATCCTTAGTCAACAGTTAACCGCATTCTCCGGATCAAAAAGAAAGAACATGCAATTAAATTAAAACGTTCTTATAAAAGAAACGGATTAAGCAACATAATTTCATGCAACTTTGCACAACAAAACAGGACGTTGCTATCCATTCCACGGTTAGCCGTCCGTCCCGTTCTGGAGGTCAACAAAGTTCTTTCAACTCTGATGGCTCCACTGCAACGTCCAGAAAATCATCCAACATTGAACGTATACACTTTCAAAATGCTTCACACGGCGACGACTTTTCTCCCCGGATTCCTCACTTGAAAGCTCCATCGTGATACCGGTCCATCACGATGCTAACGATCCCTTGCTATCCTTTTGAATCTCCGCAACTAACTTGGCTGGTTTTGACATTGAAGGAGAATGACCGAACCGAACCGAACGAGCTCTTCCAAAGCGTGTGGGCGAGCAACCATTTCGTTTTAGCATAAGAAGGGGCCTGGTGATATCATGTTCTCTCTATCCATTTCTTCTTCTCGGTGCTTATAATCCACCACACAACTGGCAGTCGTACGCCACAGCATCAGGTTAATGGCACACGACACTGTCGGCGGGTGTGAATCAGCGTGTCTGCTTCTACGTCAAACGGCAATCCCATCGAAACCTACACCAGCGACACACGACCGAACCGTACACCTTGACGTTTGGCTGTTTGGCTCGTTTGGGGGTGGTCGCGATCATGGTTAAAGCGAGTTGTGGTGCTTGTTTCCACAGTTACTGCTATCGAAAAATCATCCACGAACGGTATGATTCACCGATTGCACCAGCATGTGTAACAGGAGAAGACGTTCGGGAGGTACTTTTGGTAGCTGACTGTATCGGAAAGTTGATGTTCGGTACAGTGTCATCGATGAACTTTTCTGACACGTTCGTCATTTAATACCCTTGCGCGTGATTAAGGTAACGGTGGCTGCACAAATGGGCCAGAGTGCAGAGTTGAACGAAATTCTTGTTCTATTTGCTAAGACAAAGTTGTCAGTCTTAAGGCACGTATCAGAAGTATTATTTTTTTCAATTTTTTATAATTTTAAAACGTTTTACTAAAATTATTGCATAACAATTAAATGTTTTAAAAACATTTCCGCTCGGTGGTTATAAAAATAGACAAAACATCCATAAAAGATGGTTTGCCGCAACATCAAGGTCATTTCTGAAGAGCTCAACCTTAAACGTATGTCATAAAATAGGTTTAAGCTCTATTACTCCCAGGAAAAGGATCTGATTTTTACGAGCTCATTCGTGATGGGCCATTCGTGATGCCTTTTTTTCCATTATGTTGCGTACGGTCAAACTATGCACACATAAGTACATGCAGTATTACATTTTATGCTCTTTTACAATCACAATTGCCGCAAGGATCATTGAGTTGGTTTCGTATCATCCTACGTCTGGAAGGATTCTTTTTTGCTGTGTCCCAATCCACTTATGCCAACCGACAGGGACACGAACGAACCAAAGCAGTTTCGGTACGCCACACTAAGCAACATTAAAAAGTCGTAAAACACGACCATCGTTCAGAACGCATGCTGTCGGCTTTTTTTTTTGTGCGAGAAGGCTACTCTCGAGAAGTATTGTTTGTTTTGATGTTTTTTTTTTCGTTACATTTCGTTTAACAAAGATTCATCAAAACTTGCCCTTACTATTGTGCAGAAATTCAGCTTCAAAGAATGGAACTAAACTGTCCTCTTGGTTTTCTAAAGTTGCACACTTATTTCAAGAGCCAGGCGGCCTTTTCGTTCCTTCCGCATCTGTCTCGTTATAATTTTACGATTCTGTACTCACCAATACCTCCTGAGAATGAATTAAACTTCCCCAATGAGTGCATCTTTTCCGATCGTAAAAATAACATCCTTTTGCCGCTCACAAATGAATCACTCAAGAAACATAAAAATTCGCTTTTGCTGTAAATATATTTTAGGCTACGTTAGTTGTTTTTATTGAGCTCGTCATAATTTATCGCGCACTGATTGAACGTTTATTGCAAAACGTCTTTTAGAACTGGCATTTAAACTAAAGATGACACATTTTGGCGCAGGTACATTGCAACCGTCATTTTCTGTGACCATCTGCGAATTTCAAGTCACGACGGAGGTGTGATTCACGCGCAACATTTGTGTTTGTGTGTAATTTCTTTTCAAAACAACTTCTCAATTGGGTGGGTGGTTTCACCCGTGATGTCATTATTCAAATTGCAATCGTATTGCAATGCCGTTTCTTTCACAACGTCTTGAGTCACTTGACTATGCGTTGTATAGATACAGAAATCGTACAAAAATACTTTTTGAGGTCATATGCTTGAGTACTTTCTGCTTTGAATACGTGATTTTCCAATGAATTTCTATCATGAGTTGGCCAATATTTTTAACAGTAAAAAGGCAATAAACGAAAGGAAGATAGATTGTAAACTAAAAAGCAAACGTCATGCAGTGACTAGTGTTTAGAAAATAAAACAAAAACATAGTTTCTACCTTACACCCGTCACACGAATAGATGCTCTCTCGAGACTTGCCGCTAAGATTGCCCAGCTTCTTGACCATCTCGATTTCCGATTGTCAGCGCCAGTCACGGGATATATTTATAATACAATTTTGAAATATGATCCCTAGTGCACTCTGTTGCACCCGATGCGGCGGAAAGCTTATGCCAACTCATTCACTTCCCACACGACTTTCCTCCCTAAAGATCGACGAACAAAGTAAAGCACAATGCAGTGACGGAAACACACAAACACACACACACACACACCCCATCCCTACAGAGCATCGTGGTGCTGTGTTTTGCAGCAAAAGAGTTTCTGCATCAGACAGACCGTTCTGCGGTCTGAGACTTACCGTAGCTGGTCCGCATGACGGTCCTTTATTTAAACAGTATATTGCCGCACTTTTGGTCTTTTGGTTGCGATTATTTATTTATTCTTTGAACAGAGCGCCGCATGTGCAACATACGGAAGGGAAAGAAACAGGAAGAAATGCTACTTCTTTTCGACATGTTGCAATAAACGATTTTGAAAATTCAATTTCAGGGAAAACCTTGTACGAAATCCTTGTCAGTCGGTAGGTGCTGTTGCTGTTACGTGCCATTTGGGGGATGGTTTTGTGTTGTAAAAATTGTCATCTCACTGCGGCATTCGTTCATGCTGTTTGTAACTTGAGTGGTTCGGGAAAGGATCCTTGATGGGTGTGTTATTTGTATCGACAGCATGACAATTCTATTTTTAACATCTAGATAGATTTTTTGTTTTGTATCGGGAACTAAAGGGAGAATGTTACTTTTTTCACATTTTGGAGATTAAAACATCACATTTTCTTTTTGCCTAGGGCTTCCTCCTCAAAACTCAGAAATAATAAAGGTATAAATACATTACCTAAGGTAGCAAATAATAATCATGTTGAACCACTATTTTTTAATATTTGCATATTTATCTTTTTTTACATCGTCAGTTCACTCCCACAGGCGATAAAAAACCCCCCTTAGGAATTTAACTTTCCCTCCTAATGATGCCAAAGTCCATGCCAGATTTGAGGGTTCTATCTGCATTGGAAACATAAACTCATACGGTGAGTCAATCTATACAATCAGCGGGGCACAACTTCCACATAAACACATTGATCACATTTGCATAAAAAAATCCGACTATCCCATATGGCTTATTACCCTCACAAACGGCCTATAGAGGAGTAAAGTGTGCTTAAACATATAATTTTTTTTGCTGTCAAATGAACTCTTCTAACTCTAATGGTTAACATTTGGTGTTTGAGTTCTCAAACAGTTGTTTTTTTTTCGAGTCGAGTTAACCTTTACGTCATGTTTTGTAAAACACGTCATCAAAAGGGCAGACGGAAATTGCATACCTTGTAATGATTGAGCGTTCTAAAAGTGGGCGTTAACGGATATTGTACCCAACTAACAGCAGAAGTGCATTAACCAGGGTTGACGAATTTCGCCGGTGTTACTATGCAAGAGCCAAAGCTAAAAGGTATTATGCTACAGACATCCGCTAATTAAAAGTCAAACAAAAACCAAAAAAAAATGAAAACACTTTCACGTTATCTTACGGCCACGGACGAACCTTACGAACATACAACTGAGGGGTGTTGATTGCAACGGTTTACTTTTTCGCTCCGAAAAGATACAGAACCTTCTTTCAAGCACTGTTTACTGCCATAAAAACGGTTGCTTGCGTACGCAGATAGGTAAGAAGGTGGCCTAAATTTCTTAATTTTATCACTAAAGCCAACACGCGCGAAGGAAAAGAAAAAGCATTTTTGAAGGAAAGTTTCTTCATCCAGCCAGCCAGATCATTAACACTTCGGAAAGTTTAGAAAAGCTCTAAAGTGCACTATTTTATTGTCTTTGATAGTTCGACCAAGTGTGCCGAACCAGAAATGATGTTCCATTGTGATCCATCCGCACTGAGCCATCCAACTTGCTAACAAAATGCAGTGGAAGCGTCATATGTTTGGAAAGGTTAGAAGGAGACTAAGCGTGTGCTTCGCAGGACGCTATTGTGCCTGTCGATTACCGCTGGAGAGAGTAGATTGATAAGAATGAAGGTGAGCCTGCTAATAATAAAGCAATTAAAAGCCCGTCAGCATATCTATAAGGGTCTGTTTGTGGTTTTAATTGCTACTTTCCCTCAAATGGTATATACAAAACCACACCATGTACCCTGCGAGGTCGGGTGTAATTAGGCAGTGGGCAGATCGAAATGCGCTTGCATGCTTAGGCGGTTCGTTAATGAGGTTCCAAGCTGACACTTTCGGTCACCATTTCAATTAAAATAGTTACAAAAAAACATTTACTAAATATTGAATTAAGATTTGGAAAACAAATCATGAAGTCAACAATAATGAGCAAGATACATGAAACACATCATCAGATGAGCTTTGATTCCCAACTTTTATACGAGTTTTATAGGAACAAATATTTGACTAATACAGGAGCTATAAATTGAGTACTTAAATACGGTCACATTCAGCAAACAACATCTATTGGCAGAATTTATATTACAACTTACACTAGATGGAATGCACCTGAGTATATGTATGTGTTATTCCAGTGCTATGATGCGTCCGGGAGAAAAATTACCTGTAATAAAAGAAAAGAAAAGAAAACAAACCAGCAATTAGAATCCGTCCAACTCTTCCAATGTATAAATGCCGTCATCTCTTATCACGATCTAAGGGTTCATAAAATTTTCAATCTTATTACAACGTGCGGAACAAATGCATTTCATAGGAGAAAAAGGGAAACAGGCAAACTGTCCTGTATGGTACTCCTGAACTATTCGTCCATGTGCGTCCATCGTTGGGATGTGCAAGAGAAACGACGAGTCGAGCTGTATCTGAATGCTTCGTGCCACAACACTACAACCGTGTCCACGTAAAAATTTCATCAACAAGGGGTGCATCTTCTCAACATTTCTTTTTGTTATTTTTTTCTGGGGGAGTATGTAACATCCACGCGTGCGGTTGTGTTGATCGCGATAACGCTGTACATGATACGATCAAAACGACCCTTCGCGAGAATCGCTTTCATTAGAGGGTGAGAAAGCCTGGAAGGACCTGCAATAGCTTGCATTCGTGCTCAAACGAGACGATCGTTCTCGGGGACTGTTCATTGGGGTTCATATTTCGATATGAAATATAATAAAAATGTCTGTTTATTTAGCACGTTCGACATTGCCACCCAAACAAGCTGCAGTGAGGATCTGATCGGAAAGAAATCAAATCAAACTAAATCAATACGGAATGCATAATCCTTACCGCACCGTTGCGCATAAAGGAACTTTCTTCCCACTTTCACCAGGGATGCGTCTTCGCTCTTCCTTTATCATTTGCTCATCATACAATTTTCCCACATTCTATGCTCGTTATATGGTCATTTTGCTGTTCCCCTTGGTCCGAGTCGTCCGGACATCCTGCTTTCACGTTCTCGTTGACCTACCTGGGGTCATGTATCCTTATTCGGTCCCGTGGAGGTAGTACAAAACGGTTACCGAAACCATAATAAACCGCTCAAACCGACGTACACATCCCAAGAATGCCCGGAAAGACCGGTAAGCACAACTCGGTTTGCCGCATTTCGACATTATTATACGTCCCATATGGATCGCACGGTGGCGGATTAGCCATTTCACTTCCTTCTCACGGCACATGAAGTAGCTCCCTGTGCCCTACTTCATCCTGCACGGACGTATCGGGCACCGTGCCTGTCAATGTTCAATCATTCTAAAATAACAATATCGATTGCAGCTGCAACCGGAGTTACGTTTTGTTGCACATTCTGCACCCCTTGACGGTGCGGTGTGGTTGCTGATCTTGCTAAGATCCTAGCGGTTTTGTTTGGTTTGGTTAGAAAATTTGATCCAGATGAAAAGAACCTCCAAATCGAATGCCATGTCATGAAGAATCGCCAGCAAGGATATCCATGTCCGTGTCGGAAACAAAGTTGTGCAAGGCATTTTTTCTATTTATATTGAAAAAAATGTATCTTCAACCAAAAAAAAAGGGCAAAACACTTCAGACAAACCAAAGTAAGGACGAATTGCTTTCTAACGATCCGTCGTCATGTTTCACCGCCATCGAAATCTTGCAACGTCTGCTCTCGGTGTGTCGGAAGTGGCAAACCGAAGCACACAAATGCAGTATAATGGAGTCTTTGGAAACATTCATGGGCATGTGACTTACTTTTTTCTTCTTCTGTGCGTACATATTGTAAACTGTGTGTGAACATTTCATCCACAACGCTACTAGACGTTTGAATCATTCCCGGTGGTGTGTGGTGCCATTAGAAACACCCGGGCGAGACTTCCCAAACATCGCACCAAAATATGCAAATGCAGTACATCATTATTGACGGATTATCGATGGATGGGTTTTAAATTTCTCGTACCAATTGTCTCCTTCCCGACGGTGTGTCATCGATCAGTTTCCGGAGCTATAGGTGCGGTAGCTTCGGTGTTTTTTATTTGGGCTTTTTTGTATACAATTATATCCGGTTTTGCGCTTGGTTTGAGCAACCAGACGGATGCAAAAGATTGTCAATCGTTTTTTTTTTTCATTCTTGGTTTGTAAAAAAAGGAAACTAAAGGGGGAAAAGGATGATGTCTGCTGGAATGATGATAATGAGCTATCTTCTCAGGGATCGAAGATGCGACAGGAATGGTGTATTGGTGTCAGTTTCTATCGACCACATCCTCGATCGATTTTGCTACGACGTCAGTCAATTCTTTTAAAAGCAAACTTCTCACGAGTTTATTCGTTACTCCGTTTCGTGTCCAATTTTATGATAGAGGAATAAGGTTCTAGTCACAACAGACATATTTTTTAGCAATTTATGATCAGAAAGAATTCATCTGCTTCTTACCATTTCGATACCAAATACATTAAAGATTCCCTTTCTTCTTTCGTGCTTTAACTTTTTCTACCTTAAATGCATTGACCGATTTTGTTGAAATGCGCATTGAATACTAAACTAGGCATGAAAAATTAATATGATATCGTTTACGCTTTCAGTGCAGCATCCCAGGTTTCCCATTTGATGCCTATTCTAGAATGGTACTGGTCGATTGCGAACCAGTAGCTTTCGTTTCCGTGCTAAAACAGAACGTCCTGCGTCAGCATCATCGTAATTGCGAACAAACTAGAACGAAATTGGGACAACGAACTTATCCCACCTTTCCCTTATTCGGGACAGCGTAGTTTATAACGAGTTCATCAAACATGCACATGCTCCACAAGCCTGCAACATTTGTGTTTGTGTCCGGCCCGGGAGGAAATAGCATGACCCGATTTAGTCGGAATAGCTTCCCCAATATTGGGACGTTGGGAAGCGAATTGTATCCTGAAGGAGAAAAATGAACCAGGTATTTTCCGATCGATATTTGTGTTTTGAATAGCTTGGCTTAATAGCAACGGATCAATAGTCTACACATGACATATCACATCGAAAGAGCATTTTCAAGATACTCTTCGCAAAGGTCGTGGACATCGCCCTAGCTGCTAGAAATATTACATGAGAAAATATAATTGAAATGACATGAGTTGCATTTATATAATGTTTGCAGAGAGAATTGAGTCGTCACAATACATGACGGAAAAAAAATTTTATGAGTACACAAAATTGAAGTGGGTACTCCTAACATTTTCCAAGATCGCAAATCAACTTTATGGTACCTTTAGCTTTCTCGTACGAAATATTTATGATTGTCTACTTTCTTTCAAAAGTGAACTGTCATAAATAGGATTTTTAGCAGTTCAATTAAAAAAGGTATCGGGGACCGTCCGTGTGTAAAGATTCGCTAGCTAAGGAAAGTTTTACGACTTTCATTGTTTCGCGCCCTGGGAGTGGCCAGGATTACGACGCGAAACGGAGGCTTGCGAGATCAATAAGAGTCAGCCGGAAGGATGCCAAAATTAACCTTAAGTAAGGGATCACAATAGCACAAAAGCAGAACCAAAAAAAGCACAGGGCGCCGTATGAAATGTGAAAAAATGGATATTTTACTTTCTTTTAGTCTGACCGGATAATCAGGNCCGGCCCGGGAGGAAATATAATAGCATGACCCGATTTAGTCGGAATAGCTTCCCCAATATTGGGACGTTGGGAAGCGAATTGTATCCTGATGGAGAAAAATGGACCAGGTATTTTCCGATCGATATTTGTGTTTTGAATAGCTTGACCTAACGGATTTTTTCAAGATACTCTCGGCAAAGGTTGTTCGACATCACCCTAGCTGCTAGAAATATTACATGAGAAAATATAATTGAAATGACATGAGTTGCATTTATATAATGTTTGCAGAGAGAATTGAGTCGTCACAATACATGACGGAAAAAAATTGTTATGAGTACACAAAATTGAAGTGGGTACTCCTAACATTTTCCAAGATCGCAAATCAACTTTATGGTACCTTTAGCTTTCTCGTACGAAATATTTATGATTGTCTACTTTCTTTCAAAAGTGAACTGTCATAAATAGGATTTTTAGCAGTTCAATTAAAAAAGGTATCGGGGACCGTCCGTGTGTAAAGATTCGCTAGCTAAGGAAAGTTTTACGACTTTCATTGTTTCGCGCCCTGGGAGTGGCCAGGATTACGACGCGAAACGGAGGCTTGCGAGATCAATAAGAGTCAGCCGGAAGGATGCCAAAATTAACCTTAAGTAAGGGATCACAATAGCACAAAAGCAGAACCAAAAAAAGCACAGGGCGCCGTATGAAATGTGAAAAAATGGATATTTTACTTTCTTTTAGTCTGACCGGATAATCAGGAAAAATAGACCTTTCAAAATGTTAGGGAAAACTTTTACTTTTTGGCATCGAAAAAAGGGCAACAACGAGACGTGTTTGTTACCGTTTTTTTTTTCGACTAAAAAGGAACAGTAATATAGAAATTGCTTTTATTTTTTTGACCAACCATTATATGCAATCGCTGCAATTTGCCGACCTAATTCCAGTAGGGCGCATCCGGGATATTTTTCTTTTGTTATAAAATTATTCAGCACAATACCCAAATCAAACTTAGCTGTCGATATCATGTTTTTTCTTTCACATATCACAAGATTTGTTTGGTCGATTTGGTAAGATGTACGACCATCGTTAGAGGCGTTGTTTTACCCTTCCGGACGATACGTTTGTTAGGTAAAGAATATATTTTTAGAAGACTACGACTTACGTTCGATAACACTCTTGAATGTTCGATAAGAAAAATATTTCTTCTTAAATTGGAAAAAGGACATCAGTCGACATACGTCATCAAAAATGATTAATTTTCCTTATGTACCCTTCTGGAAAAATGACAACAAAATCCCTAAAGAATCACATAAAAAATCCGCCGAATTGTCCATTAATCTTAAAATGCCTCAAATACCGAAATAGTTGATGTTTTGCAACCCATTACGAAGCCATTAGGACGTGCGAAACCATTTCCCGAAAAATGCATCAAGGTGTGTGCTTTTACACACATTCTCAACATAAAAGAATTTGCGCCGATAAAGTGCGATAGAACCAATTGCTTTAATGGGTTCTCACCATTTGAAGGATAATTCATTATAAGTGCAATTAATGGGCAAAAGAAAGCATACTCCACAAGCAAGGACCTACAGACCCGCTGCTTTATGGAAGCCACCTGGGACATTCGGTTTTCTTGTTGTCACCGGCCACAAAACCACGAACGCAACATACGTCCCAACAGCCATACAAATCTAAGTGTGAATTAATATCCCGAATTCCCTCATGTATATAGCAAGTCTTCCAAGTGGCTCAGTAGTTGCCAACCACCAGTGCCCAAAAGAAATGGAAAAGAAAACTTTACCGGATATTAAGGTGTAATTAAAAGACACTTAAAGTTATTTATGATCGTTTTTCTCTCTCTCTCTCACTCGTTTTTTCTTGCGCTTCGTTGCTTAAGTTGCAAAGGCTGCTTACGTGTGCTATACACAACTTCACGAGCTTCTAGCTAGAATGCATCTATCAAATACGCATAAAGGCATTACCATCTCAAAAGATTTCTCCAAACACTGATCGTATTCCCTGTTTTTACACACGAAAAACAGCAAAAGAGGACGTTAATTGTTCGTGACAGTTTCCGCGTTGCTGTGATTTAATTTCCCAGGATGGCGGCGTGAACGCGAAATCCTGTTCTCTTTTTTTGTGTTCAGTTGGTTAATTTAATTTTACTTTTGGCAATTTGAGGAGCCCTCACGGCTGTTTCGCCAATTCAATTTCCAAAACAATCATGTTGCGAAACAGGCTTCAGATCGGTGCCGTTGATGGACAGAAGGTCATCCGCGCCCCGGTGTCCAGTGTTGCGAATTTTTAATCCATCACTTCCTCATTCCCATCGCTTCCGGGATTCGGTGGTGGTAATGGGAATTTAATTTTTGGCAAGGATTTTCATTAATCCTCCGATCCGCTTGCTTCATACATCGCCTCCAGTTGCATTCGGCGCGTCAATCTCGTGTGAGAGCGAGTGTATCGAGAGCCATCAACTTGGAAACCGGTTTCCAAAGTCCACCGGCAGTGTTGGTCGCGTTCGTTATGTTTAGCCACGGCTAACCATAGCCGTTTCACAACAATAGTCCCGAAAGAATGAGGAAACTAATTGGATGCGGCTTGTTTTGCGTTAAATCCTGGCTGCTCGAAAATCGCATGAAAAGAAAGCTAATAACACGGAAGCTTCCCTCGTTGCTTTCCACACAAACAAGACAAGGCGGTGGCAGAGTGTCGTCTGTGAAACAATCTGAATCTGTAAACCGGAAATAAATATTTTGGTTAACCTGGAAGAGTAGATTGTGGCTTTTCTTGTTGCCTTCATTTCCACACATGCTCATTGATACAGTTGTCCATTGAAGAAGAAGGAGAATTCTTTAGGCTTTCTGGAACTTTGGGAATAACTGTGCCCAACTTCCATCACGCCAGCCATTCCATTTTTTCACATTGGTTCCTTCTTACATCCATCACCTGGTTGACATGTTGTGCCTTTTTCTCTTTTTTTACTTTCTGCGAAAAGTTGGCAATTTTTAACGCAAAAAAAGTAGTTTTCTTCATACCGACCTTTGGGCACAAGAGAAAAAAAACACCAAAATCCTCAAGCTGTTGCGCTACAGCGGCTTTGCTCCGTTCGGGAATGTGTGTTGCGTTTGCTGCTGAGAGGACTTTGTGGCTTTGATGCCTCTATTTGAACAGATGTCTGCGGGAAGGATGAACGGTGAAATGGTAACGCAAGAACGGAAAACAAATCTTAGGAAAAGGATTCAATTTCGATTAGAAGACGGATAAAAATGTGACACACAACCGCAACTATTTTAACCGTTGCGCAAGATTGCAATCTATTTGTTGGTGAAACTGTTTTGCGGATACACAACTGTGGCTTCAAGGCTTTTTTCTAACAATCGGAACATGAAAGTGTTTTTTAAGATACGATGAGTTTTTAACGAGTTAATCCTGTTTTCTGTGTGCCATTAAATTGAATAAAAAAATAGCCTTTCAATAGAAATTACAGCTGCAGGGAGACTTAAAAAAATCCCTTTTAAAAAATCTTTTAAAAATTCTTGAAAAATTGCAAGACTACATTTTTAGAAAACGTATAAACGTACAAAGTGATACTGATTCGGCATATGAATGATTTCTTCACAATATAAGGTAGATTGTTTGTATTTAGCATGATCAAACTGTTTAACTACAGATTACCGTCACTTTAGAAGTAAAGCCGCACAAATAAACAAATCCAGAACTGGTTTTTTACNATTACAGCTGCAGGGAGACTTAAAAAAATCCCTTTTAAAAAATCTTTTAAAAATTCTTGAAAAATTGCAAGACTACATTTTTAGAAAACGTATAAACGTACAAAGTGATACTGATTCGGCATATGAATGATTTCTTCACAATATAAGGTAGATTGTTTGTATTTAGCATGATCAAACTGTTTAACTACAGATTACCGTCACTTTAGAAGTAAAGCCGCACAAATAAACAAATCCAGAACTGGTTTTTTATCCTTTGTACTTCAAAAAACCATTATCCGGTCTTGGGTCACTATTGTGGAATATCTGCAGCCATTCAACGCAGCTCTTCACTCGTACTCCAGCTACTTGACCGATGGATATGTACATTTTCCAGCCTGGTTACGCATAACCTATACTCTCGATAGTGCAATATGACGGTTGGATGAACCCATCGTGTCCCGACCACATATCCCGGTCACTCATGAATAACGTCATCATCATTCCCAGCACGGACCCGTTGCTATCAGACGGCTCTATCTACCAATCTAACCGGTGCAATCAATCAAAAAATGGTGCTGGTTGCTTTCGGGGCGGTCAAACTCAATTTCATCGTTGACCCCTTTTTTGAAAAGCTGACCCAGATCCGCTCATCGTACTCGGTCGGCGATACACAATGTTCGAGAGAGAGAGAGTAAAAGCATTTATTTTGATGGTCAACTAAAACGATGTCCCTTTTTCCGTCGTGTCTACAATAGTGTAGGATATATGTTGTAAGTTTTTAGTCGCTTTTTTCATCTTGTTGTTGTCTAGGACCGTGAAGGAGACAATCCTTTTGATATTTCGTTTTCAGGTAATGACCTCTGGTAGATCAAGGACCTTATTCGTCGTAGATGAAGGGCTACTCAGAACATTAACGTTTTCACGAAACGAAACTGACCATGGTTGGTAAAAGGCGAAGGAAAAACTGAATCCACTCATACCACAATACGCGACTGTGACAAACAACTCTGATAGACTACGGTTCCCACCGTGCCCGTATGATCATTGTCCGTACAATCCTAGAACAAGCATAAAACAAGCCAGATAGAACCAATATTAGTTTTGCACTCAGTTTGCTCTGATGATTGGCGTCGTTCCACCAAACCTAACCTAATTCATGCCATCCCCTACTAATTTCACCAATCGGTAGAGAAATGGTGCGATAAGATTAATAACGATACAATTTATCAAGCTGAATGTGCATTTTACCACTCTCTTTTTTTCTAGATCAAACTGCAGTGTGTGATCAAGCCACACCAAACGCAGCTAAATGCCCCTTTTTCCTGTAGCTTTTCGCCCTCCGATTGGGAGCTTCGGAAAAGCCCATCCTGACCACTCACACACAGACACTCGTTCGAAGCGAGTGTTTGAACGATCGTATGACAAATGTTTACCAATTTATCACCGATTCGATTGACCTGGATTCGCCTGGAGCCTATGGTGCAGCGTGTACGCAGCATATCCCGACGAGGTAGGACTTTCGGTCCACAGCATTAGCCGGTAATACAACCGCATGCATCATCGTCCACTCACTCTGTTTTGCGTACGATGCTGCTTAATCTCTTCCGCATCCTGATTGGACGTAAATTATGGGCCACGCAAATATTTGCACACCCGGGAGAAAGTGTGTTGAACCGTGCCGGAAACGAACGGACACGGGAAATTGGAGGCAAAATGTGGTACAATCTCGTAGGACCCTAAGGGTGTCTGTACCGATTAGATGGGCGTTGCTGTTGTACTGTGTGCAAATTTTGACACGTAAACGTTACGCTGCTTTATAAACAGCATCAGTGATGCATGTATTTAGGATCCGACGGAAGTTTTGGAAATAGACATTGAATAATTAGACCAATCGATCGCGCTTTTCCAACGATTGGCGTGAGAATTTTCTGTTCACCAGTTCTGTTCACCAGAGAATAGTTGTGCTTGATAGAAATTCTTGAAACTCATGTCTCCTTATTCTTTATCGCACGCAAACAGGCCTCCTCTAAAGAAACGCCATGCGGTTAAACTCCGTCTATTCTTCGAGAAAATCCCTTCCAGTTTTCAAATTGTTTAGAATCTACGAGCAAAAACATGACTATAAACCTATCACAACCAACGGATTAGAAGGCATTAACCATTCATCGAGTTGTCATATTTAGTTGAATTATGACCGTACGACCATATCCTTCGACCTCTCTTCGCTACAGAAGTGTCCGCTAACAGCAACGGAACCGCGAAAGATTCTTTTCGCGAGCAACTTTAAGGAAAATCTTCCACCAGGATGAAACACCCTTTTCGGTAAGCAATTGGAACGAAGTAACCGCGTCTAGTCATGCGTATCCTTCCACGGCAAGAAAGGGTTGTTCCTTCCGAAGATGAAATACAAAACAAGAACCTAATCGCACTTCTCGACCTTATGCACAATCGCGCAATCCCCCATCGATTACCGAGGGAAAGATTACCAAGGGGATGTTTTATCGTAAGCGTTTGCTCGATTGCCTGCTGAAGAGCACGACCAAAAGCCTAGACAGTGTGTGTTCCACACACTTTTATTTATTGCACTTTAATGGTCGAATTCACGCCGAGGCACATCAAGATCCTTCAGCAGCGGCCACAGTGCATCAACAACCAAACAAGGAAGGGGTTATACTCTGTACTCCGTGTTTGTACGGCAATGGTGGTCTCCTCGTACACACTCGTAGTACTGTGAAAGGTACGAAGGACAGAAATTAATTCAACTGCTCGTGGCTTCTAATCAGGATCAATCGGGCTTTTGGGCCGGTTTAGCTACTTAAATGCGAAAAGAGTTCGGTTTGTTGTCGGTCGATTGATTTATGGATGGCATTCGCTGTGGGTTGGCCCTGCTGATGACCTCACGCTAGGGGGAAGTTGCCTACCTTCAAAGGATTATGGCATCCAAAGTTCAATAGGACAAATACAGGAAGTTCCGATAATCAGCTTTGTCAATAACAATTTAAACAAATAGATACATAATACGATATGAAGCTTTATGATTCTATTCTACGCTGACAAAAGTGCTTACACCACCGACGGTTTAGCTGATTGTATATTTTTAAAAACTAAGTTCTGAAATTACCATTTTCGAAGATTAAAGCACATCATTATATTTGATTGAATGACGGTTACATCGTTGAATGAATTATAATTATCTTATGTTGTTATATGTTTATGGAGATAAGAATTCACGTCATAAATACTAAAAATTGTTCAATGCTAAGAGAACAGCTTAATCGATCATGGAAAAGCCGTTAAAATGAATTAACGCTTCCGCTAAACGCTCTTTTCGACTATTAAAGTCCCGTGAGCGAACAACAAACGCGAGCGAAGCAATCTTCAAAAAAAAAGGATCACATTTCCCAGAAAAAAGGCTCTTGCTGTTTTCTGCACCCCTTTTAGCCATTTTTTTGTGTTTCATTCATATTAAATGTTGTTACCAAAAATTCGCGATATTCTTCACGGTCAGCAAACACAGCTAATAATAAAAACAAGTTGCGCAAAATTTCACACACAAACTACAACAACAAAAAATTCGCTCAAGCTTCCCTGTAACCTTGTATTCGTTCTTATTTTGTCGACAAAAACACACACACACTGACTTTTCATAAGGAAGTTTGTGTTTCAGTTTCCATTCAAACACATGGAAAGCAACATTTTCCAAGCAGAGCAACATCATCTATTTTGCACAACATCTTGTGCTTGTAGCTAAGGTTTGGTACCGTCGGTCTACCGAGAAACACTTTGACACGGGTAAAGTTTGGTTTTAGAAGATTGTTCCCGTAGCGTTACGGTTTTCTTACCTGGTTTTCCATGTGGAAACAGGAAGGTACCATGCCAAAACGGGACCGAAACACACACACGAAAGAAAAAAAAACATCGTAACAACCTTCCAGAACGGTTCCCGTGCTAGAAAGGGCCAATCCTGTTGTCCAAAAATAAGATTCCGACACAAACGTTTTTCTTACCCTTCATAAATGTTGCAACGGTAACCCGCCGAAGCATCTTGTTTTGGGTGCAGAAAAGGAAAACAATATTCTTAGGATAAGGCAGAAACAATTCCAAAAGTAGATCGGACATTACAGCCGGTTACCTTCGAGCCGGTTCGTAACATAAAACAATTGTTTTGCTTTGATATTAGAAGACAATATTTTACTCACGGCAGAAAAAATATTTTTATGAAAAATTATAACCACTCCTGATTGTGTTAATTATACATGCAAAAGTTTCCAAAACAATCGAAAAAGAAATATAATTTGATTAGTTCCAGTTTCTTACACTTACTCCACAAAGTTTTACGCGTGCACCGAGAAACTTACAACGCTCAAGAATGTTTTACCAGCTGACAACAATAGGAAAACATTTGCCTCGCCAAAGACAATATGCGCTAACATCCAGCACTGACCTACTTTTGGGCAAAATGAAATTCTGCAAAACTACTCAAACATTCGTAACTCTTTGCCAGATGGAAAAACACACCATTTGCCAGGTGAGGTGTGGAAAATCTGTCGACGACGACAAACAAACAGCCGGCCAACGATGGGTGTTACCAAGCGGGCGCTTTGTTTATGTTTACGAGCGAACAATTAGAGCCGCTTTCGTAGGGCCCATTCGAACAAACAGGCAAGTTTAGAAAATTCTTGCCCGCCAAATGGATTTGGCATTTGGCGAGGTTTTACGTTCGCACGCAGCTAATGGTTTTCGATGCCATTATTAATAATGACGGTGCTTAATTCTGTCCATTCCGTTCGGTTTCGTTGCCGTGGAAAGATCATTTGGAGCGTAAGGAAGTTTGTACCATTATGGTTCGTTTGTGTGAGGAAATTTATCGTTATCGGTTAAATTAGATAAAGTGCTATGCTTAAACTAAATGGTACAACCAATAAAACGTAGATAAGAGACCACTTTCTCGAATAAATAAAAAAAAACACCATGAAACATAATCTTTTCCACTGCTCCCGAGAAACTCTCACTTTCGAAGTACATCAATCGATATGTATGATCTTAGACACTTTTCGTGTCGCAACATGATCACCCAAACACACCATCAAACGGAGGAAGAAAACAAGAGAACAGACAAAAAACTTAATTTCATTTTAATTGTGCACAATGCGCTTGTTTTGATTGTTATTTTAACAGGCATGAAATTACGGTGGCCTTTCTATACACTGTCCTTGCACCATGTTTCCCTACAACCCAGGGAAAACCCTTGCTACGAGTTCTTGTGATGCATGTCCTTGTGATGCACAATATATCAGACTTTGATGCCAACATCAACTAGCCTTGTTCAGTAAAAGGGAAAGTAAAGAAAGTGAAGAACGAACTCGTCCTTGCCGCTTTCACATCTCGCACAGGAACGAATCCTTGTCCGCAAATTCATCCTTCATCTGTGCCTATCGTGTTTCCGTCTTTCGTCTTCAGGAACGGCGTTGGAAAAAGTTTCGACACTAGCTGTCCGATGTGTGACAAGCGTAAGGAACGGAATGTCAACTTTCCTGCCGAATCAAACGTCTTGTTGTTGTTGTTGTTCCTTCTTCAGGTGATATGCACGATGCAAATGTTGATGTGCACACCGTAAAGGGGGAATCGAATTTCGTGATTCGATTTTCGGGAACAGAAAAAAAACATATCTAAATAAAAAATGAATCCCTTCATCTCGATGAAGTCCCTAGACTGGAAGGAAAAAAAACATTCCCGAATGCAGCCAAAGTGAAAGCCAAGTGAAAGGGTTACAACCCTTTTCCCTAGTCTCTAGCAGCAGCCGTATGGGGTGCGCTGGAAGATGTCAACCAGCAACGGCACGTTCATTTTCCCTCTTTTACGCTGAAATGCAGCATAGTTTTCCGTTTTTCGCTGTTTGTTTCCCCCTGGATGCACCGTCGCAGTTGCAATCTGTCGAGGATCCGGGTGATCGAATTTAAACAGCAAGAGCGCATATACGATTTGCGTAACAAATTGTCAATCAGCAATGCAACACCATCAGCGACATTGAGAGAAAGAGAAAAAAAGCACACAGAAATGGGAACACAAATGTATGGGTTGCGCGTGACTCCCAGGGTACGCCCTGNAAAAAAAATGTTTCCACAGTGATCATCCACATAGTTTTATCCATTTGACCCGGTTTACCAACGAATAAATCATCACGCATTCTAATCCCTAGAGATATTCTTGCTTGTACATCCTATTCATCCTATCATCATTCGTCCCGTACCGGAATCTGCATTCGTGATCACACTCTCACACTTCCATATCATCCAAAAACAATATCCTCAAGCCGTATGTTGTGATAATTTGTCGACAATCCTTCCCATGTACATCCTGTTCCGCCGTTGAGGTAATGCCGTAGCAAAGTTTGCCATTATGCCCTCTTATTAACCCCTGTTGCCACACCTTCCAAGCAAAGTCCAAAATCATTCCCAGCCGGTCGAACCTGAGAATTGTTTGTTTTCCATTGCCGACCAAATGAGCAAACGCGCGTCAAAGAGTTGCTTCGCCTTATCCTAATGGACACGTCAGCGCAGCGACACGCAGCAGGAACTCTCACGGCAGCAGATTAAAATGTCCGGTCTCGAAAGTGATCCATCATGCCCGCCGCAGCATCCTGTTTCGATGCATTCTTGACCCCTTTCGAATTGCTTCTTGACCGTTTGCGCCCTCCGGGGACACGACGACCCGAAGATGGGCCTGGGGACCTCCTAGTCGAAATGACCATCCTTCGGCAGGCAGCAAACCAGAACTGGACAATCAGCATCAACAGCAGTACGCTTGTTTTGACGTAATACGGGTTCCAAGGGTTAGAAAGATGTTAGAGCATTAGAAGAAGGCAACAACACATCCTGGTGAGTCCAGGTTTTTTTTATCTACTGCTATTGCCGCACTGTAGCACTGGCACTTCACCAGCAAGGACATGTTAGCTTACAATTGATTACCGAGGCGATTACAAGCGGTTTTCGTGGTGCGTAACCAAATATCGCGCCTATTTTTTCTTAGACTCACGCATACACGCTTTTCACCGTGCATGTTGCGCCTAATCTGCTTCCTAGAAAAAATATCCTCCGACATAATAACCAACACAAAAAGAAACCTTGCACTCCGTTTGATCGTTTACACATTCGTCGTAAGATCATAGCTACATGCAAGAAAGGTAAACTCATGCCACCGTGCATGCCCCGTCCAAAATTTCAGTAGCGCACATTAACAATCCTCATCAAATTTGAATTTTTTGCCTCGTAAGGGTTTTCGCGCCATGCACTGGGTTGCCTGATTCTCCTCTCTATACGTACCGGCATCTTCAACATTCGTCCTTCAGATTTCAATCTATATTATCTCGACCGTCGTGTTTCGTTCGCTTCATTATCTGGCTAATTATTCTTGACATGGCTGACTGACAGGCTGTGAGCGGTTTGCTTCTTCGGGACAGATTTTTCGTGGCCACCCTTTAGACGAGCGATCCCTCCGCTTCGAAAGGCACCGGCGTCCTTGTGTGCCTAATGTGAGATAAACCGTCCTGTGTTGTATCTTTGCCCGGCATGGAAAGGGAATCTTGATCGACACCATGGCGGGTAACCGCCGAACGATGGGGTACGGATGGTAATAATCGTCCTCGTCACTTTTGCACCGTCCACGAATCTAGCATCCGTTGGGAAGTAAGAGTGTTGAGGTTCCTTTTATGATTTTTTGTTGTTTCCAAGATTCCTCTGGTAAAAAAAACTCCCCGTTGGCCTAAAAAACGTTAAAGCAGATTATGTCCTTTCGACGCACTTCTGTTTACTGCTACTGTTTATGATTTGTTTTTGCCTACAAGACAAAACATACATAATCGGAAGCACAGTCACAGTTACAGTGTTCTTTGGTAACGTTTCTAATTCGTTTTGACATCGGTCTTCTCTCCGCCGGGGGATATCAGTTTGATTTGATTGCATCTTGGGATCTGGAGTTTGTTTTCTTATCTGTTATTGAGTATAAAAAAAAACAACCTCGACAAATATTTGTTTCTGCCTTCCGCATTTTACTTTGCATATTCTTAAAACAAAAAAGGGGGCTGTACACGTTGAATTATTCTTATTCGTTCAAAGCGGGTAATGTTTTTTTTGTTTTACTTTTGTAGTGAAACAAATCGCTTAAACAAATTGATTAATGGAAATTAATTCGTTTGTAATCTTATCCAACCACATCGTTTACTCAGGAAATTGATATGGGATTTGTTTTTTTTTTTGTGTAGAATCATAAATTTCAACTATCCTTTCTTGAATATATTTCGTTAGTAATACTTCTGAATAATTTCATTATTCTCGCCTGATTCTCGCCTCGCCTAGAGCCATTAAATTGTTTATATTCGAACTTTTACCGTTTTCTAGTTTTTTGTTTTTTTATTCATCTTTTTACAACTCTTTTAATGAGATCAACGATAATATTTCAGCACTCGAATCCTATTATTCAACTTGTTAGCCATATTGGTGCTGCCTGGAATTGACGCTCCAATTATCTAAACTAGGACACTACGCAAACCCATCAGCCAACGGGTATCACGTGGCAGGCACACCGAACGACCGAACGAGTACGATACACCCACACCCAGACAGCATCCGCATCCTTTTACAATCTCTGCCAAACGATAAGAATCAGGGCGAAGATTTAAATGAGGCTGCAGTTGGTCTGTGTCTGTGCCCAGTTGGACGTAGAGTTGTCCTAGTTTTCGTTTATCTGGAAGTCATCTCACGCTCGGTGTGCCAAACACGACGGCATGCAAATGCTCCTGGTGCTACCGGAGCACCAAACCGTCGAATGTTGCGGAAGGATTGCACTGCAACAGCAGCTGCAGCACTGATGCGCTACTTTCCACTCGACGAAGTGGCTTTGCATTTCCGGTACGGAAAGACAAATTTAGAACACATTTTATGTGTGCTACAAAATGAGTTGTGAAGCAAACACTTAACGACAATAAAGTGTGGCGAAGCAAAAGATTGAAATCATCATTAGTATTCTTGTTTCATGAAATATGGCGAAACAGTTTGTGTTATTTCAGACATTACTTAGTTTGTACAATCATAATTATGATATGTGCATATCGAATATCTGCATATTATGAAACAATCTTTCCAAAGATTCCAACTTACAATAGATATACAGATAAAATATCCTATTAAGACAGCAGCATTCTTTAACCAATCTGAATATAGACCCCAACGACCCTTCGCTTGCAAATTCTGCCATAACCTTTTGCCTAAGAAACCCCAGCACGAGGAATCGTGACGCTTCATTATTTAAATACAATAGCTTTCGGGCGTGATAATGCCCGTTGCTCTGCACCGTTGTCGGACAAACACACCGTGTGTCTCGATCCATGGCGCGTTGCATTCGTTGCGGCTTTTCGTTTGTTTAACGTCACCTAGCGGAAGGATCACGCGCCATAATCCGGATGTTGGTTGATGCATCTTTTTTTTTTCGCCTGTTTAGTTTATTCTGCAGGAGATCGGAGATCTCTATGCGCTCTTTTCACGGCGTTACAGTACCGAGCTGAGAATGAGCTGTTTGTTTTCTTCCCGATACGCCGATGGATGGGATGGTGTGTGCATACGGGCCCGGCAACGCTTCCTAACCGCGGCACGGAAACTCGGTATGGAAATGAAGTTTTTATTGTACAGCGCTCCAGTTTGCTTACGTGCAGTTGTGGTGCAGCAGCTTTTTTATGCAAGTGTTCACTACATTTAGAGTGCCCTTTTGACGTTCGGGCAAGCGGAACGGTGGCCCGGTCTAACTTTGGCCATACAAAAAAAAAAAACAAAACAATATCACAATGCCTTCGCATCACCAGACAACCAGGAAGATGATTGCTTTGCCATGAGTTTTGACGTCACAACCAGAGAGGCGTTGTTGCGTTGCTGATGAACAACCGATCTGTGACATACCTGTGGAGAAGGGGAGAAGAAAACAAAGAGAAAAAAAGAAGATTTAAAATAACCATCATTAGACAAACGACTTCGGTAGAAAGGATGTGTGCAACCCCTTTCTTAAAGCGTTGCAACTGCAACCATTCAGGAATTGCACAAATTGCTCCTTTCCCAACCATGAAACGATAAATGCGTACAAAATTTGCACCACACGGTGTGACGGGTTTTAGAAGCTTGTCGTCACCATTTGAGTATTTTGTAAAAATTTGAGTATTTTTACAAAATACTCAAATTTTGTAATAATTGATGGTAACGATTTTTAAGAATCTGAAGCATTTTTTTCAACAAGTTTATTATATCCTGCTCAATGCACTCCCAAATAGAGAATGTTTTAAAATTCAATTTTAAATTCCATCCACTTCAAGATGAAGTCATCTAGCGGGACACTCCGTTGTTATGGAATGTAGCCCTTCGTTTATCTGCAAAATAACCAGGGTTTTTCCCTTATAATCGTTTCACAAACACAAGTACCCCAAGCGGGTGCATTTATGAATTTATGATCATGCATGACGGATAAGATATCGCGCACGTTCCGGGACCGGTATCCCTCTCCCAGGTGGCACACACAGGATCTCACATCAGCATTAATAACGCACATGTCCCGCAGGGCATCGGCGGACCCTACTTTTTTGTGGTATCGCTAATTAAACGGTCACCTCAACCGTCCACCATGAGAGCGCGCGAGCAATCCTTCACGAATGCTTCGCGAACGCGCAACACAGAGAGAATCGTACCATTCTTCGCTTCTTTGTCTCAAGACACGTGCACGACAACCGAACTGTCCATCTGACGTGCGGCCGACGCGTTGTCGAGTTGCCGAGGAAAGAAAACCATTTGAAAATAAAAAAAGCCCAACACCATCAACATCTTCGTCAGGACCTTCACTGGTGTGTAATTTATCTTTCACGCATCACGTGTCCGGGGTGCTGTGGTGTTCGGAAATTTATTCCCTTCCAGTACACGGTACTTAAGCATTGGCTCGCGATCGCTTATCGTGTCGCGTGCGGAACATTACCAGAAGTTGTCGAAATAGTAAGCAATTTAAAGTATAATTTTATTCACTTTTTTCACCGTACTGGCAGACGACGAACGACGTCGTGTTCCCTCGATCTTTGGTTGGTGAGTTGTCGTTTTTTTTCCTTTCTTAATGTTTTGATGGACGCAAAAAAAAAAGCTTGAACCACGTTTAACCTCCTCCATATTGTGACCAAGGTTCAGCAAAAGGACCCATTTGTTGCTCAACTATTCTTCACATTTTTTCATCCAGTTTTTGGAAGGATTTCCCCAATACACATACAAAGAAAAACACAAGCGTAGGGTGGAGGTTACCTTCCGCTAGAGTGGTTTAATTGTTCGTAATTTGAGGTTACGTCAAGAAATTTGTTTGACGAACCACAAAAGAAGCGAACAACCGAAACCGAACGGCGAAACAACCTGGTGGCGCGATGGATAAACGTACGGCCAAAACCACGGAGAGTATTATCCTGCCAGAACAGCCTGAACAGGGGAATGGGAAACAGAACAGCCTGAACGGTGGAACAATAGGGAAAGCTTTTAATTCGACGTTAAAGACAATTACAACCGTTCTTAATCGAAAAAATGCTTATTCGGTAGCGTTTTCCTTGCTCTATTGATTCGTCGTAATTTGACGCACATATTCACCAGTCTTTACGCAGTTTTTTTGGTGTGTGTGTTTGTTCTTTAAGGAAGTCTCGGCAGGAAAAAAAACCATCACATCTGGTCCGAGAATACTGTCGGGAATAGTTTGTTTGCTTTTGTCAAACATTTGCAGCAATTTAAAGTCATTTTCTTTCTACCCGTTCATCAGATTGTATATAGAAAAATTGAAAATTAACCGACCGTGGTGTTGTAGCAAATGAAGGACCTCTAATGACGGTTAGATGGACATTCAACACAGCATACCATGGAAGTAAGTGCATTAAAGGAACAGTCAATAATGTTTTAAGCGAAGCTGCTTTACATTTGAATCTTTTTTAAAACATGTATAAAAAAAGCTTTCGACATGTCTAAGAAGAAGAGATAAAATAGAGAAAATAAGGACCAAAATATCCACTAAATGTACAAAAGTTTCTAAGCTTTACTTTAAAGATAACATTTGATTTGATGAAGATGCTTTTGGTTTTGTCAAACTGGAATCACACTTTGCTTCTACATAGTTTGTGACACGGAAACAGCATCCCGAACGAATGCACAACCGGCAAAAAAAAACTAACCCTTCAAAGAGAACAAACGAGTCGGCTGTCGAATGGTGAGATGTTGTTTGTTTGTACAGTTCAATTCGATCCACAAACCGACCGTTCGACCGTCCGCGCTTGCCCGTCCGATAGGACGATAGGGAGGGGTTTGTTTCACCCGCTTTTTTTCGAAGACCACCACACCCCGGTGGCAAACACCGCGCACACCGTGCTTATTTACATATTTTATGGAACTTTATCAGCTGCCGACATCATTAAACGGTGACGCGGTGCATGTGCAACAGCAGCCGCGGTTCCATCTTTGGGACAGTTTTGTTTTTTTTTTTTATTTGAGTAATTTAACCGTACCCTACCCAGGACAAAACCACCATCACACCATCGGAAGATGGAAAGTTATTGCTTTTTCTGAACTTCAGCAGTTCATTCAAATGCACTTTTTTTCCTACTTTGAAAAAAAAACACTATTGGGATGCGGATTTAAATAAAATACAATAAATATACAGAAACGTCGAACGAGTGTTTTTGATGGAACCGAAAATAAAGGATAACAGGAATCAGTCGCATACGACAAGCGGGAGAGAGAGAGAGCAATGGAGCGCGAAGCAATAGAACAACACGTATCAGAGAAAAAAATATGACATTAGCTTGTATTTTATTGACACACACCACTTCTAAATCCTGTCAACCGAAGAAATAAAATGCACGAGACGAAAGTTCATTCGATTTTTTTCTCACTCTCTCGCTTCATACGATGGGCAGGAAAATTGCTTTCCCTTTGGTTTTCCGCATCAACGATCGCGAAAGAACGCACGATCGGAATCGAAAGTGTGCAGCAGTATAAATGCACCAACCAAGCACACAGTTCGTGGAGTGCTTGTCAAATAGAGATGAACGAAAAAAATCACCTTTTTCGTGTTTTCGTATCAGTTGTTACGGGGTGGCATGCTGGAAAATGGTGCTATTTATTGTTCTTTAAACATGCAAACTGCGGGCAGCATACTAAATAAAGTTTTAATTACACGTTTTAAATTATGGTTCTATTTTGTGAATACTGATGAACTTGCCAAAAAAAAGTTTCAATTTCTTTGTAGTTATTATGCAACCACTGTTTACAATGGATGCGAAAGGACGACATCAAGCGGGAGTCTAATGTGCCATTTATTCGTTCAATATTTGATCACCGTTCGATGTAAGCTGATATCATAAAAGCCATCCCAAACCGTTTCCATTGTGAAAGTGGAAGGCGAAAGGAGCGCCTTTTCTTCACGAAGAAAGACAGACAGGTTCAATTCGAATGACCGTCGAATTGACGTCGGACAAAGAAGATTGATTTTCGTCCTTGAAGAGCGAAAACCACTAGGCAAGCACACAAATAAAACTATTATCACAACAAACAGCCAAACACAGGAAAAGGGGATTCAAATCTAAACATCCTAACAATCAGTGTGCGAAGTTATAAACGAGTAGTTTTCTCATCGGCAACCATGGCCGACTGAAACGTTGTAAAAGGCTGTTTATGATTGTAATTTATATAGTTCGCTTTTATGGGTACCATTTTAAAAGTCCTCCTTTCGGTAACAATTCGCTGTAAATAGGCTGTAACAGTAAACATTACGCTCGACCGTTCGAGTGGCATTCCCTTTTCTTCAAGAGCTGACGAAGCAAACGATGGCGAAAACATAACGATAAAAGGTTCCCGAGACGTTCTATTCCGTCCATCAAACATGCATCCTTCCAACATTGATGCAATTCTCTTGGTTGCAATTGTTTATCTTGTTTCGCATTTGGCCCTTCGTAAGTACGTGTCATTCAGCTTGCAATTTATTGAAATGAGAGCATTATGCCGCTAGGCATGATGATAGTCCGCTAGACGATCAAATGGGAAGAATGGAAAAAAGGTGCAAAGGACGTCGGCAAGCATCCTTCCTAGGAGCTGTGACTGACGCTCCAACCGGAGAGAGATCCAGACCGATCGATCGGTTTTCTCGGGAAGGGAAAAAAGAAGCGTTTCCTTCGTCACATCGCAACATCACCACAAAGAGATCCCGCGATGATGGAAGGTCGTAATTTTTGGCAAACGAACTAACACTCGAGTAGCCTGTCTTGGTCAGCTTGCGCCATGGTACCGACCGTCCGCTGCCATTCGCAAACAATGCCCAGTTGGACAATTATTTATGTGTAGCACCATTCATTTGGACCTCATTTTGCATTGTGAGTTTTTTTTTTGCATCTACCTTCCTTGCCTTAAAGATCCCATCGTTTGGGCAAAATTCTCCAAAGATCTGGAGAGTCCTTTCATGTTCGGAACACAATGAACTAATGGGAAGGTGTTTTCGGGAGTGAACAATTCCTTCCAAACTAGCATGTTTCTTGTGCAATTGTTCTATTTGTAGATCACATAAATTGCAATTATCTACGTCTTATTGCAGCGTTTTCTGCAAGTCTGCAAGTACTTAAGGTAATGTGCTAACAAACATTATTGTTCGTTGTGGTTTTATGCTGTACATTATTTTAAAAGTAATTATTTGGAAAATATTTTTGTAATAGCTCCACTCGAAATAAAAATCATTTAATAAAAACACACAAAAAAAGCTTCACTACCCCATAGTTTCTAGAATTTCAAGGATTTTTTGGCTGTTTTATTGATGGTTACTTAATAAACAATTTATAAGTGCTGCACTATATATGAATATTTTCTAGTATGAATATATTGCTGCTAAAACAGAGTATAATTCCAAATATTAATGCAACTGTCAAATTTACTGGTCCAGTAATTTTAGTGTTCACATGAAGAATAATCGTAATACGATGATAAAGCATTTACAAATTGGAATAAAATACTCCCCAACAGTCGGTTGTAAACTTCATTGTTCCAGCAAAAAAAAACAGAAGCTTTATTACGCATTCCAGTAGCAATTGCCATACTGCTACAGCTGGATGACCACATCAGGTCACTCCACCCACCCAACATGAGTTAAAACTATTTTGCATTTGCACATAAAATAAACGCTTGCTGCTCTGCCCATACACTAAAAACAAAACATTGGGTAAAAAAGGGTAACAAAACCATCTATAAAAGGCGCATCAAAATTGCACCATTCCACCCGTTGGTACTGGACCACGCGCCCGTGTATGTTTTATTTTTCTTTTCATTTTATTTATTTGCAATTGCAAACTGCGGTCAACGGGTGCATAGCGGTGCATGATCGAAACCATCTGCCAGCTGGTTGTTGGAGTTGTTTTTAGTTTGCTGCTGTCAGCTTCGTCCTGCATACAAATTCTGATACTCCCCTTGGGTACCACCTTTCCTAGCGACCACTTCACCCCATTCTTTCAACATTCCATTGCAACGATGATGGAACACGGTTTAATAGCTTTCGCGGACATCCATTTTCGTTCACCATTGCAACGGTCAAACGAGATGTACTGTTTTCGCGAATGTCCTTCGTGTACAGTCATCACGTGCCAAGGTGGATGAAAAGGACGCTGGCACTGTATCGAGTGACCGTTGAGCAAATGGTACGAAACAGAAAAACATAATTGAAAGGATATATGCAACGCGGGGAAAAAATATCCACCAATGCCCTCATTTCAACCACAGAAAGGAACGACTCTCTTGTGTCACTTTTTGGCGTTACCAATTTTTCGTGTATCTTTCTAGTTCAAATGAATGCATTTTCTCACACTGTACACAAGTTTTGTCACATTTGTCAATTAGGTCATCGTTTGGAGTCCGTCCCTACACTCTCCTACTGCTTGTACTGGCTAATTCTGTCAGTGACGTTTCGCTTTAATGTCCGTTCGTCTAACGTACGCAACGGATAAGTAGAAAATCCGATTGACACTTCACAAGAACCAATACGATGTATGCCCGGAGAGGTCATCCGTTGTTTGGTGGCCATTTGTTACCGGTGTGCATCATTAATCAAAATTCATCACCATCATCACACACAGACCCCAAAACCGAAGGCTCTCGAGATTGATCGACAGTTTTGTTGGTACAGCTCCTTTCTTTCGGGCCCTTATGTCCCAAACACTGGACACATAGTGTTTGGTAGCCACGCACACAAAAGGCTTGCTCAGGATACAGCGATGGACAGCATTCTGCGACCCAAAAGCTAATGTCAACGGGTGAAGAACAAATAACATCCACCAGGAAAAAGGCTGGCAAAACCCGGGGACATCCAAGGAAATGGTGCAATGTGTCGGCACGTTCGATAAACAATACTCTCTTCGGTTTGAGGTTATTTCCACNTAATGTGCTAACAAACATTATTGTTCGTTGTGGTTTTATGCTGTACATTATTTTAAAAGTAATTATTTGGAAAATATTTTTGTAATAGCTCCACTACAAATAAAAATTATTTAATACAAACACAAAAAAAAATCTTCACTCCCCCCATAGTTTCTAGAATTTCAAGGATTTTTTGGCTGTTTTATTGATGGTTACTTAATAAACAATTTATAAGTGCTGCACTATATATGAATATTTTCTAGTATGAATATATTGCTGCTAAAACAGAGTATAATTCCAAATATTAATGCAACTGTCAAATTTACTGGTCCAGTAATTTTAGTGTTCACATGAAGAATAATCGTAATACGATGATAAAGCATTTACAAATTGGAATAAAATACTCCCCAACAGTCGGTTGTAAACTTCCTTGTTCCAGCAAAAAAAACAGAAGCTTTATTACGCATTCCAGTAGCAATTGCCATACTGCTACAGCTGGAAGACCACATCAGGTCACTCCACCCACCCAACATGAGTTAAAACTATTTTGCATTTGCACATAAAATAAACGCTAAAAATAAACGCTTGCTGCTCTGCCCATACACTAAAAACAAAACATTGGGTAAAAAAGGGTAACAAAACCATCTATAAAAGGCGCATCAAAATTGCACCATTCCACCCGTTGGTACTGGACCACGCGCCCGTGTGTGTTTTATTTTTCTTTTCATTTTATTTATTTGCAATTGCAAACTGCGGTCAACGGGTGCATAGCGGTGCATGATCGAAACCATCTGCCAGCTGGTTGTTGGAGTTGTTTTTTGTTTGCTGCTGTCAGCTTCGTCCTGCATACAAATTCTGATACTCCCCTTGGGTACCACCTTTCCTAGCGACCACTTCACCCCATTCTTTCACCATTCCATTGCAACGATGATGGAACACGGTTTAATAGCTTTCGCGGACATCCATTTTCGTTCACCATTGCAACGGTCAAACGAGATGTACTGTTTTCGCGAATGTCCTTCGTGTACAGTCATCACGTGCCAAGGTGGATGAAAAGGACGCCGGCACTGTGTCGAGTGACCGTTGAGCAAATGGTACGAAACAGAAAAACATAATTGAAAGGATATATGCAACGCGGGGAAAAAATATCGACCAATGCCCTCATTTCAACCACAGAAAGGAACGACTCTCTCGTGTCACTTTTTGGCGTTACCAATGTTTCATGTATCTTTCTAGTTCAAATGAATGCATTTTCTCACACTGTACACAAGTTTTGTCACATTTGTCAATTAGGTCATCGATTGGAGTCCGTCCCTACACTCTCCTACTGCTTGTACTGGCTAATTCTGTCAGTGACGTTACGCTTTAATGTCCGTTCGTCTAACGTACGCAACGGATAAGTAGAAAATCCGATTGACACTTCACAATAACCATTACGATGTATGCCCGGAGAGGTCATCCGTTGCTTGGTGGCCATTTGTTACCGGTGTGCATCATTAATCAAAATTCATCACCATCATCACACACAGACCCCAAAACCGACGGCTCTCGAGATTGATCGACAGTTTTGTTGGTACAGCTCCTTTCTTTCGGGCCCTTATGTCCCAAACACTGGACACATAGTGTTTGGTAGCCACGCACACAAAAGGCTTGCTCAGGATACAGCGATGGACAGCATTCTGCGACCCAAAAGCTAATGTCAACGGGTGAAGAACAAATAACATCCACCAGGAAAAAGGCTGGCAAAACCCGGGGACATCCAAGGAAATGGTGCAATGTGTCGGCACGTTCGATAAACAATACTCTCTTCGGTTTGAGGTTATTTCCACAGTTTACTGACCAACACATAAACGGCTACACACACACCCAAGGTTTGCTCTTTGGTAGGATTTTTCCGAAAGCAATCGTCCGACAACGAAGTGTCATTAAAATTAATTGCATCGTGCGAAAAAAGTCATTTTGCATCATCCATCAAATAGCACTGCGTCCTGTGGATGGGATAATGTCCAACGCCTTGCATGTCGCTACAGTTGCTTCCGTTCGGGAAGTTGAAAGGGAGTCAACATATTCAATGATGGGATAGGTGAAAATCTAACACATGTTTTCCGACAGCGTTAATGTTATAAAGAGTGGATAAGATTAATTTTTCCAAGCTTATTTTTTGGGAATCTGCTACAAAATTATGATGATGATTACAAGGGTGATCAATCAAAATCAAAAATTGATATTTACAAAATATTTGAAATTGTTTTAACGAGACGAGAAAGTTTGCAGATGTTCATCAATCCATTGAAAAATCTTTGTAAATTATGCTACCAATCATTTTCAAGATATCTGCTTTACATTCTCCAATGTTAAATTTTCCTTTTTTTCGTTTTATTATTAAAATATTGTTCATGATTGATATACCTCTTTTCATCATTTTCCACTCCAATCAAACGCTGTCTTTGTTTGCATTTGTTTGGACCACGAACCAAACGGAATGAGTTCTGTCCACCCGTCTGTCCGAATTGTTCTACTTAATGACAAACTAAACAAAAAACAATCCCTTTTCCGTTTGATGCAAATACAGCACCGAGTGCATACACCCTCATCGCTTCAAGTGCTGCATGTTAGGTCAAATGCACGTAGCATCGCCGCGGTACACGAGACTATTGACAGCTTTTCACCATGAGTTTGACACATCCTTTACTAGATCCATGTAGCCTATTCTGCCCGGTTCAACGTGCCCGGGACGACTCGGAAGCTATTGTTTGTGTGTTTATATTTTAAATATCAATTTCAGTGTTTGGGAAATAATGAAACACAACACTTACCCTTCCGACCGTGGAACTTTGAGGCAGACATTTCCAACCGTTCATACACCTAGATCCCCGTGCAATACCCGTTATTATAATTTTACATTTTTTTGTGTGTTTTGCTCAGATGTTGTTTATGCTTTTTCCGGTCAGAAATTGAAAATGAAAACTTTTTTTCTCATCCGAACCTTTTCCTGTTTTGTTATACAGCAGAGCCACTCGATAGCCACTCGACGTTGTTCTGCTATTGGATAACGCTGGAGTCGGCCGCGAAAGGTGGTCAGATGTTTTCATTTTGTTTAACTTACGGGTAACGGACCACGACGGGACACGATGGACCGGTCCCGAGCATTATATCCTTGAAAATGTGGCATAACGATCGCATCCTACACGGCCACGATTCGCTCCAATTCGAGCGGCTACGGTCCGAAAGTGATTAAATCAATCATCACCCAGCACGCACGAGGGAGTGGAATTTGCTACCTTATCGCATGAGCCCAACATTTTCTTCGCGCTTCAATACTTTTGGCCGAAAAGGAAAGGAAGAAAGAAATGATTGAATATCCCACAATTTATGATCCTAGTGCCAGAAGCGTAGTTAGGATCCGCTAGTCCCGACCATTCCGTCAAGCGCAACTAATTCGATTTCGATACGATCCTTTAAGAACCGTTCCTTTTCTTCTCTGAAACCTCGATGCGTAATGCTGCTTGATCGACAACATCATCACCCATTGCCGATCGAAAGTTTATTGATGGAAGACCCGAAAAAGAAAGAAAGTAAAAATCAATAAAGCCATCACAAAGCGCTAAAGTTCCCCAAACCAAACCAGCCAAACGGCGGCCATCGGGAAGATCATAATTTATCGAAGAAAGTTACAACTCGATTGAAGAAAGTACAGCTCAATGCCCAACGTCATTTAGGAAGGCATCACACTCTAATGCCACAAGGAATCCCACAAAAGGTCATTTCAGTAGCAAACCGTTGACGAACGCTTTCACGTTCACGAGGAGATCCGGTCAAGAGAGTGTGTGGCTTCTTTCTTGCACATTTTACGACCAGTAAGGACATTTTGTGACAGCAGTGGAAAATGTCACCGGTTGGAGTGTGATGAAAGTGGTACATTATCCGCAACCATGAAACGATCTTCGTGCAAAGTCTTTCCACCAAAACCCTCCTCTCATCGTAATGCGCCACTAAAGAAGTTCATAAATTGTTCCACAACCTGGGAACCATTGAGAGTTTTGGGATTGGCACCAGTTTAAAACCATGAGTGTTGACCTCGATATAAATTTATCCTCTAGACTTGTTACAGCTTTTAACGGAATACGTTGAATGTTTCCTGATGAAGGCCTACAGAATTTGGACAAGAAAAGAAACGGAAACTGCAACCGGGGCTGTATCTCGTTGCTGAATAATTGAACCTTCCGGAACCAGTTGCTGACAGTTACTTCAGGCAACATAAAACATTTATACTTCATTCGCCATTCCAACGTAAAATCATCAGCATGGTGAACGCAACATCAAAACACCCCAAAATAACCTTCCAAACAATAAACAAACCAAGAAGCTTTTTTCAGTGTTTGTTCCGATGGGGAATGCTCCAGAATTCAACAACAACAACAACATCAACCCAATGCCCAAGTTTAGCAATGCAAGATGAGAGGTAAATAAAACTTGATCCAGGATCCCTTTTTAGTACGCTCTTTGGGGATGCAAATATCCTGCTCCACTCAATTCCTCCATTTTGTTTCCGTCCAAAAGACGAAGAAGAAAGTTTTCTCCACCTCTGGTTTTAGGTACTTCCCAGGAAAAACCTTCAACACAACAGTCTGCAGCTGGCAGTAAATCCCGGTTTTAAATCGAGCCCATTGAATCTTTTCGCGAGGATTACGGTTGCGGAATGATCACGTCATTTCTTGGATGTTTGTGGAAACTTTAAGCGCTCCAACGAATCAATGCCGTTGTTTGATTTCTCGACCGAGAGCTCCAAGATATACAATGGTTTTGAGCGTTTCTGCGGTTACATCATGCAACAGCTACCACCGCATAGGTAGAACCAGGAGTCGGCTCCATTCCATACATTGTATGATATTTTATGGAACAAGTATCTCGTACCGTGGTTCTTTTTTTTGCAATTCTTCCTACACTGACGAAAAACTCCGCCATCAACCAGCATGGCCAACTTTTACCTAACGAGACTTCTAACGAATGCTTACATAGGCTCACCCACATCCGGAACTGTGTACAGTTCGGAGCACGTGTTTCTGACGGAAAGTTGTACGTGCAGCCATTCTAGTATCGAGGCGCAATTTAAAGCAGCAGCAGCCCAACGAACGTTGGCCCAATTTCGCTCCAAAGGAGGAAAATTGTGTCTAAGGAAACATATACACGGACGATTGTGTCCTTTTCACCATCCAAAGTAAACAACCCCAGGGAGAAAGCGAGAAGCAAGATATCGTAGAAGAAGAGGAGAGTACATGGAATTTCCTTTTGCTTGATTTGAACACCCTCGTTTCCCGTGTCCTCCACGGCATCCCTCCGTATATTTTCGGGTATGAACACGATGACTCATCGGTTGAATGTTTCGGTACAGTTCCAGCTCATCTTCTGCTAGACTGTGGAACACCCGGTTGCTCCTTCGCATCGTAATCAAGGGGAATACTTTAATGTTATTCTTCCCATTTCCCAACACTTTGCAGCCACCCTTAGTGAAGGTGTCATTTCCGAAGGGAGAAAAATCAGTTCAATCATGATGACGCTAAGCTAAGAAAAGTGCAATTATAAGCCGTCCTACGCTAGAATAATGACCATCCATCTAATGATTCCTACGCGTTCGATTTGCACCACGAAGGTATGTGCTGCAATTTAATTACAGAGCGAAGTGAAATATGGTTCTTTGCTACGCTACCTTAGTGCCACATCAAGCGTGATTTGATTGACAAGTGGACATTTTCTGATGAAAATTTAATTATCACACTATGTTCGATATGATTAAAATATATTTAGATAAACTAATTCTCTGACACCAATCTTTATGAAAAAATAGATAATACTTTCGTTAGAAACATTGCTTTCATACAATCATACTGTCTGGAATCGCAAAAGTTTATTTCGCAGTTTAATTTTTTTTATTTTATTCTTATTTGTTACAGAACGAACAAACCATATGGTAGAGAATATTAAAAAAATATATAAAAATTGCTAGTTAATTGTAGAACGAAAACGTTTTTCTCGTTATTAGTACAACACAGCGCGAATTGCATACCTTTTCAACCTCCTACATTTCAACAACTCACGTACACAACATTGCATACCATCAGGGGCGTTCGAAGACGTAAACAATGTTGCACGACATACAGCATTCCAGACACCATGAAGCGCCATCTATGTGCTGGTAGCATAACACCAAACAAACCGTTTTAGTACAACCTATGCTTTAGTTTTTAGTACTAACAGCTGATTCTGTTGGTTGTTATAAATTCATTTTTTTGGTTTTGCTTGGTTTTTGCTGATATTAAAAATTTCGTTTTATGCTAAAGATTATCAATTTTTTGAATATGCCTAGGTAGCAAAAAAAAAAACACACATTTCACACAGTTTTATGTTTTGTCAACCACACGCAAACAGAGTCTTTCGGTATCCATCGAACTGGAAAAACCTCTTAGTCAGCTCTGCTTGATAATGCGACACACACTACACCACCGACAGATGATTTTTCACTCCTACTGCGCTTCTTTCCATTTCCTCTGGAACGAGCTAACCCGTTTATCGGACGTACCGGGTCGAGTTCAACTTTGGGCGTGAATCCATCAATTTACAAACCGAAGACACAAGCATCGCTTAGGGATAATGAACGAAGGTGAAAACACACCCAACCGCATCATCCTGCGCGGAGGAAAACTTTTACCACCACACGAACGAGGTGGCACGTGGAAGCGGATGTATTCCTACTCCCAATCCCTCCTTAGCGCAACTTTGTAAAAACGAGAAAGAATAATTTTCCATCCTCATTTTCCTCCTTCGCATTCAGTGCTTTTCCACGCTGCAACCATACCATGCCCAATTCCTTCTATCCAACCGACAATTAGATTGATGGAAAACATATTTTATTCGCTTCACTGGAAAATCAGTCTCGGTTCGGCTGCGTTCCAAACCAGAATTCATCCATCCGTTGGAAACTTGCTGCCGAACTGGGAAGTGCAAAGACGAGGCAGGGCAAGTGAAGGGTCAGAAAAATACGCCTATCGGTGATGTGCCCTATGTTTGTGCTAGCGATTTTCCACCACCGGACACCGAACACGCCAATAAATTTCCGGAATAAAAACTCACTCCCTGTAAGGATCCGTCTGGCAGGATAACATGATGTGCTTGGTGATGAGGGAACGCACAGTTTTACGCAAACGTTTTACCGATAAAGCAGCACAGCAGACCAAACTGTCTGAGATTCATTTGCGCAACGGGTACGAGTTTTGATTGCACAAGGGTTTTTTTTCTCTTGTACCAGCCAATTACGACAGTGGTCGGCAACATGCGAAAAATAAGCTACAACTTGATAACATATTGATAACAACATTTGCGTTTTTTTTTAATTTTAGCTTACATAAAATGTTCTACAAATATTGAGTACATAAACTCAATCCATTCTTTTGCTGATGAATTTTCTACTTTACTGAAGCATTTTACTTCACATTGATGCACTGTATTATTTATGGAGTATAAGCGACTGTGCGGACTATAAAAATAATAAAAGATAACGATTGCATACTTCCAGGCGTTTAATAAGCGAATTAAAATTGAAACGAGCTTAAGGAAAAAAATGTTATTTATAGTCACCCGGTTGGACTAAAGAGTTGCCGTCCACTGATTACAGTGAAATGAAAAATCCACGGGAAGTGCCGAACTTAACTGCACTAAGTCCGCATATTCACCTATCACACTTTCCATTTGACGCAGTAGAATGGCGATAGAGATATTAAAAAAAAACTCTAGTTCAGCAGACACACATACACACACACCAATTAAACGACTTCGCCAAATCCAATTAGTTTGTGATTTTAAAACCCAACGGGGACAGCACATTTTCACTGGAGAGAGAGAGAAGCAAAAAAAACACACCCAGAGATCAACCAACGCGAGTAGTGTTTGCCCCTACAAAAAAAAGGACTCTCTGCTGGACTGTTTAACTTCGTCTGCACTTTTTATCGCACCTCGAAGAAGGGAGGGAAGAAAAAAACTAGCGGAACGCCCGAGTCAGTGAATAATGTAAATCAGTAAAACATAAAACCGCCAAGACACAAGACCGGGTAATTATTAAGCTAGTCTTTCATTACGGACCTACGACCCATTTCTTGTGCGTTTCTCGGCAACATTCACCCCGGTCCAGACCTAGTACCGCGTACTAGCCCGCATCAGGTTGGATATGTTTGTTTTTTCGTCACATTTTTACAGACACATTTTACCAGCGAGAGAGACAACTCGCGCCGTCCGTGTGCCCTTTTTCCGAAGCGAAGAAGCAATTTTCCTGGGAAGGTACGCGGGTTCGTTTTTCGCTATGATAACGCTATACCATACTGTGCTCGCCGTGGTGATGGCGTAATCTTCCTTACCTTTTCATGGTTTCCCTTCCCCAGCCCTCCTAACCGACCGTCCGTGGTGAAGGTCGCGAAATAACGACCGGCAACGTGTGCGCGCCACTGACGGCTGTACCCGATGGGACGAATTATACTGTCACCAGTTCCGTGCTTCGTATGCACGTGAAAACTAATCGTGCGCCGGGGCTCGGTTCCGACTCGGTTGACGTAAAAGACAATTGTGCGGAAGTAAATTAAAACACAGCGGATTTCATGATGTGCGCGGATATTTCATGCAAATAACACGTGGCGTATGATTCTGTTTGAGTTCCCGTAAACTGAACGTAGCAGAAGGAAAAAAGGTGTAAAACACACAGTTATTGCAATGTCATCCCCATAATAAATGGTGAATTATGAGCGATGCCTCCGTCAAGCAAAATTTGCTACGCCATGAAGTAATCTTTGTAAACACTCTGCTTAAATTGCTTTAAAAAAAACGCACGATCATTTGAGCTGCCATTTGGCCCGCGATACGGAAAATGTATATTCCGCAGAGAAATAATTATGATAATGAAGCACACAAGCGAAGTAGTACGACGACCACAAGAAGGTGTTAATTTTCCCTGACAAGAGAATCCTTCAACCAATCGTCGACATCACACTCAACACAGCGGACACTTATCATCGTACGATTACAGTGGCGAGCTACTTAATTATTTCCACTGGCCCAACTTTGATTAGCTCGTGATTTGTTTTGAAAGAGTGGTGTGAGATAATCGGGAAATTAAACTTCTTTAAATATAACTGAGAACTGACACGACAGCAAGTGATATAGTTGGGAGTACGCGAAACGAATCAAACAGTCTGTAATACACCTGATAACGAACGTGAGGGCAACAGCCTAATGGGAAAGACAGACAGATGGTTTGAATATTTTTATTGGTGAATCAATGCAACCAAACCGCGCATCTAAGCGGATGGGAGATTGTACTGTTTCGAATTGAAAATAGTCACGCAGCGCTCTTATCAGCGCACATTAGGGGCGGTTTTGTGCCATGAATCATCGATTTCCTCCCAACAAATAATTGCAATTTTTGGTTTTCTACCGACATACGCAAAATATCCGCCAGACAGCGAACACCACAAAAACCGCCGTACATCGTGTCACATTGATTTCTTTTAAATGATTCAAAGCCAATTAAACGGATGAATGCCCGTGACGGTAACACGTGAGCAAATGTATCGTTTGCATATTTTACGCCACAAGAAAAAAAAGGCCGAGCTTTAATCGATCTTACTAAAATATTTAAAAGGCTCGAGAGTTAACCGAAACATCCAGATAATACCAAACACACCCAAAACAGGAAATCGAGAATGTTACAGAGGCGATGTGCATTCAGAACTGTGCAATTTTCCATTGCACCCACTTTGAGCGGAAGTCCAGTCCACGCTAGAAAACAAGTGGAGCATAATTTGCATACGGTTCTGTCACCATTAGCAAAGTTCACCGGTACACGATAAATGGTCCCCGGAGCGGAAAGGACTGTTTTCATGTGCGATAAAATGTCACCACAAAATTTTCAACCTCAACAATCACGCGGAAGTGGAAACCATTCTGGCAGCACTTGGTCAATTAGGATTGCATTAATGTATGCAATGAAAATTCGATACACGTTGGCAGGTTGTGGAGATTTCATTATAAACGCTACGCTGTTTACAATTCCAGTTGTTGGTTTACTATGTAGTTAAGTAAAAAATAAGTACACAACTACTCTTCTTAAATACAATTTTTAATAACAAAACACATCTCCATCGCATCGACGATAGCTGCTCAATTCGTTGGAATACTTTTATGTATACTCAATGTATCATTTTAATAATCCTCTCCTCGGAAAAGTTTCTTCTCCTCGCAAGGATTATGGGTAAACGAGGACTAAAAAGACTGACGCGACCTGAAGGTAAATATTTTACTTCCATTTCGGTGCCCATCTCCCCGGCCGAAAATGGCCGACACGGGGTAGGATAATCCCCGGAAACGACCTTCCAACGTGACAAAATACAAAGCACTAATCGGAACCGGAAAATCCCCGAGGATGAGCATCAGATTGTGCAAAAAAAAAAAAGAGAGGCGAGAAAGAAAACAAAGGAAAAACCTTTTTCCCATCAGGCGAAGCCGAATGCGAGGAACGGCGAAAATCGATCGATTGCCGCGAGATTGGAAAATGTCCAGCGCAGACACACTCTCTTCCCATTCAGCATGTACTGGCACTTCTTACTGGCAAACCACAAAAATGATGGCACGGGGCACGTAAGGCATGCGATGAATGTAATTCCAAGCATTCCGTCCGACACAAAACGCTATCTTGCCACGCTGCAAGGGTAAGGTTTGAATATTGAAAAGCCTTTCGGGGGATATAGCGAAGAATGAAAAGAAAAAAAACAGGCCAAATACCATTTTATGGTGGGAAAAATGGAAAAAAATCAATGGTATGCACTACAGAGACATCGAAGATGAACCATAAATTGTAAAGAAAAAAAAAACGAATGGTTTGTGGAAAACGATTGCCTTTATTCATACTTTGAATATAAATTCATACTGCCGGCACAATGGGTCACGAAGGAGAACGCTCCAACTAAGTTTACGGAAGAACCATAAGGATTTTGAGCGATTTATAAAATTGTTTTCTAGCTTTGTCCCATCCGCGGTGGATGACAATGCCACAGTCCGGAATGGAAATGACAATTCTCTTAATCAAGATGCAGCAGAAGAAACCTTCACTTTGTGAAGATACAGAGATACATTTCGCCTCGGAGTATCGATGGATGAAACACCCATTACACGGCTTGTGGTTTATCGGTCCATCCGTCAGCAAACACTAAGTGCAATTTGATGGCTTTATGCAGATACACCTTGGGCACGGAAATTGGAGAATAAACATTTTTATTTGCGTCATCATTTCAACTTAATGGCTCTTAAATCGATTTACTCTCTGGTCAAGACACCAACCAGGTTGTTACAAAGCTCTCATTTACAAAAGACGGTAAGCAAATCTTCAAACGTACATTTAATCGTTAATTTTAAGTTCCAGATGCGGTACGTAACTCCAGTACCATGAAACCTGCATTTATATCGAATGTAGGCCAATTAAGCAAAACCACAAATCCTCATCAAAATCATGGCATCACAACAAAGGCCAGTTTCGAATTTCCTGGCCATGTTTAATGATTCTAGCTGCTCCGGAACAAGAATTGGCGCACTGACCACACAGAGCTCAAGACATACAGAGGGAGCTGTTGGATATTGCCCTGCATAAACGAATCCGTAATTCCTATTTCAATCGCTCACCATGATGCAACCCAAACTCGGTGGGTAGTTAACGTCAAGTTGGCATTGATAAGGGACGTACCCTCGATACAAAAAGGTGAGTTCAGACGGACAAGAGTATTCTCGCTCCTCTGTCCTCACTCTATAGGACTGTGTGGTATTATATTGTACGAGGTTCATGCCTAGCAAAACGACTACTAACCTGCGGTTTTCAATTTCTGGCATGTCTACAGAATTCACCCCCCCTTGCCAATGCATCTCACAGCATCGTTCTGGAGTGCTCAACGAACGAGCAGGCATTCGAGATTTTTTTTTCCAGCAAAGCTCTCCAGGCACGTCTAACCGCTTCGCTGAGAGGAGACGACGAAGATGGTATGTGAGCGATTAGACCCGATTCCTGCGCTTGATGACGTTTTAAGCTTGAACGTTCCATTCACGTTTGACATTTTCCCCGTGCGGCTTATGTCACGCACACAAATCCACTTAAAGGTAGCGTTTAAGCAGAGCAGAGATAAAGACGGACTCCCGTAAAGAGTGATTCTTACGTAGCATGATGGAAAAGTGGAAGCTAGAACAAGACCGGAGATTAAAGGCGTTTAGACTTCCGATTTAAACAGAATCCCCGGTATAGCAGCTGATAAGTAGGCAGCTTGAAACCTACTCATGCTCAGTTACTCAGTCTTCGTAGAGTGTTCCAAGTAAAACGGAAAATGACATTCCAAATCGCGAGAATACTTCTCGTCGGATTTACGTGATTTTCCAGCTTTTAGTCCGACAAATAGCGACCCCGAAACATACATTAGCATGCACTTTGAAACCAATCCATTTTGATAATCATAACTATTTGGATCATTAATATTGCAACATGCGTCAGTCATCGTTTAAACACCTCGCTGAACTCCGACTCCAATGCAGTGGCGGCGGCACACTGCCTATAAATTTAGCCTCCACGTAAAAACCGCAAAATAACCCTCGTCTCGTACTACCTCATCATCCACCTATCCGGCCATACAATAGCAGCATGACGACGCGACCTGACCAAATTGTAATTAAACAATTGAGGCCATAATAATCCCCCCCCTGTTCGTCCCTTCCAATCGCTACCACCGAAAGCTCCACATGTATCCAACATAAACATACGCGAAGGATGGATGCGTGGAATGGGGGATGTTGGTGCTGGGGATGTTTTGGCATCGCTACTCACACACTGCACACGTCGGAAAGTGCATTGCACAGTTTGGCGAACAGAGAGCCGCGGCGTGCCGAACAGTGAGAGATAATTTCGCATGTCCGTAATGAATGATAATGAGCCGTCTCGCAACGCACGAGCCACCACCACCAGGAGGCATCGTGCGGTTTGATAATGTTGAAACATGCTAACCTTAAACACATCGTAAGTGTATCGTAGAGTAAGTGCGTAAGTTTCCCATCCGTGGCGTGGCATGGGTCAATGTGTCGCTTCGTGCTTGCATAAAATATAACCCTCTCTCTCTCTCTTTCTCTCTGTTTCGCTTTTAAACCCCATCTATTATTCGCCATCTCGGTCAAATGTTTTCTCATTCAATAATTGGAGGAAAAAAATACGCACGCCAATATCAACGAGCACAAAAGCACACCTAATAACAATCAATGGCTTTTAACGTTGGAAGTTAACTGGCGAACGCGAGCATGCTTTGCCAACCGCGCACGATCATTATCATCACCATTCGTTAGAGAAAACATAAACACAAGCTGCTAATGTAAACAGAACAGATAATGGCAGCGAAATATAGTGTACTTCCATCCTCTGTGATGGTCAATTCTGGCCAGCATACAGTGAAATCAATGCCATTCAACTATAAAAATAGAAAAAATTGATGGAAAATGGCAAAAAACTTGATAAATTATGATGCCGGTGGTGATCATTTAACCGTTGTCCTTTTCGAACTTCAATTTACAAAACACTTTTTTGTTTAAAAAAATCAGAAATCACACCTTGAACACTACTCTGTGGCACACCCTGTGTTAATGTTTTATATATGAAGTTATATACAAATTTTTAGACATAAAGCGAAAACACTTTGTTCTACAACTTAAGTAGTCTTTAGAATGGAAAGGAATATCCACCCTTGCATGGACAATAATTCCTTAATTATATTGTCACGTTATTTAGATACTTACACGACTATAAATATAAGGATTAGCGAAAAGGGCCAATGATTGCCATTACCTGCAAGAAAAGAAAACACAAATAATTAATGCTACTTCCTCGAAGGGTTACTCCTAAAATACGATACACCGAAGATAAAAGCACCGGTTTCGGTTAATCAAATTATATTGCCTTTCAAAAGCTGCACACAGCGTCCCATTAATTCCGTCGTTCAATAACATTCCTTTGCTTCGCAAAACAACCTTCCCAGGTGAAACATAAAACTGTAAATAAAAAAAAACAAGTGTAAGACCCACCGGAGATTTTCTTACCCCAAAAAAAAAAACAAGCTGTGAGCTTTGCCCGGGTGGCACATCCGTCCGACAGAAGGAAAACCGGTGAGTAAACTCCCAAACCCAACAGCACAAAAACCGTACCATTCTGTATCCTTGCGCACAATAATGTCCGGTACTGTTGATCTTGTTTCACTCAATTTTCCTCGTTTTCTCGGCAGCGAGAAAATGAACGAAGCAAAATACAAGGCGAAAGCATTATTCGTACCGCGCCAAAATACTACCGGCCAGTTTCGACAGTTGGAGTAAAATTGCACTCGTAATTCTATTACACCCAATGTCCGGTGGCGCAAAGGTGGATCATCAGCATCCAAAGAGAGGAAAAAACAATCCAGCACAAACATGTTCGCCCCGGTAAGACGATTCTGTTAGCTTTCGTTCGTAAAACTTGGAATGAATTCCATTTCGACGTACACCGGTCGAGATGTGCTGCATATAGCTTTATTTGGCTGCCCTTTTCGTGTTTGCTTGGCGTTGAAGAATCATCACGGCACGGTGGTACACCGACAGATAGCACCGCCGAAAATGTACGATCCTTATCGTAACAATGTAGATTAAATTTCACACTTTACGTTCGCAAAAATCAACCGGCACACCAAATGTTCCCATTGTGCACCGTTTAAGTGCAATATCAAATGGTACAGCACAGCACCAAATCGGGGTGTATCGTGTAGGAGAGCAGTGGAATTAAAAGTATCGGAAGCTCTTTTCTCATCAGGCTAAGCCCATCGTTGGACAGGATGGATCAGAAGCATCTAATACTCCCTAGGTGGTCAAAGGTTATGGTCTCGCTAGAGCCGCTACCGAACAGACGGTGTGTGTCTCGACCAGTGCAGCTTATCAAATAAACCACGAAACAAACGAACACGTAACAAAACCCAAGCTATTCGTGGACACATTTTTCCAGCGAGACTTTGTACCTTTTGTCTGTGTGCTTGCTGGATGGCAAGCTTAAATAAGCTGCCGTTTGATGGAGTTTTCCACCTTACTTGTATGTGTGTTTCGTTTTTTTTTTAGTCGGAATCCCTCACACATAAGCTTTCCCATCCTAAGTACGAAAAAACCTTCCGTCTATTCGAGATGTAGAGAGAGAAGGTAGTAGCGAGAAAGAAAAAATGCTCCAACAACCACCCGCCAAGCAGTCTGGGCAAGGACTTTGTTTGCCATATAATTTATTTAGCACAAATTGCTATCCATACCGTGGCGTGCCGGTGTGTCTGCATTTTCTATTTTCCACTTTTCAACCCTTGCGGCGCTAGACGACGACGCCGTTATCCGCCGTAGTCCGCCGGGTCTGCTTTGCCACCAAGTCTCACCAGCCGGAAGGAAGAAAAGCACAACAATTCGATGTGCTTTCCCGGGCGGGAAACGGCGCCCGGAAGTAGTCGCGACGACGACGAAGGTGAATCGGAATGTAATTGGAGTGAAAATGTTGCACTTCTTCAAATGATTGCATTTGCACAGCCCGGCCAAACTATGAAAATTAAATTTCAATTGCATTACAAAACCTGACTACATTGACATGCGGGTTAGTATTTTTGTATGTTTTAACAAGATGACGATTTTTTTGATAAAACATTTTATAGCTCTTAATTCATTTATTTGATAAACAAAAATTCGTTTTGAAATAATATAATTCCTTTAACACAAAGAGTGATAAAATTAGGAATATTCTTTTCAAATCACCTACAGAATCACATTGCACAGGATCACAATAGGCAAACACGTGGGCGAACTTCGGCACTAGTCGGTAGTCCGCGGGCGAAATAAAAGCTCATCTTTTTTTCAGCAAAACATTTTCTGGCAAAAATTCTTCCATAAGGTTCATGTATAATTAAAATTAAACTCTTCTAGTCCCGTCCCGACCGACGAACAGGTTTGTCGTCGTGGGCAAAATGGCGTTCACTCTCGGTTCTGTTGTTCGTACAAGACGCCGAACCATGTCCTTTGAAGGGAATCACCTTTACAGACCGACCAAAGGTGGTCGGTGGTGACCTTCCACTGAATATTGTAAAACTTTGTATGACATACATTTATAAATTATAGGCACGAATTGAAGTGCAGCTATTGTAAACCCTTCGCTAGACCATTGGGACACCATTAGCTACCGCAAACGTTAACCACAAGCAAAACTTGTTTGTTTTCAAGTTTCAACCCGAGAGAGAAAGAGAGAGAGAGAGCAAAAAGTTAAATTAATAGCCCTTTTTTTTGCACACGACACATCGAATGGTGGTAAATTTCCTTTTTACTACCATCGGTTTTTGCGGTCACATTCGGACACCGAATGTCACTTTTTACTGCTGCCATTCTGGTATGTGGGAATAGAGATGTTCTGTAGTTGGTGGTAAAAAAAAACCCTTGCAATAAACTACGTCGTACCTACACCAAACCGCACACCTTTGGGCAGAAAGCAAGCAATTCCGCCTAGCCGGACGGAACGACAGTCAACTAAATCGTACGAGTAAAATCAAATAAAATTTTAACGACACACCGGTGTTAGCGATGGGCCCGGACGAATGGGCTACCGTACAGCAGAGGCTTACATTTCTGAGGGCTGATCATGGAAACGCTTGTGAAAACTCTACTTGCGCTTCTCCCGTTTGCCACCATCGACGTTACTTTGTTGGGGGCAGAGAGTGAAGAGTAACGATGTTAAGTTTTACCGCAAAACGCGACAATGCACTTCCACCACATTTTGTGCTACTGACAAGTGCATCTAGCCAATGTAATCGAGTGCCAGGCAAGTACAGCATCGCTGCTGCTGGATGCGCGCGGCATGCCAATAAGAGTAGACAAAAAGCAGGATGCTTTCTGGTGAATGGTATCGTAAATAAAGCTATCTACATAGCATCCACAACAAAAAAGTACTTCAAGAGAGTGGAAAACGCTGTAAAAGCTTTCGTACGACTGTACACCATTTTCTAGGACTCTCGAAAGATAGAAATCTATTGCTTGAAGAAGTTTGCCAGCAAAAAACCAGGATCCAACAGTACTTCAATTTAAATAAATATACAAAGTAGTGTTCTCTGTTTGCCCTGTCCGAGTCTACCAAGTTGAGTAGGTTAATTTCGGTTTCAGAAAGGTGAAAGCAACGGATACATGTGCGAAAAAGTAATAAATTTCCAATTATTCAAATCATTACAATAAATGTAAAACGGTACTGTTGCAAACCGTTAACATTTGTTAAACAATCTCCGATGGGTTCTCATCAAACGTGTAATAGCATCCATTAAAGGTAAATTCGTTAATGGCACGCGCATGATAGGGTTTATCACCGCGGGCCTTGATGGTTTGGAAAGCTATTTGCAAATTAGCTGCCAATTCCCCGACGCATATCTTATCGCCCGGAAGATGCTGCCGTACCGTCGAGAAAATTGGCTTTCACCTACTCGTCAGCCTTCGGGTCGCGTTTGTTCCTATCATACGACACAGGCATGTATAGCAAGGTTCAGTAATTCTTCGTCGAACTCTTTAACGAAACATTTTCTTCATTTTGTAACCATTTTTTAATAAAAGAATGCTTCATCTCGTGAGAGTGTATGTTGTTTGGAAGTGCTTCTTGTACACTAGCGCCTAAAGTTATGCTATTTTTCCATTAAGTTTGGGGCGTACCGCACCTTAGGGAGATCCTTGAGTAAAAAAATGTGTTGTGGTAAGAAATTTTAAACGATCGTAAAATTTCGCAATCAACCTTTGAAAAGTTTCAAACAATATTTTACGAACTCATAATGTAACATTAAATTTTTTTCGTGAAAATGCGAAATAAATTCTCTCAACACTAACAATATCGAAGGAAGAGAGATACTAAAACTACGAAGCATCCGAGCATAATTTAACAAAAAAAAAAAACACTTTCCCGGAGAACATGTTGCGATCTTCCTCAAGACATCATCTTCCCCGAACTGGAGAAAACACGTACTACACACGACTGAGTCTCTCCCGCATTCTTGAACGTTTTCTTCTCCATCCATGTTAAATTGCCCTACTGTTAGCACTGTTTTCCACCGAGAAAAGAGCTTTACCAGAACAACCGCAACGGCTCGCCGCAGGATGTAACTAAAGTAGCGACCGACCCAAAAGCGCCAGCTTTGGAATTGAAACGACACGATGCAGCGATGGAAGGAAACGTACGTGCGAGACACGGAGAAAGAAGATGGCAATTTTAGAACGTTCCATTTCTATTATCTTCCGGCGCGCTGGATCTGGTCCTCCAGAAGCTACTCCAGAAGCTACGAAAAACGTGACCAACACAAAACGCATCTCCCTACCATACAATATACACCTTTTACTGCCTTTTACTCTGATGCTAATGTAAGATTCTCGAAAAAAAGTAGTTTACGAAGCTCGAAAACTAAAGCAACCCAAAAAAAAACTGTCCCATTAACAAGACACACTAAAATCCCACCACGTGACGCTCGTGCATGGAACAGACCCAAAAACCGTTCGGATGAAAGTGAAAGTGCAGCCCCGGTCGGAAGGATGCATTGTAAAATGCGGATAGCGAGTGGCGGTTCCACTCTGCAAAACTCACCCCTAAATAGTGACCCATTTTAATCACAAGCACGTGATGAACACAGCGAGCTTCACGCGCTGCCACGGATCGTTGATTGCGTGTGGAAAATGCGAAAGAAAAGCAAAAGCCACGAATAACCCGTCCCCAAAGGGGGCCACCCCCGGACTACCACCAACACACCCCTCTGGGTAGTTAACCAGCTGTCCGAAAAACTCGATTCTCCGCCGTACCGGGTCTGGTGCGCTCGTCAAAAATAATATATAACAGTACGATGCGTGCATAAATTAAATATGAAACGACCGGTTAACGTACGGGATTCGTACGGTTCGCGCAGTACGGTAACAGGACTGGTTTTTACGATGGGCTTAACTCGCTTGCAGTAAACGAGTAGGAAGTGAAGAAGACACATTAGAAGTTTGCGTATTTTTTTGCGCAGAACGTCCAATATATTTCTCTCCGGCTATAGTTGTCATAATTTTGAAATTTAAATTGCATACTTTTAAAGCAAAATATATTATTTTTGTCTCTTATGCTTACTTCTTGCCGTTCCATATGTCGAGCGAGCCTTCTTAAAAAAAACAACCTTTTGCTCACCTCCATCTACTTGAAACTTGACCTTGCCACTTGGAAGCGAGCAACCATTCGCACCTCCTCGAAAAAAGCGCCTTCTTAGCGCGCTAGTGGCCAAATCAATTTCAACTGGGCACTCACATTTTAAAGGCACCACTCAACGGCCACTCAGAAGCCGAACGAGCCAATGTACAACACACTGAACCTCCTCCTTTCGGGATCACACTTCACACTCCATCGTGCTACGACCCTAGCCGTTTAGGGGTTAATTTATGTTTATGTTTGCGTATTTATTTTTTTATACACATATAAGGTGACAAACGCAAGTAGCACTGCAGGTCGAAGAAACCCCAGCAGCACCAGCAGCAGCAACACACGTTTTCAAGCCTTACTTCAATTTGCCCGCAAGGGTTCGACCGGGCTCGACCTGCAGCAGCACACGCTTTTGGGGGGCAAAACCTTTTTGCAAACCTCGTCGAATTGGTATGTATGCAAAAAACAAAAAATAAAAACAAAAAAAACACAATCCACTGTCCGTGTATTAAATAACCAGCAGGTGGTTTTGTGAAGGTCGGTTCATTTGGCGTCGTGCGTCGTTAGAGAAAGTGCTCGCGAGTCGCCCTTGAACTACGAAAAACTAATTCCAATGATGCTTCGAGTGTGGTGACTCGGCACTAACCCCACCAAAGAACTCGCCAACAACCCAACGAGAGAGAGAGAGAGAGAGAGCGAGAGAGAGAGAGAGAGAGAGATGTGGCAAGGCAAACGTCGAAAAAGAAACTGTTCAGATTGCAGAAACATACGGCGCCCGGTAGCGTTATGCTAATGAAGTCGCTTGACGTGGTCATTCGTCAGTCTGTTTCCGTAGCTGAGAGTGTACGCGATGTCGCACGTTCGTACTGCAGCCGAAATGAAGTTTTTTGCCCATTTCCTTCCTGCTTTTAGAGCAGCAGCAACAAACAAAAACGGGGGCGCTTATATTAGATTCCACATTCCGCAAAACAACAAATGCACGATGATGTTCTTTTGCGTACTTTCCCTCCCATTCCATAGGCAATTTGCATTCATGCTCATGATATGTAGCAAAAAGGACAACAACAGCAACAGGAAAAAAATGTACAAAATGCCACATGCATTTACCATCTTTTATTCAGATGTCAAAATGTAAGCGAAAGAAAGCAAAACCTCCACACACAGCGAATGGCAAAACAAACAAAAAATCACAACTACACTACTTTTATGACGCGCATAAAAAAGTGTCCCTCAGTTTAAACAAAAAAAAACTGCTCTTTAGTCTAGTAATAAAAGCATAACAGTGACGCTAACAACTTCAAACGGGATGAAACAGCGCGAACAGCATTCAAAAGGAAACCAGCAGCCACTACACATCCGGAACCTGCCAGCCTGGCTGCCGCTGTGGATGTTGTTGATGTGGTGGAATTTAGATTACTTTTCATAGCCTTAGGCTGGTTTACTTTCCTTTTATTTTCTTTTTTTTTTGCTTCTATATATTTGTACTACGTGCACACGCTTCATAATGAACAACACCAAGGATGTGTGTGTGTGTGAGAGATATTACATAATGTGGAACTACATAACACACTTAAAGGAAGCCAAAAACAAATCAAGGATCCAAGTTTTGAATTTACATAGAGATTAAAATTTGCAAACATGGGGCGGCCCGGTGGTGCATTTGGCAACGGCGCCAGTTCCTAACACGACCGGACCGGGTTCAAATCCCATTCGGACCGTCCCCCCGTAGCACGGTCTGACTAGCCTGCTACGTGGTAAAATTAGTCTAATACGGCCTGGTCCGTTCTAACATACTAAAAAAAAAAAAAAAATTTGCAAACATCATCTTAACGCACCAAAGCAAACCATTAATAGCATTATCGTTCATTGATTCAATCGATAGCAGCGATGGCACTGCCCGTGTTGTGCCGGTAGATCGTTCTAATCAAACACATTTCATAACGGCAACCGTTTGGGGGCGAACACTTTCCACCGAAGGCCATCATCCATTTCCCGCCGTTCGACCGTTTTTTTCGACCGTACGGGTGGTGGCGCCATTCAATGAAGTTTCCTTGTGTGTATCATCGTCTGGCATCGCACGGCGGTTGCATCATGTACGGCGAACCATGTATATACCATGTGGTATTATGAAGGTTCGACATCCGCTCACCCAACGAACTTCTCCCCGCTTCGGGTCCGCTTCCAGCACCCAGCGTACGGTCGTTTGTTTATCAAGCAAATCCACAATGTTGTCCGCAGCCAGACACACAAACACACACACACACACATTCTAGAGCCTTAGAATGCGTCACTCTAACACTCGTACGCTCGGAACGAAGCGTTATAAGGGCGGGAGGAAAAGATGCAAATTGCAAATGCAAAATTATCGCATCGCAAAATTGTGCAACGCAATGTGTATTCGGATTGTCTTTTGGACGGCGTTACGCCTGCACCACGGGCATAACGAATTGACACACACTTGAACCCATCACATAAGTCAAGTATTCCCATACATTCGCATTCACGCACAACTGGATGACCCTGGCGATACACGAACGTCGTCCCAGACGCGCGTGAAGCTCATTGATTGTGTCCGCTTATCTGACGCTCGAGCGCGCTAATGTCCTTCGATGTCCTTCCGGCGCGGTTGAGCCAGGACCGCACATACGCTTCGCGCTGACCTTCGAAAAGGGCAAAGGAGTTCGACGAGCACAAGCACACCCCATCGGCTAAATGAACTGGCGCGCTTGGGTTCATCGTACCCCGATGGGGCGATACAATAAATATACCAATTATTTAACCCAAAGCTTATAGAATCGTGTTGCGTTTAGGCCCGTTCGGTCGGGAAATTGACCCAATCCATTTTCATTCCTACTTTACGTCCGCCCCATTAGAAAACAATTCACGTACGTACCCTCCCTGTTTTCTTCGTAATGACGTTTGGTAATCATTTAATTTACCTTAATTTTCTCCGCTATTTAGAAGTTTTTTTCTCTCTCTGATAAGTTATCCTTTGTCAAAGAACTATACAGCAGATAATTTTAAGAAATAGATCTCATTGAATGAACCATGCTCTATAAATCAATAAATTCAACGTCGGTTAAAGTTGGGAGATAAAAAAAAACGAGCAAATAATGTTTCACCATTAAACGGAAAAGGGTCATATTAATTAAAAATGTACGCTGTATAGGGTGCTTTCGAAGGGAGTAAAATGATGACTCAGAGCAGCTTCTCTCCCAGTGTGATTCTTTATGTTTATTAAAACCAAACTATCAATTTATTGCCCTACGTTTCAAACATGGTATGGTCCAAAGTGCTGGAATGAGGTTGGAAATATAGCAAACAATTTATTACTTTATTTGTGTGAAAACGTATGACGAATACTGTAAACTTACTTTTTTATTGTATTTATCACTGAATTCGAAAAGTATACATTAAAAACAAGCTGTCTCTTACGGAATTTTAGACGTGTTCTTTCTATCGTTTACTCACTCTACTCAGAATCGATCATTAACTCTGCCCATTGCCCACAAAACCGGAATTGCGGATGAATATTTAATCAATTTCAATTATATCGCTATTAGCGGTATGTAAATTTATTTATCGCAATGAGACAGCTTTCCAAATACATCCGTCACACGTGACACGAATATGCTTCATCCGATTGTCAACACTTCCTTTTCCTACTTAGAACCATTCAACTCTACGCGCTCAGTCTAGTGAAGCGTGGTGGCATAGGTAGCTAGCTAGCGAGAAACTAACGATCATCACTGTGCTGGGAGAATAATTCTTCCCTCCATTGCCGTAAAAAACAATTGCAAGTGGGAAGTGCAAACAATGGCGAACAGAATCTTGGCTGTGTGCGTACTGGCGCGGAAGAAGTGCTCAATCGACCATCAAAAGAAATTATTAATAACCTCTTCTAATTCACTGCTGGGAAGGAAGGTGAACAGTTCTACGTGCTTCGTATTGCACGAAACGTGAGTTGCTGTTTTCCCCTGTTTTTCCTACATTCGGTCTCTAAGCACTCTACTTAGCTGCTTCATGGCTGTATGTTTTTGCGTTCTTAGTGGATACAGCTGTTGTGGAACTAAAGTGCGAGCCTCCTCTACTTCAGCGCAACCAACAGCTTCCACTTGCCAGAGTTGCTGTTGAAGACGTTCAATTGTCTGTTGTCTGGCTTCCTCTCGTTGTGTGTTTTCTTAGCACAGCTGTTTACAGTTTCTATACGCTACTATACGGAAGTCCAATCCATCAATCGTTTAACATACTGCTCAATACACTTTACAGCTCTTCCAAATGTTTCATGTTTCTTATGTCCAGGTAACTGTAAGGCAGACTGAAAATTAAAACTATCGTATGTGATACTTTTCGTAACATTAAACCATAAATTATTACTGACTGACAACCGAAAAAACAAAACATTTGCACACCAGACACGTGCCCGTTAATTAAATCATCAAATCAGCAGAGTGTGCCCTCTGATCTATAAAATTATTTTACGATCCCTTGCACTCTGTTTCTCCACACACCCACAGGTATGTACATGCGCGCATACAGAGTAAATTTATGTTGCTCGCAAGCTTCCACAACAAAACGCCAACTTCCCGGCCGAAAAGGTGCTAATTTCAGCTCGTGAATAGCTTTATTGCTTCATTGTTGTGTGTCGAGAAATTCTCGTCGACACGCTTGAACCACCCCCGAAGTTACCCAAATCGAGTGCTCCTGGTTGCGCGGTTCGCTGCTGTAACATGCTCCACCATGCTGTTGCTCCATAAATCTTCGCGACGCGCTGGGTCTCAACCCTGTGAAGCCCTGGGAATTTGCGCCGATCGGCTTCCCAGGGTAGCACAATGGGACGAAAGGTCTCGCATATGCATATGTCCACCGTGCATGTGCGCGGAACGATCATTCTCTTTGGCGGCGTCAGGAAAAAAAAAACCATGTCATGATCGTTCACTTAAAAGCTCATTAATTCAAGCCCGCTCTTGGCACACAGTTTTGCTCATCAATTTGTTCATGTACATTTGAATATTAGCTTTTTTATCTTTCTTATCACACAATGTTATGGGTTGGATGTAGAAAACAGTGCACATGTACAATTTTCACCTCTGATTACGGCATGAGAAGAAGGAAAACAATTCCTTAAAAAAAAGCTGTAATACATATTTAATCACAACTGTACAAGATGTAAAACGAAAACAACCTAATCGTAACGGAGGAATATTCTGAAAGTTTCAGAATTGCGTAGCAGTGCCTCCCATGGGAAGACTTCCTTTTCATAGGGAAAAGTTTCTCCAAACACAAACACACATTCCTGCCGGAAATGCTAATGAAGACACCAGCAGCAAACACGACTAAAATCACGAATATACACTTCCGCCGAAAGTACGGAAAACTCTCCAGGGAGAGTGTACTCCTGCTAGTGAAGCGGAGATAAACTCCACTTCGCCAAGTTCCTAGAAGGCTTCTCACAGAAGTGGCAAGGAATGAAGCAACCAAGAGAACGAACGTAAAAGTTTCTCCTCCTAAACAACATATTTACAATGTTAGACGTCGAGTCCATCTTTCGTGAACGATTAGAAGTATGGTTTGTGCCAATTCCTCCACATCCAACTCCCACAAGCCCACTGGCAGCATGTTTTATTATGTTAAGTGAGGCAACAAAATTAACGTTCAACTAAATAGCGTACTCTTTTTCATGCGCAGATCAAGAGCGGGCTCAGCATCAGAAGTAATTCCCAGGCCGCACGCAACCATCAAAGCTGTATTCAGTTGAGGTGTTTTCGACAAAAAAGGCTCCACCGTACAGTGCCACCATACAGAAGGAAACTATTAAAGTGTTTGGCCAAAAATTCTTGGCAGATATGTATGTTTGAAAATTGTTTATATAACAGAATAAGAGCCTTTCATTCTATTTTCTAATACGTCTACAGGCTATGATGTTTCTACGCAATGACTTCTAGTACAGAGCCTTAGAAATACGGTTTCTCCAATAATTTAATAACCATTCAATTCTTCCTAAATAAAGATTCCAAAAAATATAATAAAAAATATATTTTACTGAACGTCTAAATAAACAATCACAACATTTACAGAGCGTTAAGTGTTTCCTATACGGTTGTATGCACCATTCAACAAACTGACTCAGAACACGTTTATCTTCCAGCTATCTGTACGCCCATATATTACAGGTTTAATGATATATCGGGGCACACACACACACACACACACACACAAAACCTCATGCTATAACAAACTTCCTCCAACTGCCTTAATGTCTTCGGATGCGAATGAATGAACTCACGCTCTGATCCAGAAGCTCATGAAAGCCTCCACACGAAAACCATGGTTAGTGGCCGGTATTTTGACCTACTTTAGATCGCTTCGCCGAGACCTGCAAAGCTGCCCATCCAGAAAGCGCAACCGTATCGTCCTCTCTAGCCCACACGACGCCCATACTTTCCTCCTCCTACCAAATGCAAGGACATGGAGTGGTTCGCCCAAAAAAAAAACGCCGATCCAGTCCCCGACCGGGTATGGATCCGGTCATTGGATCACTTTCGCGTGGCGTGAGAAAACACAACAAAACTTGGTCCGAAAACCGCAATACACACACGCACGCGCGCACACACACACACACTGTTGAAACATCCACCCACGTGCGATTTCTCCGACGGACGGGCTGTTGTGCCCGTGGGTCGTTGTGGTTCCTCAGGACTCCCAGCACGACTTGCCACTACCGTATCGGGCGTTGGTCTAGCGGTGTACGAAGCGTAACGAGGCGTATCTTTGGCATAAACACCTCTATCTACCCATGGGCATCGCGTACATGGCAGCGGACGCCGGTTTCGATTAGCTACGGTTCAGTGACCTCGCACGCCGGCAACAGGGAAGAAACCATTTTAAAGATGCGTAATCATTAGCTGCAAAATTGTCCTCCTGTGTTTCGTATAAATCGAAATTCGGGCGCCCCATCTTAAGCGGACGCTTTTTCGCCTCGTTCCATAAGTATAGTATTTGTTGCTTGCTTCCGGTGATTCACAATGTGGATTGAAAAGTTTGTGGAGAATAGAACCAGGATATTACTGTCAACAACATGTATTGGTTAAGATTTCGACTATCATTGCCAAAACTGATTCTACTGAAAATGTCTGACTGATCCTGATCAACTCATTTCACTCAAATGGTGTGAAGTGCCCAGAAGTACTTGCACATCCAAATTCCAAGTACTTTTCATTTTCACATTCTACGAGCGTGGAGATTCTTTACACCTCCTTTTAGGCGCTTCGTCAGCAGTTTTAAAATAGAACTCATCCTCCATGTCTAGACAACGTTTGAAGTAACGATGGCTTATTAAAACGCCATCGCTGCACTTGACTTTGTTGCCTAAAAATAGTTCCCCATCATGTAATTATACTCACAATTTGTCACTAGCACACCCTTTCTCTAGTGCATCACTCATGGGTTTTGTAATCAGGGGGACCGGGTTGTACGAAACCTCCGAACAAAAAGTTTGAGAAATTTTCTTCAATTATTATTAGACGATAAATTTAATGCACAGTGCTGCAGATTGAAATTTCACATAAATTCTGCATGTCTGGATGTAAACCATTGCATACTACCCGGCACAGAAGGAAACATAAATCAGTGCACAACCCCACCCACAATTGCAATTCGACGATTATGTTAATGGCTTTCAATCGACTTTGATTGCTCTTGATTTGCTTACCGTTGGGCGTTGGGTTTCGTGGTCCAGTCTTGGTCTGTGCCTGATTGTTTCATTACAGCGCTCAACATCAAACTCATAATCGGATTACGTGATTTGCAATTGCTGGACACGTAAATCTGGTTTCATTGAACATTCCGGCACAAAACATTCAACCAGTATATTCGTAGTATATTCGCACATAATACCCGAATGTAATTCTATCAAATCATGTACCTTACTTTACATATTGCATCATTTACCACGACCAAAATGCCATACCTGTAAACAAAGAGAATAAACATACATTAATTACATGTCAAAACAGGGGTTTTAAACCATTCCTAAGCAGTTAATCGTTACAGCTTCTCGATTACACGCAAAAATTTGCTCAAATGACCCGTTTATCAAAACATATCCAACAAAACTCCCTAAAGAAACCTTTCCTTCCCAACATTAACTTCGAACAGGAAACATGCCAGACACACAGCGGCAACAACAACAAAAATGAGCGCTTTTTAGCAGTCGGCGAACCGAACATAGAGAGCGCGCTTCTAGGCACATAAATCGTTAGCTACACACACTCCCACCTTATTGGTGGCTAATTATCGTCTAGCATCGCCCTGTCTTACTAGCGAATGGTTTCAACAGCAAGCGAACAATAACAACAAAAAAGCATACACATAAGAAACAAACCGTCCGAAAAACGAAAACCTGATTTCCGAACAATCAACGCCGGAAGGAGCGAAATAAGGAAAGATGTTTTAACAATCCCGGGCGCAACTGGATGGGACGGTGGCGAAACAGACAACTACACCACCCTCGCACACACTACACACGGCAATGTTCCGTTTCTATTTCACTGAACCGAGGAGAAGCTCTCTGGGGCAGGTTGTTTCACATCGTAAGAAGGTACAGCAGAATGGTAACAGAGCAACAGCAAAAAAAAAGCGATGAGGGAACACACACCTCAGCTGTAAAAGCAAAGCATAGCCCTGGTAGGCGATCATAATTCAGTAGCTACCAGTGTGCAATTACGGAGCATGATTTTTCGATAACACTGTGCGCCGTCAAGCCTAGACCACCTCACGCGAAATGGGTTTGGGTTTTCGTAATAGTAACCACATAAACCATCACTACAACCGTACCCATAACCTATTAATTACAGATCAATAAATGTCTCATGATTTTGGTAGATGATCTCCGCTCAAACATCTGCGCAACATAAATATTGTGTTAAATCTACAGTTCACACACAATAAGTGCTTACAATTTCTTTTCTATTCTGTTCTCCATGATCGACAAGCGATAAGTCCCAACACTTTCCGCCGTGTCGCGATTGTGATCAGTATGCGTACACAATAAAGGTTTCTCTCTCGCTATCGAAGATCGCGCGCTGCCCCACAAACATCCATTCAAACATGCAAAAACAATTGTCAATAAATCATAGCATAATAAATTCTAACCAATAACAACACCGGGTACAGGTATGGGGTCACAAACAAAAAATTATCGAACCATGCTCCAAAACATCACACCACCTCGTTCATGTTGGCGTGGCCACCTTACCACTTATCAATTCTGGTCATATTTTTACGACCCATTGAAATTCCCGAACCGAATAATGCGCTCGGACGAACGATGTGCGGCGGCGGGTTCACACCGAATCCCAAGTCTCCAAACCAGATGAAAGATGGGTCAGAATCGTAAAAACGAAAGGTTTCTCTCGCTTTGTTTTGCATTTATCGCGATCACAATGGTGGCGAAAGAACTTTAATGAATAACTGTACACACCAAAAAAGGTACTCCGGGGGGTGGGGCGGGATTTTGAAGGTTATGATGCGAGGTGACGATACGATGAACTAGTTTTGTGCTACGTTCGAAAGTTTCTGCCACCTCGAAGGTACTTTCTTTTTTTTTTTTTGGAGCGAGCTTCTTTTTCTTCTTTGCCCGTGGTAAAGGAAGATGCAGCAGACACACCGAGCGGAAGAGAACGCGCCCCAGAGGCACGCGTGGTGACATGGTTGTGTGCCACACCGAGGCACAATGTTCCCGTTTTCTTTCTTGTGACGGTGTTTTGTGATTTATGGATCACTCTTAGCGATGCATAAATCAAGCCACCCCGAAGCGGTGATGGTGGGCTTTGGAGCGTTGTTCCAGCAGTTCCCGGACATAAAATACACGTCGGTTTCGCTTAGGCAAACAAGCGGATTTTTAGATCGGACCAAGGTAAAAGTTGCGGATAAGCAGCCGAGGATGCTAACTTTGACAGTACGACACGAAGATGCGCTCTCGTTGGACTGTCGCACCGGTCACGAGCATCAGGCTTGAAAAGGGTTGCACGGACCACACGGTATTGAGCAGTCACTTACAGCAAGAATCGGACCATCGCCGACCGTTGACTGGTGAGAGCTAGAGCATGGAAACGGAGCTTATTAAGCGCACGAACTCGGAAATTGAAATCGAGCTCTGTTGCTTTTTTTTTCGCTCGTTCGTTCATGGCCACCACAGCGAGAAACTGCCACATCGTGAGATGTTCGCCTTTTTTTTTCTTCTCTCCAAGCCTTTTTCTTCATCCTCGTCGAAAGGCTGAATTTCTTAGCGCGGTACCGAGGAGGATTGTCCGTACAACTCCATTCCGTTCACAAATCGAGATTATGTTCCTAAGGAAAATGATCGTCCAAGCGCATGGCGAATGCTTGCAAAAGCGTTCGATTCGTGCAGTTCCTCATCTGCTACCAAACGAGACAGGGGAGTCGCACGAATCGAAGGGAGCGAAAACAACGTAACGGAAACGTAACCGGGGCTATAAAAGCGAAGATCACTTCATTCCACCGGAACACATCGCTGTACTGCTGAAGAGTGAAGCATCCAACACAGCAAGAACGCGCAAGGATGATGGCTATTTGTAGGTGATCGCATTTTTTTTTTTTTTCGTTCCGAGCCAGCCATCACCACCGTTTTGTGCCCGCGGGGTAATTTTGTTGGGGCCATTGAACTTTGAACCGCGTTTAGACGCTGGCGTAAAGGAAAGCATAACTTCCAAAGGGGAGGCCATTGATTGGTCAGCGATTTATGTGCCTAATGTTCGCCGAGAGCAGACGACCGAGGTTTGGTGGTGGTGCTTGGTGCCTCACAATCGCGAGTACGCGAGAAGCACCCAGAGACGAATTTCTGATTGCTTCCAAACGAACTGGAACAATTTCGAGCTTTGTTGTAGAATACTTCCCGAAAACCCCAGCGCACGGAATGATCCGATTCGTTATGGGTTCAATTGAATCGGTGCTGCATACCTAAAGGCACCGGTCAAATTTCAGCTAAATATTTCCAGACTTCTGGGTGAGGCTCTGCGATGGATATAAGACCCACCCGAACATGCGGGCTGGCTGTCCGTCAGCGCTCAGCAGGACATGCTTGGTAGCGTGATAATGATCATGTAACTACACCTTCCGATAACGATCAACACGATCCAACCGGTGCGGTGGAGCAAAATTCCTGCTCATATCCACACGGTTGACGGATGGGGTACTTCATTAAATTCTTCTAAGACCGCTACCAACGCACCGTCACAATGCTGAAAGAAACTGCGTGCTCATCCGTCAGCCAAATCGTGACACTGCAACTAAACCCTTGCGGCATACTTCACTGTTATCATAACATCATAACCCAGCAGACGGAGCGCGCGCGCGAATGAAAGAAAAACTTCCTTCGCCGCATTATTATGCCCAGCACTAATGTTCCAGCATCACTTAAGAGTGTCCCATTAAAATGGTATTCTTGAATACTGTTCCACATTGCAACAGCATCATCATCTCGACGGAATAACTCCCTGTCATCGATGCCCTCGAGGAGTTCCCATCAACGTGCTTTCAACGGGGAGTGTCGCATCGTACGGTTATCACAACCTCAAGTGGAGGGACATGATACGGAAATGTGTTTGGAAAGTAATAATGCCATATAAAATATATGCGCCTATATAATTTCCTGCATCCCAAGAACTCTTGAGCTCTGTTGAAGGAACTGGTGCTGGTTGAGGAAGAAAACACATGAGAACATTTTTATTGCTGCACAATCTGGGTAACACCAAAATCGAATATTCTAAGTTCAATTGTGACTTCGAGTTGATTGTGAGAATGCTCGTGTTGTTGATGCCGTCCATAACCAATTCTGCGATTGCGTACAGTAGATTACAACGTTTAGACATCAATTTCAAAGGACCGCTAAGCTGATGAACAACATTTTAACAGTTTATTATTATATATTCAATGTTCAAAAGTTGTGAACAACTTCTTCAACTTATTATCTAAACTTCTAAGTATGTATCACTCGTTTTCTAAGGGCCTCATTTGCATATTAACATTGACTCTATTCTACGCTTCAGCACAAGGTCGTAAGATGATGCTCAGTTTTCACCAAGGCTCAGTAAAGTTACAGCATTATATCACTCACCAACCCGGTAACATACCACACATTTGCGGTTTAAGATACCCCATGTGCACTATTGTCTCCTCCAACCTCCTCCCCCCCGTTCGCACCCTTCCCCTCCCACTCGTTACTATATAGTGAAGGAAATCGATATTTGAATTAAAAATTCATTACCACCCTTTGCTGGCAGGCGAACAAGTCGCGAAGCCTTATGACAGGTGCCGCCGCAATCGAACCGATCGAAAAGAGAACGCAAAAGCGCCAAGGAAACAGGGCCTTCAACAAACAAGCATACAGCACCTCTGCTTACGTTATTAGGCGTATGTGGAAGGTTTTACCAACACCGAAAGCGTTGGTCTCCCTTTTTTTTTTGCTACCGAGAAAGATGTGTTGCTCTTCTTCAGCGACGGCAAACTATCAACCGGATATGCATGCACACGATGAATGTCGAAGGGGGCACCCGACACAGCGAACGTATAACACGTCGTCGTCGTATCGAGGCCGTGACTTCTATTTTTATGTGTCTTTCAGCCGCACCAGATGCAGCCGTACCAGTTATCAGCCTGTACACGATAGGAGCTATTGCCGCGCCGTAGCTTAACTTAACGCCTTCGTAACACCAAAGCGAGAAGTGCACGATTTTCGCTGCCAAGAGACGATGCATACACATCGAGCCATCGAGAGCGTTGCTTAGCTGGTTGTTGGTGTTTGGCTACAAGCAAAAGTAGGCACAAAACATGGTCATTCGATGTCGGGGGCCGTCGTCGTCGCTCGTCAATTTCTTTGTTCCCCTTTTTTTTTGTAGTGCTCACGTTTGTTAGCCCTATCGTTTCGCTTCTATCACGTTTACAACGCTTATTTCTTTATTTCTTTGCTGCTATTCCTCACACTTCTTTGTATGCATTCAATCCATCCAACTGACTCACCAATCTTTCTCCCTTATAGCGCATAAGGGACACACAGGCACCCACAAACACACATAATTCGTAATCGAGCATAAAACTGAGTTTCAAAATGGGAGGGCAAAAAAAAATTACCACTTCGCTTCCTACCAACGCATGTGATGTGCTACTGCACACGATCGGCAGACAGCGTGGTACAAAACCTTCGAGACATTCGGCGTCGGAGGACACCTTTCTGTGCACGGTGGTGCTAAGTGGATGGTCTGCCATTCGCATGTTGACGTACGTGAGCGGAATGAGATGCAATTTTCATCAGGAAAATAGTGACGCAAGCGAAAACACGGCACCTTCCCATTTTGCCAACCTGTCACCTTTGCAAGTGATGTGAACACGGGGAAGAGTCAATACGTATTGGAATTATCACCATATGTTCGATGCCATTATTGATGTGAACCTTCATGAACCATTACTCTTCGACTATTCAAATATCTGTTGTTTAAATTAGATACCACTTTAGTTCCTAGAAAATATATCTTTACAAACTAAGTATGAAGATTCCTGTGTACAATGCAAAGTCTCGTCGAAAGGACGTGTCCTTCCCAAAGTCCGTGTAAACGAACGCAACATCCACAGCTAAATAGAGTGTTCGGACGGTTTTACATCATCCAACTTATTTTTTCTCCCCGGAGTTTCGTGACACATCATCGTCAACGGCACGATCTCTATTTTATCACTCCTTTCTTTGTGCTCACACCTCTACTCCATCAACCTTATCGGGATACGATCGATCGAAAGGGCCAAACTGACTTCCTGAAAAAAGCACCACATTTTACGCTTCCCACGTATCATTCGTCAACCGTTGGCTTCACTTTCATATGCCGTATCGGAACGAACTTACCCTATGCTCACTTGCTATGCTGCTGCAGTAGCAGCCCCACCACGCAGCATTGAATGATGGCACTCGATTATTCAGCAAAAGCTCTTTTGGTGTGCGTGCACGTGTGGATGTGTGTGTGTGGAGGAGCAATGGGGGCTGAAGTAAAGCAAGAAAGAAACAACAATGATGGTTTCATATTGCAGCAAATCCCACAACCAGCAAAAGGGGAATCAACACACAAGGACTAACCAGCAGCGCAACTGCAGATGCGACACGTTTTGTTTTGGGAGGAAGCAGATAGAAGGATTCGGTGGATTTTGCTAGCACTTGTACGCTTTACTGTGGTAAGCGTTCGGCTTGTCAGAAGGCCACTTCTGACAGCTGAAAAATACCCGTAATTGTGGTGACAAATTTATTAACTCGCTGATGCTTTCCTGCTCAAGGGGAACTCACTGCCGGAAGCACTTTTTTTGTGCAGGAAGGAAGAAAGAATTGACATACGTGGTTTGTTGGTTTGGTTGCAAGCAAAAGTTGACAAATTATTACCATTTATTCTATTACTTTGCAATAAATTCTGCAAAAACTGATGCCGAAAGATAGCAAAAGAAAATGGCATTTATGCCAACGCGATATGTTTACAAAACGTTACATAAAAAAACGATCAAGCTGGTCAAACTTTCACCAGACACAAAACCTCGACGAACGTTTCAATAACATCGTGATGAAAAAAAAAAACTCTGGCAAAACTAGTCAAAACCCGCTGCCAAACAACTTGCTGTAACAAATCTCACCAGTAGTCAATGCTAAACGGAGAGAGAGAAAAAATCCCTCATCAACTACCAAAACATGTCTAGAAATAAATTCTCCAATGTGTCGGCGGGCCCACCATCGGGAACGATTGCATTGCTTTGACATTTCCGTATGTTTGCCGCACCGTACCAAAAACATTGGTTACAAAACATGTGGATGGACGAAAGGACAGAAAGCAACAAAAACATACACTTCCCCAGAATGTGACGCACAGCAAAACAAGGTGCACGGTGGCGCGCTGACATTCCGCCACACCAGCCGTTTTTCGTTACTACAAAACGCTTTCTTTTCCCAATTTTCCCACCTCCTTCGGCGATCGATCGGCAGAAAAAGTTCATTTCCGTTTCACGGATCGCTCCCTCTGGCACATCTGGGGGGATGTGGACACACACACACACAAACGCGCGTCGCGGCATTTGTCAGACGATTGTCGCGTTCGAATGGTTAGGAAGTTTGAACCGGTTTCCATGTTTCTATGCTGTGTTTTCGTTCAAAATTGACACGATCCACATTTTTTGCGCTGTTCGACGGTGCTAACCACCAGGAAACAAATAAACAAAACAAGTCGAAGCCAACAAAAAAAACGTGAGCATCGTGTGGAAATGCTGCACGAGGCACGCGAGGTCGAACAGGAGGGATCTAATGGTCGCACGAGAAAATTGTCACTTAACAGCATGATCCAGGCGAATATTCGTAAGAAACGTGTCCGATGCAAGTTGTGGCAGCTTTTATAGCGTTTTTGTTCTCGTTCACTGTGCTGTACAACTCTTTTATTTGTTGTCATTATACATTTTACAAGCTTTTACCATTTTTAAGTGATTGTTTGTTAAAAAAATGTTTATAAGTAACATATTATTCATGGATAATTTTATAAGGAAACATGTTTATTTCATCCTCCCAACTCATCTTATCGATTCGTCATAAACACACAACACTGTGACATTTTTAATATTTTCCACTGCTTATTGTCAACTAATTTGAAAACATGAATAATGTGTGCTCATCGCATTACCTAAGCTAAGTACACTCAGCTGACGGTCGATAAATATGCTCAACGAATCACACTGAACACTTTCCACTCGCCACATAATCCCATCGAAATGGATGACATTTTCATTTGCATTTAGCATTACTTCCCAGTACACCACGCACATACTTCTTTTGGGTATGAATATTGATAAATGGACCCACAAACCCTTCGGATGGAAGCGCCGAAAAGAGCGTAGGCCACAGTGAAATTGGTTCTATAAATAAGCATTGCCAGCCAGTTGCGCAAAAAACACCCTGCCATACCCCACGCCACGTGGTGTTCACGATTGGACACATGTTTAGCTCTATCCCGTACTCAACACACAAAGCACGCCCCCTCAATCATCACCCAGCGGGCTCTCCATAACGAGCAAGTGAATGTTTTTGACATTTTGCTCTCGTGCAGCTCGTTCACCCATCAATACGCAACCAGTGACGGTATTTAAGAGCACTATTGACAGCGAGCACGTGGTTTGGGCAACGCTGGCAACAATAATAACGAAACATAGTACACTTTTGCTAGGTGGCACATAGCACCATAACACAGCACAACAGTGCCCGTGGAGTTGGCTGTGAAACTCACAGTCAGTCACCGGCATCGACCGTTCTTTGTCAACCTTTTCATCTGCACCTAACCAAGTGTTTACACAACCATTGATGATGATCATGATGGTGATATGATGATGACGATGCTGCACAGCGCACACACGCTGCATGGATAGCATTGGTCGAGCATTGAATGGAGGCTCTATAAATAACCCGGCAGCACTCTTGATCGAACGTTTAGCGAGCTGCTCGGAAAATGACGCCCTGGTGGCCCTGGGAAAATGACACCCACTACCAGCGTGTGTTGATCACGCGCTGCAATTTTAATTCATCACATACAGCAGCAAAACTTAAGCACTATATCCCCTGATGTGCACGGGATGAAGAAGCAATTATACTGAACCATGTAAACTGCAATTTTACATTCCAGAAATAGTGCTCCATTTCTTCACAGCAAGACTCTGGAGTCCACAGTCACAGCCTGTGGACATCTGGAGCAGTATCTTTTCCGTAAACTCGTATCTAGTTCAAGGACTAGCAAATAAAGGAACGGTGTGACACCAACATCAGGATGGTGGATGTAAATAAACAAGCTTTTCCTTTCTTCTAGGCAAAACCGTTGAACCTTAATTGAAATGGAATTTCAAATTACCGTACTGCTCATCATTCGTGGTGTACTAAAAGGCTTTTATCTAGAAGAACTTGTAAGCTATCAACTAACAGCTAACAACTTGGGTGAATGTTTCAGTCATCCTTTCAGGATGTACTATTTATTGCTGTTCCAATGAATATACTTATCCATGTGGGATCTAAATAAATGACGTCGTGTAATGAGTAGAGTTTCAATGTAATGAGAGTATAAATGCTAAAGGTGACAGTCAAAAGAGCGTGTAAAAAGTTTTCAGTAATGAATCAATATATTCCAATGATTGTTTAATGGTGTTGAACAGATTTCAAGAAGAATTTCAGTACTTCAACATAATTATTTGGACTTAAATTCGATACAATGTCTATAGCCACTTGAAACTAAGCCTGCTCTTTCCATGTTCAATTTCCATAACATAGTATTTTCTCCCAATTATTTCCAACTTGGCGTAGGTTTCGCAACGCCCAATTATTCAGCGAACTTCTCTCCTTCCGATGGTAAACTGAGCAGCTCTTATTTGCGTAAATCGGGATTCTGTTTATCTACGTCTACTTCCCACTAAACCGGTGGTAGCAGTCACGCCGTACGCTCATAAAACACCACCAACATAGCGCCATGTAAACAACACCCATTCCCTTTAACCGGGCACCCTTTAAACCAGTGGAACTGAGTGTAAAGTGATATAATTAAAATCGAAGGAATGATCACAACGCAAACGCTGCGGTGCAAAAGCGCGCTCGGGACCTGAAGAATTCGATCCCAAAAAAAGGGCACAAACAATCGCATTCGGTCACATTCCGGCCCGATTTCCGAGGCTAGTTCTTGGTCGTCCGGATGAAGCATGTGCCAAAGGGAGGCAATTGTTTACAAAAAACAGTGAGCTGTTCGTGTTCGGTACGGCATCAACGCTCAACAACTCTGTCCGTTGAACACATTCCGTCAGCTGTACACAAACATTCCGTCAGGAGAAAGCATCCATTGCTTTGGAAATGGAACGGATTGGGAAATTACGTCAATTGGAGTCAAACTAGTATTAATTCTTGAAGCTAGGATACAAGAATTCTGATGTTAGACATCTTAATTTCTTGATAAACTTTATCGTACAATATTGGAACACCTCGTAAACGTCACGCCACGCTGACCTTGAGAGCGTACACAATTGACTCCTGCCTAACCCTCCCAAACCCATATCAATCTGTCATCGCGAACAACTAGAGGAGTTCGTGCGTGGGCGCACGCGACCTCGCACTCGGTGAGGTAATGTTTCAACTCCACTGTCACCCCGTTGCAAGTGGAATTGTAACGCCATCGAGGTAGTGGTTCGTGGGATGACAAACTAATATGGAAATAATCGCAAAACTGTGGAGGCGTTATCTCAAGTGTTTGGTTAATGTAGCCGAACCGATGCTCAAGTCGAATTCCTCACACTTGACACAACACTACGAACAGGCTCTCCAGTAAAAAACGCATATCCAAACGAGGTGAAGCTAGATGCTGTGGTGAATATAGACACTTGCCCAGCATTGAATGACGTCTTGCAGCTCTCCGAACGAACGGCCGGGCCGATGTGTTTTCTCCAACATCAAACACTTCTTCTCACAAGCCATCTGGCAAGCGATCTGGGGTACACAGGCGGACGGGACCGTTTTCTTCGGGGCAGCAAATAGAAAAAAANACAACACTACGAACAGGCTCTCCAGTAAAAAACGCATATCCAAACGAGGTGAAGCTAGATGCTGTGGTGAATATAGACACTTGCCCAGCATTGAATGACGTCTTGCAGCTCTCCGAACGAACGGCCGGGCCGATGTGTTTTCTCCAACATCAAACACTTCTTCTCACAAGCCATCTGGCAAGCGATCTGGGGTACACAGGCGGACGGGACCGTTTTCTTCGGGGCAGCAAATAGAAAAAAAACGTTGCTTCTCCCGAGGTCGCAGGAAAAACGCAAACAAACGTGCGTCTTTCCCCCATCCGAAACAAATAAAAGTTTGAGAATAGTTTTCAGCTGCCTCGGGATGGATATTTTATTACCGTGATGATCTTTTCGCTCTCTTCGGTTCTTCGGTAAACATTTGCTCGACTAGCTGCCTACACGTAGAGAATTGGTAGGAGGAAGGAACCAAAAACATACTAGCCGTCCAGTTTTTTTTCTTTCTTCGGATGATTTGTTTACAGTAATCATGGTCAAATAAAAACGCGTCTGCTAGCAACGAACACTCGTGGCCTTGAAGCTGTGAGTCTCGAACATTTTCAAACCTCCAAATATCGCCCTATCCCTAGAAGACGAGATGGCTATTCTCTAAAGTTGACGTAATGTTGCTCCTCTGTTCTATTTGGGACGCTTTTTTCACTTTTCCACCCACTGCTTCACTTTGAACAATTCGAAAAGTTTTTCGCCCAAACCAAACTTGCACCTTGACGACAGTGAAAGCTAATGGCAACTCAGCTTGTGCGATTAAATGTTTACCAAATGTTAAATAAATATTTACTGCCCATTGCGCTTGGCAAATTGAATTCGACGTTAGGAGATTCAATTTTTAAACAATTGCTTTTAACATTTTTTCTTTAATAAAATATTTCCCCGAATAAATTTAAAAAGGTACACCCTACTAAAAAACAGTGCTCCGATATCTTCCCTTATTGGCATCCAACTATTACTTCCCCGTATAACACACACCGTACCATAAAATCGTTTACTTTATGCGCAAAAAATTCTGACAAACTCATTGAAATTCAAACCGGAAAGAAGCCCATCATGTCATGTAAAGATGGGCACACACACACGCATAAGCCGAGTTCTTCTGCTAGCCCTCTGCTGCCCTGTTGCACCGGAAACATGTGCGCCTTCTTCAGGATTTTATTACACCAACCCACCACCAGCCAGGCCAACCTTTTGGCCCATTTGTTTCGATTGCTGTACTGACCTTCTTCTTTCGAGGTATTCCCCGGCTAAAGAGTATGGGCATGCGAGTGAGAAAATTATCACATCATAAAAACCCCCAAGCAACAACAACTGGACGAACGAACGGAGAGATAAGCGAACAGTTCTGTTCTGCGATTCAGAGCATATATTATATCGAAATAAGGCGCCCTTATTCCCTCGGGAACTCCGCAGTCCTTGGTTTGGTTCTGTTTTTCCAAACTAGTCCCAGCAACACGGCACATTCGGTAGATGTGGATTAGTTTTTACGGCACGTCCAATCGAGAAGCTTACGACCGTTTGAAGTCCTTGCGTCCTTGAGTCCAACTTATCCTGACGCCTCTTGAGATGAAAACAAAACCTTTTTGGGCCGAGTTCTGGAAGCGCATCTTCCACATCTTCATACCTTCCTTTTTTGTTTTTAGCCCACAAGTTCCTCAATGTGTGAAAAGGTAGTAAACGGACGACAGGTAGAGATTGTATTACGGCAAACTTTTGCTGTTTCCTGGTCCTTTCCCGATCGTAAAGAGCCTACAAGAACATGGGCACAACATTTATGTATGAATGAAGGTGTCATGTAAGATTTCTTCACAGGCGAAGCTCATTCATCCGAATGCAGAAAGAAATATGATCCCGTGCGAGGTACGTTCGCAAATTGTGTCCATCCCAGGGCGATGAGAACACGAAGCAACAGCACGGTTCCGCACAACCGGCACAAACATTGGCAAACAAGCTCTATTTACCTTGTGCCATCTTTTCCCTTGAGCCGTATGTTTGTGTGTTTGGCCTTTGGCCGTTAAATGACTGACACAGCAAGGATTCCATATTTATACCAAGGACTCATTATTCACGTTCCACAGCACGCCCCGAAAAGAATGCTCTGCTTTAAGCGAATATAAAAAAAAAACAGGGAAAATCCTCCAGCTCAATGTTGTACTATTATAAGGTCCCTCCAATGGGCCTGACTTTGTATCAACGCTAATTTGCTCATTGTATTACCAGTTTGCATTGTTATGTTCCAGTTTTTCGCACTTGCATAGCAGTTGCAGCGGAAACAACAAGCAATACTTGGATCGAAAGAGTGACCTTCGTGCAGTTATAAATAGAGTGTGGCAGCACTTTCGCCCAAGAAGCCTTTCCAGTGCAAGAATCTGGTGGAGAGGACACTGAGCGGGGACCAATGCTGCATCATGTTTTCTGTTGGTTTTGTGCTGCAACTATTGATACCTTCTTCACAACTTGCGATAGACAAGCTGACGGAGAAGAAAGAGAACAAAAACGTATTCGCAAGATAAATCGATAAAGAGGAAATTAGTTTTTCTCCAATGGAAGAAAAGAGTTCTCTAGATGAGGAAGGCGTTAAGCTAGAAGTCTCTAGAATTGAATAGGATTTTTCAATTGTATTCCATCATTATAAGCGTTCCTTATGCAGAATAACGTTGCATATCAAGGAAATTTATGTCGTCAAGAGCTACGTAAGGAATAGACATGGAAAAAGGATATTGCTTTGTCTTCAAGAATCATTCGAGTGACATGGTAGTTTGACCTAAATAGAAAAATCCAACACTTTTATGAGTTAAACAAGCACACATCATCATTTTACACCATGCAGCTACAGACGGTTCAGCTTTATGCTTTCCGAAACGTGCTAAATTAAGCCCTTTCTGTCTGTGTAACCGACCAACTTTAACTCCACAGCGCAAAGGAAAGCCATCAAGTGAATCGAGAGAAAATCAATCACTAAAGAACTACGGAAGCGAAACGGTTAGACGGCTTGGTGGTACAGCCAAGCCCTAGCGTGTGTAAGTGCAGACCCTTCGTTTTCCCCTACTTAAACGCAAGTGACGTAATCTGATTTTCATCTACATACAATTTATTAGTGCTTCGGGAGAGCTTTTCCCGTCCGAACCAGCAGCACTGGTGCAGCACAAAAATGAACCGTGTTGCGATCTAGCGCACAGATTCGTTCTACTGCTCTACCAGCTACCAGCCAGTTTGCTAAAAAAAACACACATACACCGGAGCATAAAATAAGCCCACGCTAGCTAGCTAGCTAGGTTCTTTTGCTTGCAGTCCAAACCGGCGTTCCTTTTGGGGGCGCATCTAAGACGATAAAATATGGCACAAACCCCGACCGAACATAATGGTTTGATCTGATCTGCAACTTCTAGCAGGCGAATGAGTTGGCTACGGGGCACAACACGCTTCGCTATATTCGCATGCTCGCGAGCAACAAAAAAAAAATACATCAGATCATAAAAATGTTGCTCATTTCGATGGTGGAACGCTGATTGAGAGACATCCCGGCCGTTACTGGTGCTGATGCGAAGCTTTAATTTGAATTTCGTACTCATATTTTTACACAAATTTATGTGCTTAACGATGCAGAAAATGGGGCTATTAATTTACAGCTAATAATCCATTAGGCTTCGTTCAATTCCAGCGGTGGTATGTGAAATTAAACAGTTTTGAAAACCGCTGAGACGTTGCAAAACTATTGAAACATTATAAATATTTCTCCTTAACTTTCACTATCATTCATCTTTTTTTATGATGATGAGTCTACTCACTTTCACATAAGAAATTAAAAAAAAAACAGAACCATCTTTGGGACATTAGGCGAAAATTAAAATAAAACTTCAACATCTCAAATTCGGGAGTGAAAAGAAAAATCTTATAATCAACTACAATATTACCGTAGAAAAAAAATCAATATTCATGTACAAAATCTTACGGATGATGCAATTAACAACAGCAAGAAGAAAAACACAGAAATAAACGAAGTAGAAGGCTAATAATTTGTGTCGAAAAAAAGCAAATCAACACCTCGGAAAAAGGGCAAGACCCATTAGCAGCGTAAACCGTCACCAACCTCACGACCAAAGCCGCCAAAATTAGGTCACACCGAGTTAATGATTTTAAAATGCTCAATCGTCGCGCAAAACAAAACCAACAAAAACAACTATCCCCGACTGCTCCATGCTAGAGAACTGACCAGTTCTACGGAACGGTAAGATCGCCTAATATATTTGAACCACGAAAAAGCCGCTAGCCCGGCTGGCCGGTTGGCAAAAGGTCTAATTTTAGCTAACCGTAAGCAAACCCATTGCATTAGCATAACCATAAAACCATGCTCCCATGCCACCTACCACACACGCCGGGCCAGCATCGGCAGATCGGCGACCGAAACCGGTATTTGCCAGAACAAATGCTACTGCCGCATAATGTTCCGGTGCGGTACACGCCAAAGCCAAAGTCTCCGCTTGGAGAAGACTCAACAAAGAAAACGATCAGCGTAGCAAGGCAAGGAAGCATCTGCTCACGATGGAAGGTGTAGGAGAACGCAAGAACGAAAAGCACCCATATGACAGGTCGCAAATATGATGTTCTACAAGTATCCAAGCCGTTGGCGACTTTAACCTTTCCTACCTTAAATACGCTTAAACACACCCTTGTCAACAAGTCCAAACCGAACTTTTTTTTCCTCGGCTCTTGCTAATCAACTTATCATCATCAGCACTTTTTTTTTCGCCCGTTCCGTGTTGTCAGCAAGTATTTGATTATATTTCGGATTTGTTTCAAGCTTTTACCATGGCTTCACTTCATGTGTTTTTCGGTCGTCCGTTTTGATGCGTCAAAGCAAACAGACGGACGGTTCCAAATTGTGCACAGCTGTTCTGCATGCGTTACTTCATTCGAACAATTTATGTTTTCAAATTGGTAAACCAACCCCAAGCAGGCTGTGCAAAAATCTGTCAAACATAAGGAAACGCTCAACGGTGTTGTTCGTTTGTTTTCTTTAGCACACAAACAGATCTTTTTTTTTTCTTTCGTCGGTTCAATCTAAGCGACATCTGACACCCAGCTACAATGTGAACCGAGCATCAGTTTAATTGAGCAAAGGAATACATTTCATCTAAACGCTCGTCTGCTCAATGGGGAACATCCCCCCCCCCCCCCAATATCATCTACACGTTCCAATGCAGAGAAGAAAAAAAAACGCTGACAGATACGATAACAGGCTGCGAGCTGGTGATTTACTTTTTTTATGGACTGCGATTTATTTCGATTCTCCTCTGGCCCCGTGGGGCAACCAGCGTGGATGAAATACAGGTTCACACAGCCCATCGTAAATCATAATTAAATTCCAAAATTAATGGAGCACTCAAGGAAGCAAAAAGGTCACCCGTATTTGTATCATTTTTTTTTCGTAGTAATCAGGAGTAAACATGTATCGTCAGGAGGTCGTTCGCTGAGGCATTACCGTAATTTAATAAATAGCAAACAATCATCAAACGAAATCGTTGTAGACTTTCAATCTCGATCTTGGACTATTATTCTAAAACAAAACACAAATTGCCAACAGCCTTTAGGCGACTTGTAGCCATGGTAACGGAGTGAATTTGTTCCTAATCAAATATTTTTTTCATCAACGCAAGCATTGCATGTCAAGCGTTTTCAAGGCCAACTGTGACATGCATGCATTATATGTCTTGTCCCACTGCTACGCTGGAAAGGCGAGACATAAATAAATTCCCTAAAATAAGTGGCTACGATTTCTCTTGCAACATACACGCTACCTAGTGCAGCATTTCAACGTCATCTAATTAAAATTGAAACACGACATTCGCGTACCTTCTATGCAGACGACATGGTCTCGGATCTGCTGCGCGACCTGCACGTCCGGGATGAGATCGATCAGGTGGTAGATGGCGTAGATTGACGGATGGACGCTCTCGAACCGCTGAATCTCCTGGCGGATGGCCAGCGAGTTGTTGAACATCCAGGGCAGATGCGTGCGCGAGCTGTTGTTATTCATTTTTCACGCCCGATTTTCCTGCATCCAACAACACAACCTGCCGCCGAAACCGTAAACTTTCACTCTTAACGCAGCACACCGTACGGAAGGAAGGAAATTCTTCACAGGTACACTTTACTCTTGTGTGCCAGTTTGCCGACTTCACCTGAACTTCACCGGGGACACAGCCACGCGCGTACACGCACACACACACACACACAGACGAGAACACTCACATTAAACCACCTTTTCTTACTGCACGTACAACAGGCATGCTTTTCGTAGGAATTGGATCCGATTTTATCACTCCGCGTGAAACAACACTCCACACCGTATCCAGCAAGCAACAACAGCAACAAGAAAAGCCGCCCAAACTTTACTAATGATGATGTTGATGAAGATGAAATTGAAATTTATCAAAATTTTCCACACAATCACCAGTACGCATCAAATTTTTTACCACAATCGAAATTACACAGTAGATCGGACACTGATAACTATTAACCAGAAAAAGCCTGATTGCACTTTTGTTTCACGCTCCTTTCACTGTTTCCATTTATTTGGCTTACATTGATCGTGGATACCTTCGGCGGCACGGTGGAGACGGGGGCGTGGAAAACCTGTCGTCGTTGAAGCATACGCTTTAAGCAAGGGAATTTAAGCCCACTACACCTTCCCACCCTTGGCTTAACATGCACGCGTACAGTGGCACAATGTTTACACTTTTTCCCAACATCACATTACACCCTGTCACCGTGTCACATAGCTCATCTGCAGCGAAACAACATACCGTTAGATCTTCTGTCCAACGCGGAGAAAGCTGTTTTATTAGGGGGAAAATTCACGCACGAAAACAACACGCACACGTCCGACGCGTATGAAATAACAACACTGTTTGACAGTCCGTTCCCAAACAAATCGCTCTGGGCTGACGTTTTCGACCCGAGATGCTTGAAGCGGAGGTTATAACATTCGGAAACGATTGACAAGATGGATTCAACACAACAAAAAACACATTTCCTTATGACAGCTAGAAGCAATTTGGAAGAAGAAAATCGTAGCAAAATCACATCCTAGAAGAACTTTTCAAGACGAATCATACTTTTTTTTTATTTTTAAAGCCCCAATGAAACAAAGTTGTGAAACTTATGTATTGGATATTCATATGGTCGTATTGGACAGCGTATGTATAAATAGATTCATTGATGGTTGTGGCAATTGTATAACTGCTTCAAATTGTTTTCAAATTACATTTATTTTCCTCGCCAAAAAGAAACCGTTGGCTTCTGGTGTCTCAATAATATTCAAAATGTGTACACTTTTGCAAACGTGTATACATGCCCTCATGACGAAATTGGTTACTTGGGCCCACACTGTCATCAAGGCGCACAAAACAGGTATTTGGCGTTATTGTTAAAAATTCCACTGTTTTACACGGAATTTTGTATCGTTTTTTAATAATATTTAACCTCAACAATCATTTAAATGTACGTAAGCATTCATACTCACTGCACATTTGCTTGCCCCAAACCGATTCTAAAACTTTGTGGTTCTTTTTTCGTTTAAAAAAGTGGTTCGTTATCAGCCGGCTAAACAAAACAAAGGAAAAAAAATCTACAACCCACCTAAACTAATACAATTGTTATCGAAATGGTTGCCAACGTTGAGATTCCATATGGTAAATCACTATATATTACCGGCATTTACACCATTTCATAACTAAATCTCCATTTCTTCTATTTCTCAGACGCGAAGCAGCTTTCCAACGTGCGTGTAAATCTTTCCTGCGTGGTCCGTTCGGTTGACCTGTTAACCTCAGCTCTTATCAAACGCGTCACAGATGCCGAATTTCGGGAGTACACACTGCAAGCACTAAAACTAACAGATTTAACCACACTCGCCGGCGATGATACGGAATCGAATGTTGCTCGTCTCTGCTTCCGGGCGGCGTACCCATTTTCGGACCTTACGGTTCATGCTCAGATGAAGGGGACAGTACATACGGCAGCCGTGTGTGTCTATCCGAGCCGTGTGGCCGATGCACATCGGGCGCTTAAAGCGCTGGGAATGCTCAATAGAATTCAAATCGCATCCGTCGCGACAGGTTTCCCTTCTGGATCGTATCCACTCGAAACGCGTTTGCAAGAAATACGCTTCGCAGTCGAGCAAGGAGCTACCGAGATTGATATAGTGATCGATCGAAGCCTGGTGCTGACCGGAAGATGGCAGGAATTGTACGACGAAATAGTCGCCATGCGCAAGGCTTGCGGTGATAAGGTCCACTTGAAGGCGATCCTTGGCATTGGGGAGTGTGGCACAATGGTTAATGTGAGTTGAGATGGTCACACAGTTTCATTGTGAATTGATTTATTTTAAACTTTCCTTTATTCCCAGGTTTATAAAGCCTCCATGGTGGCAATGATGGCTGGATCGGACTTTATAAAAACATCCACCGGCAAGGAAGCAGTCAACGCAACACTTCCAGTCGGACTGGTTATGATTCGTGCCATTCAGCAGTTCTATCGTTTGACGGGAAAGAAGATTGGTCTGAAGCCTGCCGGCGGTGTACGAACGGTCCGAGATGCGATCGCGTGGATGATCATGATTCGGGAAACGCTCGGCGAGGAGTGGCTGCAGCCGGAGCTGTTCCGATTCGGTGCATCCGGTTTGCTGGATGATATCGAAAAACAGTTCTATGCCGTTTCGAAACGATTGTAAGAATGGAAAGGCCCCACTGGCGAAAAAAAATGAAATGTTACATAGAGTTTAAAAAGGAATTTAGCGGAAACATTCCTACCTCTACTATCCATTAATACCTTTAAAAAAATACATACTGTTCCTGTTTTCTAACTTCTTTCTGTTCGGATGCAAGCTTTGGAGGGGAAAGAACTCAACTCATCGCCATTGTAATTAATTGAACTAATTTTATTTGGCTTTCTTCTTGTCATTCTTACTTCGTGTGGCCAACACTAATGAAACGGACGGATGGCTATGCAAAGAGAAAAAAAAAACGATTGGTGACGAAAAGGTACAGAATACTTGTAACTTGTAAGTATGTATAAGTAATAAATAAAACTCTCAAACAGGTAACTAATGATGATTTGTGCTTTACAGAGCGATCGTTGAGGGTTTCTACGGTTCTATCCTGAAGCCGGTCTCCGGGGAGGAGCTGTAGTTGACGATACGGAACTTTCCCGATCGCATGTAGTAACCGTAGCGCCCACGAACGTTACCCTTGTTATCGCGCTCCTCTACGTGGAACTGACGATTCTTCCTATGGTGGAGAAGGAGAAAAGCAAAAACCATTCATTAGTACATTACGCACCGAAAAGGTCGTCGTTCATTGAACACACAAGCAATGAGAAACAAAATGGGTGCAAAACACAGAAACACAATCGTGCAGTTAGTCACAAAAAATCACCACATTTACCCTTCACCCGTGTCATAGCCAAACTTGTAGCTGTTAGGCCCATGGTGGCCATGCATTTGAAAATCGATTCTAGCACCTTCATCCTCTCCGGCAACGCGGCGCGTATACTGATCCACCCGGCGGTTACGGCTCGGCACAAACTCGCCACTGTTCAGCTCCTCCAGTCGCAGCGGCAGGAGCGACCGACCGACAGCGGCCGTCGCTTCCGATCGTGCGTCCTGCTCACCGAGCAATGCGCTCGCCAGCAACCGATCGAGATCGATCGCATCCAGGAAGAACGTATCCTCTTCGCTCGATTCGCGCACCTTATCACTGTCCTGGCGCGACTTTTCGTTCGCATTCTTTTCCACCTGCTCGGTGTTCTTCAGATTGATAAGCTTCTGGGTCGGGATGTACTTTTTGCCCTTGTTTTTCTTTGGCTTGGCCGCGTAGTAGTTCGGTTCGCTTTGTTCGACCGGTGGCGGCAGCAGCGGTTCGGTCAGATCGTCCCGGCGCGGACTATAGGAACCGTAGGAGGTCGTGAGGGGAGAGCCGGTTGATCCGCTGAGCGAGCCGGTCTCCCCATTCGCGAAAAAATCGACCAACTTCGATAGCTCCTCCAGCTCCTCGTCCTTTGGCATTACGCGGATCATGTACTGTGGTTTGTCCTTGGTCGCTTCCGGCGTCACCACATCGGACCGGCTGGTGACGAGGGCTCGCGGTGTGCTCTGTTTGAGTGGTGATGCCCGGAGCAGGGTGGCTCCCAGCAGACAGGTGGTTGCGATCTAAAAATGGGATGCAAAAGAAATATTCCTGTTAATTACCCTTCTCAACTGGTCATTTGTAGTGTTGTCTTGAAGTTAAGCGTCTGAAAGTATGCAAGCTTCTATTCTATTTATAACTTTGTTAAAAATGTTTAATTAGTAATCGCAATCCGAGATAAATCAAGGCAGAATAACAAATAACAAAGGAGATTGCCACAATACACACGTGTCGGTGTCTTGCACAAAGCATCTCTTATGCTGTCCAAAATGCATCCAATCATTGTCCCGAAGCGTTAAGGCAGCGGCGTTACATTAATTGGAACATTTCTCTTGCCGTGGAACGTCACACATAACGAGCGCGCGTGTATTTAAGCATTACAAAATTCCGATGATGGCCAAATTAATGCACTCCGCGCAGATCGTTTGCCATCAACGGCTCACCTCCCACAAAAAAGCAGGTGGGTGGGTGGGGTGTATGATGCAACGGCTTGATGTTCGGTGTGATGTGCCCGTTTTGTACTGTTACTACTTTTTTTCTTCACGCCACACGGATTGCATCCGAAGCATCACGCTGTTATCGAAACGCTTGCCTTTCCATTCAGTAAGGTTGTAAAGTGGTTGGAGGATACAATGTGATTACTTCCTCAGTTTTGAATTATCGCGCCTGCACTCAAACAAACTTCCGGTTCAAAACGGGTTTCGAGATTGATTCGTGAAATTAAAAGCTCCACACAAACACGATGGAATTAAAAAATTTAGTGAATAGTAATTGTTAACGCAAAATGTTCTTTACCACTATAAGCAACTTCATGTTGTAAGCTCGTCTGGATTTTGTACTGGGAATAGATTCACGAAATTTCCACCACAGATTAGCACTCTCTTTTAGTTGATCGGTTGATCACTTGCACCACGACAGATTTACTACTTCTATTCAACGCTTATTGCAACCGCACTTGCACTTTTATCCTTCTCACTTTCGTGCCAGTTTTTCGATCCGACCTTGCCAGCTGATGCTCGGAAAATAACCTTCCACACCGGTGCACCGACCGTACTTATAGAACCACGCAACGATCACTTTCCCCACTGCTGAACCACTGTACGGAGCGCGAAATTTTCCACCCCTTTCTAGCCTACTATCTCTTTTCCAACGCGGTACGCGGGAAACGGTTACACACGGCTCAGTCTGCTCACGGTGGTATTCGAAGGCGTAAGAGCCGTACCGCACCAACGAACGAACGCCCCGAAGTGGAAACGGTCTTGAATGATTTGTTTTTTTTGTCACAATTTTCTTCTATCTGACTGCTTTTCTTGCTCGCAACGTGTGACGGGAAATCATCAAACGTCCAGCCAGCTTGCCGCTCGGATCCGATCTGTCCGAGAGGTGTCACTGGATTACGTTCCAAGCGAGCAAACGAAACATTTTATATCTCAAAATCCGCTTTACCGCGCCCTTTTAAGAGGGCGTCATTAGCAGGACGTTGGTTAAGAAAGGGTGGTTTGGTGATCGCGATCGCCCAAGCATTAGGTATCCTAATGCCCTTTTTTCCTCATTTTCAGTGGCACGTCACGGAGATCGACAGCCCACCGCCCGATTGGCATGAGGAAATTGGAAACCGGTAACAAACACACGAGCAGCAAAACCTGAAACCCTGTGTACGACCATGCACCGGGACACGGGAAACAACCTTCGCCGGACAGGACGGATCGATGACATAATATTCCGTTTGCTGAGGGGTGCCTGAAAGTGGATCAAACCCGTGAAAGGGAAAATGAACCCTTCGGTGTATTGTGGTATGATCGACATTAAATTAGATAAAATAATATTATCAAACATATTCAAGTAGCTAAAACGTTAGGGAAATTGTTTATTTCCATTATTTTTTCAGCTTGAGTAACTCATAGTATACAATCTATAGTTGATCCCACCACGTATAAGCCGGAGTCAGATTATTTTATTAACGAAGGATCCATTGTGATAAAAGCATAACTTTGTGATAAATTCTACTTCAGTTTTCATTACATTCACCATTGTGGTTCAACCGCTTCTTCTCGCAGTTATATTTAAGAGAAAATTAGACGAATGTTCGAACGTTGATGGTTCATTCCGGTTCGAAGAAGACACTAAAACAAACCATTTTTTCACAAATCCATTTTAACATGTTTCATCCATTTATTTCTAGACACTATGAATTAAATTAATCTCTCAATACAAACCAACAAAAAACACTTCTCGCCGAGGGTTTAAAACGCGTACCAGAAAATACATATCATTCCAGTGCAATGGTCAGTGGAACCCTAACATCACGCCTGCAGACAAATCCATCATCAAAAAGAGCCTCATCTCATCTCATCGTCCGTCCACGGAATGCCACGGAATTCCAGGGAGGCAAGTTTGTTGGTCATGTGGGGCAAGCATGTCGGGCATGTTGCTGCACACGAGCTTTTCCCACCACCGCGATCACCCGCGATCTCCGCGCGTGGATATTGCAATGGATATGGATATGTAGTTCAATATTGCCGGTTCACAAGCTCAACCTGTCGGTTAAATAATTTAACTTCCGCGAGACATAATTGTCTTTATTCTGCACGTTGATCACGGCGTGTGGTGCATACTGTTTTGGTGCGTTAACATCTTGCACGATATAAACTCTCCCAATCGGGTGAACCCAGGTGAACATGGCTCTAGGGTAGCGGCGTTCACTTCCTGCTGATTATGTGACAAAATTCTCACATTAAGGTGGAATTGTACTGTGGACAGAGGGAGGCCTGTTTGATTGGCGAACTCAATTGCAGTAGTGTGCAGGCTTGGATAAGAATAACAGCTTGCTTATTGTGCTGGTACTACAACTAGCGCTGGGCTATGTACCACACAACGCTCTTGTCGAAGCGTTAATATACCTCACATCATTATGGAACGGGATTGCAAATCGGAAAGCCTTGTATGGTGTTGCACGTGCAAAAGAAAACAATTTTCTCCAACACCTCGCATTGGGGCGGTGGGAATTGTACGGCGTGCATCCGTACGCAATCCGGAAGCTGTGGGCGTTTTAGTGTATTAAAATCATTTCCTTGCGTCTTTTTGCTCTCTCATATTGCAACTCGTCCGAAGGTGTGGAACCGTGCATTTGGATTGATATAATTTAACTCCCAGCATCTCACGTGCCCTATTGTGACCCGGGTGGTGCACCCGTTCATTAAATTATGTTTTGCTCCCCTATTGCCACAGTTGATCAGTAGTTTGCGGCTTGTTAAATCGTTGTAAACCATCGACACATTGGACACCGTAGGCTGTAAGGCGCAAATTATGTATCACATCCAATGGGCATGCTTTACCGTACGAGCACCCTTGAGTGAGATGTGCTTCCGTTCCTTCATAATCGATTAGAGTGTTTCTTTTTTCTCTCCCCTTCAAGGCAATGACGCTTGAGGACACACACTGATGGAAGCCTGATGGGTGAAAGATAGAAATGGGGTGCAAAAAAATCGCGAAAGCTGCAATCAATGCAACAGATACAAATGAGAGGAAAATGTGGACGAAAAAAAAATCGGTGCTTCCTCCCCTGTGCGTCCAGTCGAGCGTGACGCCTCGCGACTGATAAGCCATGTGCGCCAAAGTGCCAAAGCGACGATCCACCCGTAGCGAAAGCATAGGAAAAGTTAACGAAAGTGGAAGTGGAAAACACGGAGGAACACAAAATGTAAAACAGGTCTCCCCAGCATCCAACGCGAACACGCTGTTCGCCGTGCGAACATAAACGAAATGGAAAAGTGGCATGAAAAGAGTGCGAATGCGCGTATGCTGTCGAGAGCGCGCACAACAGTTTGATCGTCGCGTTGCATAACTTGCGCTCAAGTGGCAAAGAGAGGAAGCTTTCCAAGCCGCCCGTGGACGCGATCGAGATCGGAAGCGAAACCAGCGAGCGTACCAACCCATATTAACTCGGTTAATCGGTGTACCCGCCGAGCATTCCACTTCACGACCAGTTCCTGATGGGCTAAACGGTACACAATGATGATTGAATACGGGCGGGCTTCTGTTCGATCGTAAGATATTTGTGGTTTGATAATGCTTGTTGTAGCTATTTGAAGCTCAACAAACCGATCAGTGCGTGTGGTTTGAGATCTAAAGTGGAATCTAAAATATTATTCAATATGCAGGTTCGTAGTGAACGCTTGATTACTAGCCTTTAGAAGAGTTAACGGTCTAGGCACTGTAGGGCAAACGGTTATCGGATAATGAATGTTGGTAAGAGATTGAATTCAGCTTTTCATATTATAGGATATAGGCCTGAAGGTAGGAGAGCAGCATCCTTGCCACTTGTTCACGATGTCTCACGGGATATATAAAGATCATACTCGTATGTTCGCTTCCCCCAAGGAGAGGTTATGATCTCTATTCCCCTGGTGTTGAACAGGGTGTTGGCATCTCCTCAGAGGTATCTTCTGTAACTCATGGTGCCTTTCGAGAAGCTGCGATGTGTTTTAAATTAAGTCGTACATACCTTCTCAAGAGGGTCTTAGACAAGCCGGAGCTCCCGATATCTTCATCTTATTGATCACCAGAGATTGATCTTTGTGTCCTTGTGTTTCCACTGATTCGCATGACACCTTCGACATCTATTGTTATGCGTCCCGAAATGAGTGAACTCTTCCATATCAATCATGAAACGTCTTGATACACTCAACATAATTCAATTAGCGAAACAAAAGAAGATACACGCACGTTGCGCTAACCGTGCAACTTAAATGTCAACTAAATGATCGATGCTCCAGATAACATAAACAACAAAGTGATCGTAACCTTACTGTCAAACCGTTAAGCAGAAACAACCGCTTTACAAATGAGACAAGAAACAAAACCGTCCTAATCGGTGTGCAGAATCTCTTCGTCAAGTATTTTGTTACGCTTTCCAACTTTTGTACGCAAGATGCGTGCCGATAACGGAGGTGAATTTTGCAGAACGCACTCGAAGGTACTGCGCACGACATCACCACGTTCGGCAAGTTCTTCAGGCCCAATTAAACCTCATTAACCTCGCGGTGACATAACGCGGTGATCCTTTACGTACGCGCGTGAGATTGATTTGAAGTGAATAAAATGCACAACAAGGCACAAAGCCAACCCGTGTGCATTCCCGCTTGAGGTAAGTAGATTACACTAGTTACATTTGTAGAGTGGGCCTTTTTTTTACAAATCCTCGTCCATGGTTTTCCTTACCCTTTCTTTCGCTTATGTTTGTCGCAGGGCAAACAAACGCGGTCCGTCAATATCGTAATTAACAGTGGCAGACTAAATGACGATTTGGACGATGCGCACCCGGCCGGTTCGCTGCAAACAACAGTCGTAACAGAAACAACGGTCACGCATCAGTTCCTCGTCGGTGGTCCGCACGGCGTGCTACACTCGTAAGTAAGTTACCAACAAACAATGTAAAGAGCAATTGAATTATGACCTATTTTCGAACGAACGAGGCACCCCAACGTCTTGAGGTTGAAAATTGGTTTTAGATGGAAGTGAAACGACACCTGCGCGACAGTGTGACTACGTTAGCATCTCATTCGGGTAGCGATCATTCAAATGCTTAACTCCGCGTTTCATGCTCGATATGCTCGTTATGTAGCGCTCGAATCGAAAAGATCCGTGCCAAGGAAAGATCGTACGGCTTCGTTCTGCTTCAGAAGACAAATTTGCTGATGTACACGAAAGGTACCGCCAAAAAATAATTTTATGTTTGCGATAATTGTGTGAGCTTTACCGTAACTTTGCATTACAAGCTATTTGCCTTCAGACCAGGCAACAACGAGAAAGGAAAAGTGGAAAGATCTGATTTAAACTCACCGCTAAACGAGTGGAGTAAAAGTCTAGCATTTTCAGTTCTGCCACGGAATGATTGAATCAAACATGTAACACAACCATTGTGGGACAGGCGGACAGTGATACAACGAAAATGATCGCATTTTAGCACATACTTTCACGTAACAAAACCGCGCTAGTCGCCCGTTCGGGTTTAGCATAGAGCGATGATCTAACGTAGATCCAGCAGTAGTAGCAGCTCGACTCAGTATGGTTGCGCTCGATTGGAGCCATAGAGGTATATTATTAGCAGTGTTTGACGATCGGATAACTGCAGCTAATTGAATCGATTCGTTGTCGCCCACTTAATAAGCGTTTAAGCCGCTGCTTGCTAAATTAAGCCATCGAATTCTTCGTAAGGTTGTATTTATTTTCAAAAAATATTATACGGCACAGCATAGTCTGATAATTCCTTAGCAAAGCATTGTATAAATCACACGCCTAACGTACGTAAAAAGCGATTCCTCCTCCTTGAGGTATTATGGTTGTAGTGTAGCTCTCCCTCTCTATATATATGATGCATTTCTATTGTTTAACTCCGTCACTTCTCGGTTGGTTCCTCCGCTTTAAAAGCATTCGACATTGTTTTTGATATCGTCAAATATTTTTTTCTCAATCGATGGTCGCACGATACGATCGTTCGGGACGGATGATCCCAGGCTAAGGTACACCTGTTTCTTTAACTTTTTGGCAAGTCGTTGCGCTAGATCCTGCGCACCACTACCATCCGGTGGGCCTATAATTGTGGTACCCAGCACGTCGGATGCGTTGTTTGCGTTTGGCATAGCTACCGCCATCTCGTCGAACGATTCCGCCTTATCCTGACCGATGTACAGGAAAACCGAGTCCTTCATCTTAAGGACGCGAATGTTGTACATCACTTCGCACACTTCCACCTGGGCTAGATGTGAGTGAAAGTTTGGGGCAACCATCTGGAAAGGGATTGTAATTTTAGTACATTTCCGTGTTAGTAAAGAGACAATATTACCTCTATTATAAGGTACAGTGAAACAACAATGGCAGTGAGGGTAAACGAATGTTGTTATTCTATTTTCGGCAAGATACACACACTATTTCTGTGACACTTTTCAGCACTCGTTGTAGTTGCTGTTGCACTAACTAATGTGTATGGTAAAATACGCTTAATTTTACTCCGGCGTAAATGCAATGCTTTGGTTTGTTTGGATGACCGGAAAATAATTTGTTTACGTTTCTTATGATTTGACATATTACCACCAAGGGAGAGGCTATTGGTCATGTACATGCACAGAATTATTACTTTTATTTAATTATTTGTAGATATTTGACTTTGATAAATACCAAACAATACATAATAATTTTTGCCTATATTATTTATAAACAAATAGATATAATTAAATATATTTGCGCTCGTAATATGAACTACACAGTGTGACGGGCGAAACCGAGCGATTTTATCGAAGACAAATTTAACTGCCTGGGCGAGCTGTAGATGGCGCTAGTATTTAGACAGGAGAATTGTGTACATGCAACGCTGCAGGATTTGAAAATGTTACCCTTTTCAGTTCTTGTTTTTAATTTTCTTGTTAAAGTAATTATTGAATGTTTATATTTTTATTATACAAAATGTCCCTTAAAACTTTCATTGTTATAAAAGAACGGATGAAGAATATCTCTTTATCCAGTGTATAGTGACACTCTAATCAGTTTTCAAAAAATGTTTGCCCTTCCTTGTAAATTTCCCATGACGTGTAACAACCAACATCAAATTACAACTCGTTACTAAAGATCATCTGTATAGTGTATAATCGTAGGCTGATCCTTTCGTTTTTATCCTATCGTAACACGATTCAGCTCAATTGACACACTTCTCAAGCTGTTTGAAATATAAAACCGTTCTTTACTTCTTTTGTCTTTCACTCCTCCCAACGAACCTCCAAGATGCTGCTTGTGATTGTTTCAATTTAAACCAAATTTTCCACCATTTCTTCAGCGAATTGTTTAAAGCTCCTTTCGTGCGTGTCTGTATTTTCTTGAACGAAAGAGGCCGTTTCTATCCCTAAAAATTAAAGGGGGGGCCCTTCCGACATTTACTTGCCGCATCACATTTTCACCCTCATCGTCCCGCTGCCAGCGGCCCGGAACGGAGGCCAGCATTCCGGGCAAACTTGCACCGGAAGGGGCCGACGAACCCAAGTGGAAAACAGCAAATGGAAAGAGCACCGAGCAGTGGATGCTGTGTAAAGTCCACCGTGCGGAATGGTGGAATGGAACGGACAAAAGGATGGTTCCCTTACTGTATCCTCACCGTGGCGGGTTTTGCTGAAAATGAAGATGATGATGTGCTTTGAGGCCGTTGAGAAAGATTCCTTCCTTTCACCCGTTCGATATTCGCCTTCCTCCCCCTTCCTGCGTTCTGTTAGCCATCATTGAGTGGCTCCAGGTTTTTCGAATCACAGCGGAAAATGGTGGCTGTCCACAAGGGACGGGACGGGACTGGAACGGGGGAACAAAAAAAAAGCCCCGAAGAAGGTTGGCAATACGAAGAAAGGATTCCTCCCGCCACCGATGCCGCATCGGTTGCGAAGAACAATGGGCCGAGTTTACTTGGCTCTCTTATTGAAGACACAAAAAGCCTTCCTCGGGAGTAGGCGTTACTCGCTTGGGAAAGAACCGTGCAAAAGCGTGCAACAGCCAAAGGCGGGAGAAAATAAGAAGTTTACATCAAACACCGAAGACGTCGAAGACTCGGCAAGAAGCATTGGCCCCTGCGGGGATAATGGAGTTTCACTTGCTTTGTTTGCACGGTTCTCCATTTTCTTCTCATCGCCCATCGCAAAGAGCAAAGGGGACAACATCGAATGGCGGTAAGATACGTACGTTTTTCCTGCCATTCAGCGATCTTGCCACGATGACAAGAAAGCCCACGGAGGGAAACAGAAGGAACCAGTACGCGCGCACACTTTTCCGGTGGGTGAACGACAAAAGTTCGCTTACCGCACACCCTTCCGCACCGTGTGCCACCGTGTTTCCTGCTGCTGCTCGCCTTTTCAAAGGCGAACATTCCGATGGAAATGCGTTTTATTAACCATCAATTGCGTGGATCAATTCAGGCGCGCGAAAGTCGTGTGGAAAAGCCGTCTGTCCCCGTGAGAGCGCACAATCGGTGGCGGAATCGGGAGGTAGAAACGGTAATGTTTTCTGGTTTTTCGGAAGTTTGCCGAGGAAAATGACGTTAATGAAAATGATACAGGTTGTTTCGTGTTTAAGTAGTGCGGCGAAAATTCGACCGGTTGCGATGAGTTGAGTGGGTTATCCGATTCGCCGAGATGGTAAGATGATAAACGATGCTTGCGATGCTGTGATATTGGAGTCAGAAAACTAACCATCCCTTACCCATCGTGATGGTTTGGGTAAAAATACTTACATCTTTTTTTTTTTATTTCTCTTCAGAACGGCCAGGCCGTATATCTAAAATACTTATATCTGATTCAATTCAAATTTGTTACTACCAACAATAAATATTTACAATATTTATTGATATTAACAACAATAATATTTACATGAATGTTTGGGACATTCTTCCGTGCGTTTGATTGACAGTCTTCATCCGATAGTAAAAAAGCGTTATTTAATGAAGGAAGATATTTAGAAATATAGCTCTCTTACATTTGTCTTAGAATGGTTTCTAGCAATTATAGGATTAATCTTTCCTTAGTCATCCTAATTTTGAGTAACAGAATCTACTCTTACTTAGATAGGGGATCCTCGCGTTGATCAATTTCGCCGCATTATATAGCGCCCTCTACGGTTAAACAGTCGAAGCTGATGTCGCATTCCGAATCGGCCGATTTAGTAGCAAAGGCTGTAGAGTCAAACATTAAATGTTTTTATGAGACTTTTTAAAAACATATAAAAATCTATTTTCCATACTTAATCGGATTGTTCAACTCTTAAAAATGCTAATTTACAGTAGTTTGTTCTCTAAAGCGAAAGGTACACGCTTGTAATGGCGGCGATCAATTGTTTCTAATTGGTTGGTATGTAGGATCTGCATAAACATTTTATGCAAATAAAAAAATTTGTTTTGAAAAAGTGTGAAATATTTTTACAATATATTTACCATATTTTGCAACCTTACAACCATGCACAATGGTTTGAACGTAAGCTAAGCTCTTTAACGTAAAACAAATAATAAAAGTGCACCCCAGCACATGCTTCACTGTGCCACACCGCTGAAACAAACTTGTCGTGTCGGCAAAACAGCACAATAAAAAGAAGATGCAATAAAAACAAAAACATTTAACACAATAATTTGTCCATCTTTCAGGCATCGCTGAGCAAACTAATTGCGAAACCATATGCAAATACTCTCACTCAACCCTCTCAATGCGCACACCAGAACACCCCCCTTTACAGCTGTTTGCTGCCTCTCCGGGCATGAAACATTATCGTCCTACACCCATGTCGAGTGGCAAATATTAAACACAACCTCTTGTGCGCTTACCGTAGTTTCCCATTTCTCTGCCAATGGTCCGACACCCACCGCGTAACTAATCTGAATTTTATTAAAAAAGTAAATACAAGCAAACAAGCGATAGGGTAGCAGAAGAAGCAAGTCTCTGGTTTGTTTGCAGGTTGTAGAAAGCTGTAAAGGCACCAGGGGAAACAACAGTGAAACAACAAAAAAAAAACCACCACCATCCCTTCCCGGATGCTGCCTGTTGCCCTCTTTTCGGACATACGCGACAAGTGCAACCCTTGCTCTCGTTTGAGGGAGAGAATAAAAAAAAACCTCCAGGATTTCAGTAACACGCACCAAGTCATGTTTATCGGTCTGCTCAATTGATTGTAGCTGTGTGCCATCCTGTACCCTAACCTTCACAAACTGCAGCCTATTGCGGAGAGCGCAACGCCATTGATGATCCTTTCGAACCCTGCCGGCGCTTCGGTTCGCGTACTACGTGTGCCGTAACGGATAGGGCGAATTAACTTTTATTTAATAACCTCCGGATTTTCATCCCTTGCAGCTGGAGAGGATGTTCCCCGTGGACTCGGTGCTGGTAAGGGGAGTGGAGGTTACATTGATTATCCTTACCGTCGGTTTCAAATTAGAAGCAAACAATGGGCAGGGGACGACGAAAAGTGTCACAAGAGCAACCTCCCTTTCTAAAGGGAACCTTCTTTGCACGTGCACTTGTTCCATCTCACACACACACATCCCGGATGATCACGCTGATGATGATGATGATGCTTGTCGTTGGTCTTACAGCATACTGCAACCGATGAACGCGTGTGTGCGCTAAGCTTCTCACTTACACCGTCACGGAGCTGGCCATTTATCTTTGTATTAATTTTATGAGCTATTAGACGTTTACCAGAAGGTTATGAAAATTTTTATTAGCTGCTTTCCAGGCAGGCGCGCACCACTTCTCCTGGCGCTGTTCTCGGCGCTCGTATTATCATACGGAGTGGATAATAATTTTCTCCGTCCATTCCATCCCTTATGACCTGTGTGCAAATTTATTACCATCGCTCCCTTTTTCAAATGACGAACGTCTCATTCCGCAGTGTGACGAATGGTTTTTGTCACTGCGCTTAGCCTTTGTCACTTTGGAGGGCATTTTGCTTAAAAATAGACACATTTTGTTCGTTAAACGTTTGCGAAAATCTGAAACACAAAGGTTTATGCCCTGTTTGCATAGCAATTTGTTAAAGTGAAGTTAAAAACAGTGAGTTGCGAGGTGTTGCCTATAAATTCCAGTTCGAGTAAGAGTTCAAGATACGTTTGAATCGAATTTTCAGGTTTTTGTCTCCATGGTTTAGAAAGTCTCAGTTTTTATTAGTAATCTTTATTTATATTAACATAATTCTGGATTTTTGCAAACTTTTTATTCATACTTCATATTGGAATAATCATAAATTATAAATATATCTTTGAGACTTTCAAGCTCTAATCCTTCCCTGATTGGCTTTCCTTTTTTCCCCTGTAGATCAACAGTGAGAACTCCATAAGAAGATATAGTAGGAGATGAGATTTGGTTTAAGTTCATACTTAATTTAAAACGCTTTCATAATTTTAAGCCAAAAATCTACTTATGCGTAAACGTAAATAACTCTCCCATCGCAACTAGCAAAACCTACACGAACAAACGGTTAAACTTTTCCACGAATATTTCAAATGTTGTTCAAACGATTAACATTTGTAACCTTACCGTTGGAATCAATCCCGGGAAAACATCGTTGTGGCGATTTCAACACACATCCTAACGACCAAATGGTAAACCCCTTTTTTTCTAGCGATAATATCGAACCATCCCCGGTTGGAGATCTCTCTTGCCCTTTCTCTAGCCATCCCTTCTGGTCACGGCATCGCAAGTCTATTGTTATGCTAGAATTTTATTAAAAACATATGAATAGCGATCGTTTTCAAAATTACTACTATCTCACCCACTTCCAACACACACAAGCATTGGTGTGTTTTTCCCCGAAAACCTTCTTCTTGTAGGGCCACTCTTAGTAATGCCTTCCTCTCTCCCGATTCGTTACACTTGTCGGGGTGGCGTCCAGCGCTTCCCTTGGCTGTGTGTACACTTTTATTAGATTTTATTGGAAAACGTTTACCCTCTCTCAATGCAGCAAACCAACCGGAACCAGGCGGCGAAAGGGAAAAAAGGACCGCGTGCAAGAGGAAAAATCATTCCAAGCACGAACCGTACCGTACCGTACTTCCGAAAGGGTCAGTTCCGTTTCGCAAAAGGACTCTCCGAGACAATGGATACGGTTCAATGCGACAAGCGACAAGTGGGATGGCAACGTAGCAAACAAATGCACACATACACACACACATACACATATAGAGCTAAACCCGTAAAGGACATGTCCCTTGTTTTCGGTCACCGAAAGACATTTTTAGTGGAAACGCAGTGGCAGGATTTGAGGGTGTCGATTTCAATAAATTTTGCCGCTCGAACAGACGGAGATTGTCATCGTCCACCCCATCCACGTGGCCACGAGTCGTGTTAGTAAGGGATGATATGATCATACGGTCAGGTCCTTACCAATACGTGGAAAGGAATCGGAACAACGGAACAGCAACACACACAAAAAAAAAACCGTCGCCTTCAAAAAGCGATTTGTCCAACTGATTATCCTTCTCACTTACGGGTGGGTGGAAAAATCAAATAAGCACTTCAGCGCCACGACTACCGCCGAAACCCGGGGAGGGTTCGATTTCGTTCCCGCCGTACGCAATAATCGTGTGACGCGTGAAGCGAATTCACCGTGAGGTTGTCAGGATGAGCAGGGCGGAAGGACAAATAACCTGTTTCATGCCCGTTCCGTGCTGCCGATGCGATGCTGGCAGGGGATTTCGATTCGCCCGGTACCACATTTGTCATCGGAAGTTATTATTAAAATGAAGAGTGATTAATGTTTGGTTGCGAAGTGGAACCACACCGGGGTGAAGATCGATAGAAGAGATGGAAGAACGGGGTGGAAAATTTATGGCTTGCAGTGCACGGTACTGTGATGTGTTTAATAATCTACAGAGGGCACAACATTGCCCAGGTGTGAAAAGGTCTAGCTGAAAAAGAAGAGGAGATTAAGCAGGATTTCTAGTGGATTTCATTGAAACATATGCTCTTTAATGGGATTATACGTAACACACGGTAGTAAAGTTTGGAAATGCGTCTAAAGTTTACAAATTGATAATTATTATTACGTAAATAGTATTAGTGAAGTACTAAATTGGTATAGATAACTTGTAACGGAGATAAAGGTAATTTTGTAAAGCAATTTGCATAACTTTAGGCTAATTTTGCATCCACCAATAAAATCTTCTCCTATATATAATTAGTGACTGCGATAAAGCTATCAAAAGTTGTACACAAAAGTTTGACACAAGTGTCCGAAGCGGTTCGGTACCCCGTCGATACCATTTGTCCAAAACTTTCAACTATTTCCATAAACCGAACGAGCGAAATCGGAAATACCGGTACCACACCCGACACAAAAGTAAAGACGTTGTCCGTGCCTTCCATCATCGATTTAATTGCAACGCAACTTACCAATCGAATGCTGTCAAGCAATCATTTATCCCTTAATTCCAATCACCACACCAGCCTTCTGCTCGGGCTTCTTCCGAACGGTTACCGGGCTTCCTTGCGCGGCTTAAGCCACACTTCGCGAGAGCGCGAACTAAACGATAATCGTCAACGCATTTGGCTTCAGCGACACGACACATTCCTGTCCTGCGAAATTGCGAACAAATTGAATTCACCCATGAAGCGAAGTTTTGTCGGGGCTCACCAGCCAACCGAGGATAAGGTCTGAAATTAACAAGGGGAAGAGGTGACAAGGATGGGCAGAAGGGCAGTGGAATAAAAACCCAATACAAGATCGAAGATCCAAACACCCAATTGCTTCCACAACAACCCATTTCGGGGTGACGTGTTGAGGTCATTTAAAATTCAAATCAGTAGCTCCTTTGAATTCGGAACATTCGCCACGGTGGCAAAAGGTCCGATGGGAGTGAATATATAAAAAAAACACAACATCCCCGAGCCCATCTCCTGTGGGTTTTATTTTGCAAAGGCGAGTTCTGCTCTTATCGGCAACTAGCCGAATGATTTTGGCTGAATGTGCTTTTTGCTTCAGTGTGTCTTCCCGCATCACCTAAAGGCGCTATAAATAAAGCAATAAAGCGGCATGATTGAAAGAGCTGGCCGAAGTTGGCTAAAGCTAAACTGAAGAGGGTCCTCGGCGCAACGTACGTACGAGACCCACCACCAAGATGCGCATGTGAATGGGAAATCTTGTTAGCACGAAAGCTTCCGCGTTTACACGCGTAGACATTCGCTTGGTGTAGGTTAAGTTCCCAGTATCCCGGTGCTAATAAATATTTACTCTTATCAGCGTTCCTTTCAGGAGCCAGCATACAACAAACAGAGGGATAAGCGCGGATAACTTCCACCTAACAGAAGCCGATGTCGAAGAGGTACGCAGCTTTTACGCACTGTGTACACTAACCAGATTCACCCGGATCCGACCAGGCCGGAGACACGGTGACTCCAGCGTTCACACAAAGGCACAGTCGCCGTCCATACAGGTCTGCCCCATACCAGATCGGTCGTTATCATAATTGAGTTGATAACAATTTTATTTGATTCCCGTACGCGCGCACCCATCGTCGTCGTTCGTTCTTCGGTTCAGAGCTGCCGCCCATTTAACCATTAGCATTTGCGTAGAACCGATTCTGAATTTATTGATCTTCGGATGCTTTACATTTTACGTGCCGGTAGCTTAGATATTCTATCGCTCTCATTTCTGGCCCCAGCGTTTGCCACNCAGTCGCCGTCCATACAGGTCTGCCCCATACCAGATCGGTCGTTATCATAATTGAGTTGATAACAATTTTATTTGATTCCCGTACGCGCGCACCCATCGTCGTCGTTCGTTCTTCGGTTCAGAGCTGCCGCCCATTTAACCATTAGCATTTGCGTAGAACCGATTCTGAATTTATTGATCTTCGGATGCTTTACATTTTACGTGCCGGTAGCTTAGATATTCTATCGCTCTCATTTCTGGCCCCAGCGTTTGCCACCCAAGTTGCCGGCGAAGAATGCTGCAATGTTGTGTTGGCTCGCTAGTGCTGCATGATTCGTATATCGCGGTATCGGGTTTTTTCCCCCCGGCATCGTGTTATGTTTTGAGCGTTTGACTGAATTTTTTGGAGTTTTTCAAACCAGAACCAGGACTGATAGTGCAGGCCGGTGTGGTTTTTGATTTGCCACCTGTAGGAGATATCAGTGTGCAAAATCTGTTGGGAGCTTTATTTACTATTGAGCATTACTTAAATCTAAAACAGGCGGGTAATCTTATACTTGTTATCTGCATTAGTAATAATGAAAAAAATTTATTACAAATTCTTAGTAAGCAACACTACGTAAAGTTGTAGTTCTAATCCTCAAAGTAATGCTTGATACATTTTAGGTTCATATCCTATTGATCTAATAATTCCAAGATCATAAATTTCGGTAGGTAGTTATCGGTACCGGTTGTGGCTTCACCAACAACAACAACAAAAACACACCATAACAATTCCAAGACCACCCGAAACCGCCAAGGTGACAGTTCTGGGCGATCGCAACTGTCAACCAAAGACACCGCCTTTAGCTATGTCCCCGTGAAACTGATCTCACGTACGCCGAGCCATGTCGAAGAGAAAAGAAAACAATCCAACAAACATATGCACAGAAGTCAACCGAATGCTTTTAGGTTGTTGTCGGCTGACCACCGGGAGCTGCTCTAACTTCCAAACCGAACAAAAACAAAAACTAACCGAACCTAGTCATTAAGATAACGCTCGCCCGGAAAGGTCTGTTTGCCGGTCCGTGGCTCTAAAGAGCGGTAGTCAATGAACGGTTTACAATGTCTCCCGGTTGTCATCGTGAATTAAGATACGGTTTGGATCCGTCGGGCCCGGCTCGACAGGTATAAAACCGACGGATTGTCCTGAATCTAGGAACCAACCCGTACAGCAGATTTCGATAATTAAATTCTAAATAAAAAAAAAGGTTCCACAAACGGTTACGGTATCTTACGGAACCGATCCTTCGGTGCCGCAGCCCGCAAGAACCGGGGTAGGTTAGGTAACTCGAATGCCACCGTCCAATAGTCCATCTTTGGACGGGGGATGGATTTTATGATATGTTTCGGTAAATTTTTACTACATTCCAGTTTAATTTTAATGAGAAGCTGCTGGAAAGCGCGCTGCTGACCCGTGTGCGTCAGTATGCGCGACCACGGTCATGTTAATTGAGTAGTTGAGACATTCCAGAACCCCCGGCCAAACCAGCCAAACATACCGAAAACGTCCCGATTCCCGAGCTGGAATCGGAATTTGAAGCAGTTCATTTTTGATAATTTTCTGTCACAAATGTACACACGTTTGTTTGTCCTGTTTGTGTGCGCGGTATGTAATGTATCTAGGCGCTTGTGCGGACATTCTTGTCCAAACTGTAAGTGAACGTGAGTGTGTGTGTTGGGTGGCAAAGGAATTCTTTCGACTTTTGCTGTAAGAAAGATGGTAGCGAATTGTAGCTGTATTTGGGAGAGAAATATGTACAAGAAACAAATGAATACATTCGATTGTCGTTACGTTTAAGAAATTTAAACAACATAATTATTATTCTAATTTTTTAAGGTTATGTTTGCCATTTAGTGGTCTACATGTTTTGACATTTATAAACTGCCATTTTCGTCTCTGCTTGACAGCTGCTGTCATCTGGAGGAATTAATCGAAAGTTATGTCGGAATTATTTTTCCCAATGCAATTATATTCTTTTCCCAACATTTATCGCATTCTAATAAAGCTATTAATATTAGCCACTAGGATAAGATTGTTTATCTACCGTTCCTTCATCCAATGTGTTTAAAAACGAATTTTTATTTCTTTCTTAACAACTGCTCGCCTTTTTACGAACTAAGTTATCTTTATGATTTACTTTCCGGGGTTTTTCCTATCTATAATTGTATTTTTTTTCGATAATACACATTAACAAACTGCTTATCAGTCACCGGTCGGTTGGAAAATGAAAAATAGCTCTATTAAAAAGGCAGTTTCCCTATTGGCAGAAACGTACCTTGCTTCACGTTCGAATGCGTGCTTGTAGGTGACGGACGGATATCTGAAAGAGTGCCCCTTTTTCCAATTTCGTGGAAATGATTGTACGCAAGGGAAAAACGAGGGAAAAAAACAACAGGGCAACACACAAAGCACAATCAAACCTTCACTCCCTATTGGTTGATTCGACAGCAAATGGGAAAACTGCAGGCTACGGTTGCAGTTGCCTGCACATCGCGCCAGTGTGCAGGCAGTTTTCGAATGCAACACGCTTAGCTGCACCGCTCATCGAACTGGTCTGGTAATTAAAAGAAAAATTAAAGTGGTACAAACAAAAAAACAGCACACACACACACACACAACCAACCAAACAGGGCGATCGTCGAGGAAAAACTCGCTTGCCTCCACTGTGTGTTGCTCTAATTAGTGAGCTGTTGGACATTTTTGTTACGTCCATACGGAACCCTTCGGTGGTGGCTGCTCGATGTGCGATTAGTTGCTTCGCACCCCACCAAAAGGGTTGTCCCTTAAGATCCACGGCTACGGGTTGAGAGGGTTAGCTTTTCTTTTGCTTTTCACTCCATTCGAGCGAGGCGATTTTCGCACGGCCATTATAGAGTGTACGGGTGCGACACAACGCAGGAGTAACCCCCAACCGAGTCGTCTATTGACGCTTTATTAAATTTCCCTTCATTTTCTGTGTGAGCCGGATTTTTTGTTTGTGTGTGCTCCTCTTTCCCAGCATCATCATTGGCTCATGGCATGGAAGCGATTAACATTTTTGGCAACAACATCTTCCAGCGCCAAAGAGTCAAACTCATTGGCGCTGGTTTTGCGTCCGTAACGATTTCCCTTTCGACATAATCTCAACGAGTTAATGAAATTTTTAACTGCTGCTTGTCGCGAGTGTTCATGCAGCAGCAGTCCATCAATCATAGGATAGGCTTAAGGAACAGTGGTCCACCTTCTTTGTGGCGCTGTTCCTTAACAATGGGACGGTCGCCATTAGCATAACAACCCCAGGATCATCGTGAGTGAGCTCCTTAAATTAGAATATAATTAAAAGTCACTCCAAATAAAACACACACACACACACACAACCGACCGAATACACCGCAATGACGGCGAGAAACGCTAAGATTGACATCCTTTACGGATCTTTTACGAGCAAAAGGTGGTACCATTTTTATAGCCATGCCCGGTGCGTTTCGGCCATGTTTTGTTGTATTCCGTCAACGCAGGCAAAGGCGCGAGTCCTTAAACCCTGCGGATGCCGTGCCGTGCGTCCGTATGCCTTTTGGGGGTAGAGAATTTATGAAAACGACCAAAAAATCCCCCCCTAACTCCATCCAATCCGCCACTCCCGTACGCCTGGGAAGGGTTGATTTTATTTAATTATCTTGCTGTGACGCCGAAGTTATGAGTATCCGGTGGGGCGTTTCTTTTGGTTGTCTTACTAAATATGGTTCCTTTTTTTTCTTGTTCTTTGGGATTTTTTGTTTGTTTTTTTTGTCCTTCCTTTAATTGCTTCCCTATGAACCTCGCTACTTCTAATATTAACCGTGGGTGCAACGGTTAAGATTCCTTATCACTCGGTAGCGCTCGGTTTAATTATCCTGCTACGCTGTTCTGGTGCAGCCACGTTTGACATTCTATGGAGATTTGTATGCACGCTTGAAGGGGAAAAAACACTGTAAAAGGATACAGTAAAAGAATAAAACCATTGTGCGCTAATGAATTGTTTGTAAAGGTACAAAAAAAAAGCTGTTTATTAGAAGCGGACCCACGAGTACAAGTAAAGGGTGAACATAGAAATGAACTAGGCGAGCGTGGTGGTGTGACGAACAGTCGTGATCGTAAAAATGCGATACACGCGGCACGTGGATAAATGTAAACTTTTATGAACCAGCTGGTGGTGGGTTAGTACTAACCGCTGCGTGTTGTTAACCTTAATGACAAGCACGTTTCTTCCAGTCCGAAACATCAACACAATGGCAAGTGATCCCGTCAGACAGTTTGTCTTTAGTATATCGCGTAGGCGTAGGCGATCCAACCTAAACGCACAATAGCATGATTTAGCTCATCTGACGCTTGAAACATGCAATAATGTGCACCGATTGAATTCGCGCACCGGTCATGCATTTCAGGCATTTCAATCGATTTGCAAAACCAATTCGGCAGCATTGCATTTTCACTAATGTCTTAGGTGCCACAAGATAATTAAACATTCACCACCAACGTGTGACAGCAGCACTATCGAACGGCCATTTAGAATGTTGATGTGCGTTCGACGAATGCATCCTGAGAGGCTGATCGATCGATTTGGTACAATGGCATACGCACTAGCCGTTGGGGAGTGGAATTTTGCATTGGATTCGAAATACCATTGTTCCGCCATTGGCTTTGAATTGATTTGTCTAGTGCGCTGTACAAAGGGGAAATCACATTTCAACAGTTCGCTTGGGGAGTGTAAATAATTTTGAAACCAACCAATTCGTCGTATGGGAGCAGATTGAACGCAGCACTGTTGCTGATAGCAGTGTAGTGCCCCATCTTCGGCACAGCGAAACAGCAACGCACCAGATCACGCTGGTTAGCGTCTAATGAACCCCAAATGTGTACGGAAAATGTAGTTTTAATTAAAATTTCACCACCCGAATATGGGAACCCATTCGGGATGGTTCACATATCGAGCCAAAGCTGCCATGCATGTTGCACCATTTCGCTGCACCAAACTGGCAGCGACCGTGCTGGCAAGCCGGTGCATCGCATCGTGCACCTTGTTTTGCAGTTGATCGATCAATTAGGAATATTAGGAATTTGTCTTTGCTTCGGTGTACGGCGTTGTACAGCTTCATGCAAGCTGCTGCTTCCACGCATACGGGCAGCTGGTTTTGGGTCGGTGTAGCCCTAGTAGGAGGACACGGTGTGCTAGCTAATTTGTCTGCAGACGTATGCGTGAAATTCTACTCCTTCTATCGCCGTGCTGCTTCCTGTATCTATCTGTTATGGGCAGGAGGAAGCGTTGAAGCGATGATGCTATTGATGGTGTCGTCTAACCCGTAATGCTGGGTTTGGATGCGTAACGCAAAAATGGTGATGCATGTATTATGACTGTTGATAAAAGTGAATTCTTCGTAAAGCTCTACTTGAATTAAGTTTTACATACTGACGAAGTATTCCTGTTTCAAATTCTTATGGAAATTAAAAAAGTACCTGTGGTTACGCTTCATTGCATGTTTCATTTGTTGTTTGCGAATATTTCTTCATATGAAAGTATAAAACAAAACTGGTTTAAGAAAACTTAACTGTGTAATAGTCTCATCATTAAGCACTATTATTTAATTCCGAGATAATTGTTGCTTCTGTACTGGACTGTACTGCGTTTATTCGGGACCGGATTAATCGGGAGATCGGATTATCCGGGTGCCTTCAAAATGACAGTTTTTAATAAGTGATCTGTCAACGTGATGCTGTCAACGATTAAGCTACTACTTGGATATACATGACACGAAACATAATGTTGTTAAATACCATCATTTTATTATGACTTTTTATTATGCAATACTATAATTCCATAGAGGACGTTATGTCTCTAAAGTTAAATATAGTTTGAAACCATCCCAAAAATCACTAATTTCTGATAAATATAGCAACACAACAAATCAGAGCAAAAATCTGCTAACGAATTGGAAACATTGTTAAGAAAGAAAACAATATAATGGTACTGCTCAGTTACAAGCAAAGCTGTTTGTAGCAAGCAGTAATAAGCAGTATTTACTTATTAAAATGTTTACTTTTTTAACACGAAAAATACTGCACGCGACATTCCATCCTCCACCTGGCGGATTCACTTGCACAGTGAATTAAAATATTTGTCCATTTGTTTGTTCTTCGTAAAAACTTATCCATCTCTGTTCTCTATCCATGTCTACTCTATCACGCTACAGTTGATGCACGTCAACGGCTATGACCCACCGCAGGGTAGCACTGGGGCGGGTTCGCTGATGGTGAACCGTGGAAAACACCCACCGAAACGGAGCAAGCAATGATAAAGATGCATAAGAATATGCGCACACTTTGGCACGCAGCATTGGCGCCATCTCGTTCCCCACGGGTCAGCGAAAGTCTTGCCATCTCCGTTCATGCCATGGATGGGATGGTGATGCGAAGGGAGAGGTGAAGGGGGAAGGGGGTTGGAAAGGCCGTTGGTTGGGGGTATAATGTTACCATCTCATTTCACTGTCTCCCCGACAGCATTATCCCTGTTTGCGTGAAAGGTGCACGTGTATACATACATACAGCCAGATATATTACGGCCCAGAACACGGCACGGATGAGGCTACAAAAAGGTGTATGTGTGTGTGCGTGGAGCAGGTGGAGACGATGCGGTACAGCGGTGAGAAAATATTACTAACTCTCGAATATTTGATAAGTTTCATTAAAAATACCAACCAAACATACCACAGCGGCAGTATTATTTTTTGGGCGCTGCGTATCCATTTGTGCATGTGTCTTTCCTGTTTCTGTGATTGAGCATAAACGGGTTTGTTTGCTGTGGATCCTACGAGTCTGTCGTCCTGCGAGTGTCCTGAGCCAGGGGAGCATTGGTACGGGAAAGGTACCGAAGCGAGGCAAAGTACCGTGGAAAATTTGGATGGAAAAGCGCAACCTGGTGTGTCTGCACCCCCACTGTGCATTGTGGAAAATTGTTTTCATTACATATTTGTGTCATATTCTTTTTTTGTTGTTGTTGTTGTTGTTGTGTGTGTTGCCCTTTTTGCTTTCGCTTCTTTCATCGTTACTGATCTTGTTTGTCACACAGCTGCATTTTTTTGTTTTTCATTTGGGTAGAAGATAAAGCAAACATACAGCCATGTACAGGCACACGCAGCTATGCTGCACGCACAACGTTTTGGGACATCATAAATTAATTATAGACATATTTCACAGCGTCCCGACATTCATCATTACTCTATGCTCATCCGGGATCCGGGGACACATGCAGTCCTCTAGATGAATGTTAGCTAACACATTTTAAAACGTGTTCGTTTCTCCCTTTTTTGTATGTCATCTTTTACCTTTTCGGGTGTGTTTTTGGGATGTTCGGGCAGTTTTTTTTACCTCCGGTGGTCGATTAATTAGTTTGAAAGATCTAAACGTCTAAACTGTTGTATGCGGTGTCTGGAATATTTCACACTTTACTAATGATGGGGTAAAGGGAAAATTAATACAATCTTCTAAATCCTTATTCATGCCTAAAGCACCACAGAAAGCAATTAGTAACAGAGTATAAGGAATATTGTCTTGTTCCATTTCGTTACGGTTTGTGGAGTTTTAAACCAGACAACTGCTAAGCAAGATACAAATGATAGGTTATCTATCTCACCTACTCCTGCTTTACGAGTAGCTAATTCTCAATCATGTAGTATAAACGCATAGCGATCAAACTTTGTTAGTACAAATAATAGTTTCGAAATGTCAAAACAAATAATTAAATCATTAAATTACTGTTTTAAGTGATCTTTCTCTACTTGTAATATTCTAGAACCCTCTCTATTGGTGGTCAACCATCAAATTAAGACTTCTATCTTCCAGAGCTCATCACACCGATTCCGAACGGATCCTTTCAGGGCCACACCAGAATGTATTTCCATTTTTATTCGCACCGAATAAGCATTCGTGTGCCGGTGGCACGGAGAACGCTCATAAATAATTGATTCGCGTCTCTATGAGTATAATGACACACTTCTTTATGTACGCACACGTACACGCATGATATGATCATGTAGCGTTGTCATATCATGCACCGGGCATCACTCCTATCAAGCGCTAGACTGCTATGCAGCGTATTGGGGGGAAAAAGAAAATTGGAAAGCATAGCACATATAACAGCACACAAAAAACGATCGTTGTTTTTTTTGTGCGTTTCCTCCGTACGTTTAAGCGCTGTGCGAACTAAAAACGTGCAACGGCAATGAATTCTCAATCGAGAGAGCCCGTAGGTGCCCGGTCGGTTCAATTGTTGTGACATTCACATTTTGCAGAGACACTCGCCGCACGAATGACGTATCGTATGCGCGTGGCCAATCTGCTTTGCAATTCAACAGTTTAGCCGTTTGCCCGGTTTTTCTTTCTGTTTCTGTCGCGTTGGAAAGTGCACCGGATGACTTCCGACTCGTCCACCGTATGATCCTCGGGTTCTTACGGAAAGTTGGAGTTTTAGGGGAAGGAGTTTAGCACCAACAAAACATAAACGTACATCAATACTACCAGGTGGCAGCCAGCACACGTTATGCTGCCGTTCGAAATAAACGTATTTCGTAGCGTTTTTGTTCCTCCCAAACGATTGCATCATTGTTTCGCAAGGATCAACCTGCATTTGTAATGCTGCCGTTTGTTGGCCGTATTTTTTTTTTGTTTTATAGACATCTGTTTTCGGGCAATACACAGTTGCTGTCAAAACGATAAATATTCAAAATGATGAAGTGCAGTTTTAACGGTCAATAATTGGTTCCCCTTTTTTATTCGAACACTGTTATGGTCAAACATGAAAATTATTGTTTTAATACAATGTTCTCGGGAAAATGGTTTGTTTCTCCCCGTGTGCTTAAGATATCCCGAAAGAATAGGATCTAAGGGTTCGTTTTAAAGCACGTACCCATTACGGAGCCATCTAATACTACCCGGTACGTTGTTTACGATGGTATCATTCTGATCGATTCCTCGAAACCGGAGATCCCGATCGTAAACTAGACCAATTATCACCTAGAAAAGTCAACAGCCAAACCAAAAACCTCGGTGGCCTATGTCGAATGGGCCGTTCGGTGGTTCCCTAGTTTACCGGTCCCGAGGGACCGTCGTAAGATTATCGGAAAACTCGTAAACTACGTCTCCGGCTGAGGCGGAAAAGTTTATTCCATGCTGCTGAAAGTCGTAAATTTGGTGATCGTTTGAATCGAGCGGTTTTGTAGTGATTTTCCCTGCATAATAATAATTTCGATCTTGTTGATTTATAACCCACCACCTTGTGGTTGATACGGTGTTTTGCTTTCTAGATGACAAAATAACATTTTGTGCTAGCTCAGACTCCGGTTCCAACTCCCAAGCACACTCCCAAAGATCCAATATCCACGGGGGCTTCCTTTTTTTATGTGGCTATGGATCCGACATCTTGTTTGTTGTTGTTTGCGTGTGTATTTAACCGTTGGCTTTTTGTTATTGTTCCTTTCACTACCGCCACGTGACCTCATCACACACAAACAGCCAGGTTCTATTTTCGATTGCCCGATCGAGAATTCCTCCCGTAGGTTTGTCCCCAGAACTAAGGAGAAGGTAATTGTCATCGGACTTAAAAATAGTGAAAATCTCGAACAATTACAAGCCAAAAGGGGAGGTGTATGTCGGGTGCTGTTGCGGGCACTGTACGGCACTGGTTAGAACATAAAACTAGCCCAAATGTATCGTTCTTCCCGGGCACACGAGACACCAGGGCTCACCATCAGCGTACCCTCAGTTTCCATGCGGCAATGTGAAAGCGATTGCTGCAGCGTTGGAAAAACAATGCCACGATCGAGAGACACAGCCGCGGTGGCGAATGTCTGCAGAGCAGAAGGGTCCCGCAGCATCCCGAAAGCCGCCGGAAAAACAACGACGACAACGTCTCGCGGCCGCAATTTATGCCGCGGTGAAAGTCAGCTGACGCTCCGCAGTCAGACGCTTGTGCGGGAAATTTGTTCGTGCAGGGCAACAAAACAGCTAACAAATGAATGCGCGAACTGCATCGGCCGATGGATGCATCCGTTCGGCTGCAGATACACAGCACCAAACAGCACCAAGAGGGGATTGATTGTTGGATAATTTTCACTCGCTTTTCGATGCTCGATGGGGACCAGAGAAGAAAGTGCCGCACTTCTTAAGGCCGTACCTAACAGAACGGCCAGCTACTGCCAGCTGCATTTGTAGCTATTTTCCGACTGTTGACGGCGAGTGAAGATTGGAAGCGTGGCCCAAAATCACTCTTACCATGAATGAATGGTTTGCGCACGTGAGATTGAAGTAGCTTACGGGTGCGATACGTCCGTGGTTCTTCGTCCAAACCAACCGGTGATGAAGATAAACGGCTCGCTTAACACTGAATTATGTTGACACATCCGAGGAGGGAAAGGTGTCCCCGTGTAAACTGAGCCCTCCCACACGTCTAGTGACGATCCACAAGGGAAATCACGAAATTAAAATACAATTAAATGTTGAAAAAGGTTAGCGTTTACCGGAAGCTTTTAGAGTAATGAATTGAGGTGTTTATAGAACACGCAAAGGAAATGGTCGAACAACTTTTAATGAAGATTACATATACGTCATAAGTATGTGCGTTATTAACAATAATAGAAGACAATTTTTTGACAAAAAAAAAAAATATAAAAAGCCTCTAAAAGTTTGATGGCATTCCCACAGACGTCCCATGATGTTGACAAACGTGTTTAGTAATCTTAGTGATTCTTTGCTAAATCCGCTAGATGGCGCTAACGGATATTGATTGTGCTCGACTTAGTCCGACATTTAAGTATCCATGCTTCAGTTAATTGTTGGCAAACGTTTCAACGGAAATTTGAGATTTATAAGAAAGACATTATATTTTCGTTTTAAGTTTCTCTTTGAGACATAAACGTGAATTTATATCCGGTTGCTTATATTCAATATGAAATTGAGCCATCCCCATTAAACATCCATTTGCAAACACATTAACTATTTGCAGGAATGAATCATACAATAGTAATTATTCGCCGCCTTTCCATCAAAATAGTTACTTTTGATTGAACGCCACTGGCACAACTTTAGAAGGGCCCTCAGAAATTCAACACTTGTCTGCACCTACAGCCCTAGTTGGTATCTTATTTTTGCTTTAATCCACTTTTTTCTTTACACTACCCCACCAGTTTCGGTAGTGTATTAGAATGGCCGGTGTTCTTAACTTGTCCATTCTAATTCGCCCGCTAGAAACGTGCTTCGAGAATGTCAAGAATCACGGCACGTCGTCTTTCGCGTCGTGTGGAGCAAAACCAGGCAACCGACAGTGGGCCATTGCGATAGTGCCTAGATCAGCGAGGAGACCCAAGCGTTCCGATCAGAATTCCTCGCATCGTCAATGGCTGCTCTCGGCGTGCCGGACGATCCACGTGACATCGGTGACAATCCGCGCGGTTGTTCGTAGCGTCGGCTAGACACCGAAACCGATCGATGAATTTCTAATTTTACTCCAATTCTCATCCACCGACACATTAGCGGCGTACGAATCGAATTACGCATACAGAATTTCACTCTTCGCAGTGGCTTCCCATTGGGGAACTTGTTTAATTTTTGCTTCACTGTGTTTAAGCATTCAAACATACCCGAAGGAGGTCAATACGGTGCACCGAACGGATGCAGCGACCGAATGCATCGGCCAACTAAATATAGCAAAAATTAAGGAACAAAAACAAAATCTACTAAGCAGACAAGAAAAAGCTAAGAAAGCACACACACCAAAAACCGTTTCAAATCAAATTGGACGTGTGTCACTTTCGCCGCCAAGTGGTGAAAGTGAACCGAACGCGCACGATGGACGAGAAATGCATCCGATGCTATTGTGTCTGGGAACGGTATGGCTATTTTTCTCCGCAGTATATTGTGCAGCAGAGAAGAATGCTTGGTTAATGCTTTTCCTTTTTCCACGGTTCAACACTGGAAATACACTAACGTGGCAGCGGTATCTGCTGCACTAAAATAGATCCCGTGAATCCCATTTGCGCTTTGATAATTGGTTAGCCACACCACAGCCAGCAACAATTTATCATTGAAATTAAATACTTTTTCAACGTTTCATAGAAAAAAAAACACAAAATATACAGCTCATTATTTGAATATGATGAAAGATTTCAAAAGGGCTTTAGAAAACGCAAATTTAAAAAATACTATACAAACGCTACGGTCGCAGGCAAGATCACAGGAAATAATCAGAACAACTAAGTGTAATTAATCAAATTAAATAATATGACAGAAGCGTATGGCGTGCAAGAGAGTAAAAAAAACTTAACTGAAACGCCGGGAAAGTGGTCTATGAAGCTGAAAATAAAAACCATACCGGCACTAGATGAATCAAATACATAGTTGTGCATAGTGGGATCATGTGACCATCATGATGATTGAAGAATTAAGCAAANAAAAAAACTTAACTGAAACGCCGGGAAAGTGGTCTATGAAGCTGAAAATAAAAACCATACCGGCACTAGATGAATCAAATACATAGTTGTGCATAGTGGGATCATGTGACCATCATGATGATTGAAGAATTAAGCAAAAAAGTTTAGTAGATCTGTTTATACTTTTGTTTAATGATTTAGAAGCTTAGTAGAAAAATTCTCGTTATTATTATTTGTACTTTTTCATCGATATTTTTGTAAATCTAAATAAATATCCAATCTAAATATCCAACGATCCATGGAGAACATATTCCATGGTAACTATCCCATAGTTCAGTGCCTGCTTTGGAGATCTCCTAGCTGCGAACGGAACCAGATGTGACATTCCTGCCTTACAAACCGAGCGTACAAAGGCATGGCAGCATATTTTTCATAACTATTCCTACGACCAGAAATGACGAAAAAATAAATCTCCTAAGCGGCATTCACACAGACACACAACTGTGCGGAGACTTTTGTACGCTGTTGTTGAAGGATAGGTAAAAAAACAGCAACCGATCAATCGATCCTTCGTGTCGGGCCCCTTTTAACCGGATAGGAAAATCGGTTTCCTCTGCGCTTACCTTGCCCGTGGTGGAACAAACAGAGCCCCCGCTCGCAAATATCTGATTGATGGTTGCCGCCATCGCGGTATCGCGTCACCAACCAACCACCACAACCGCCACTAATGCGCGCGAATCATTTCATTTGACATCGATTCCTAGAATGGTTCCATCCTTCCCGTTCCTGAATCCCGTGGCCAGGGGCGAAGCGACATTCGCGACCGATTATCTTGCCAACGCACAGCCCATGCTGGCTGGCGCAGAAACCCTTCGTGCAACGTTACGAATGCGTATCGGCATCCACCGGGATCAATAAAGTAATTACGGAACTGCCCGTAGATTACGCACCAGAGTATCATCGCTAGTTTCGCCGGACCGGAAAGTCCAACGTGACCGATACGCGAAACCCGTTAGAGTGCTGCTGGTTGGTAACGAGGAACAATGTTGCACGGAGGGAAAATCTCGACGTGATCGAACGTTATCCCCCCAAAAGGCTCTCACCTTCTCGATTATCTTCAATTAATCGTCAAAGCTTAATGATTCATCCATCAAAGTGTGCACTTTTTTTACTCCTGCATCACACATCTCCATACAGATGGATCTTTTTCCGTTCCCATGGTAACGGTAGCTTGTCCTTGTTGAGCCGGTTAGAACAATGGTTTTTGCACATAATTTACCCCGTGATTCGATCGTTCGTTCGTTCGTTCGTCTGTTCTGACTTTCGGGGATAGTATGTTTGTATGCTGCACCTTCCTTTTACCCCAAATATCCTCAACTATTCGATGGGAACGAAGCGCTAAAACGGTTTACTGTGCAGCTTTTCCAGAGAACCTTCGTTCCCTGTCACCGTAACAGGGTTACTGGTGGAATGTTTATCCGTAGAATCGGATGGATCTTCACCTAAAATCGATCGATTCGCTTCCCTTGGTCCTCCACCATGCGACCAAACGAGAAGGATGATCAAACAAACAAAACTGCACACAAAACCGAACCGATCAGGGTCGTTTCGGGCAGGGGATTTCAAAGTGTTTAACTTCATCGTTGTTTTTTTTTTGCTTCTCTTATCACCGTTCTCCACACGGTAGAGCGTGGGAAAGTGTTTGGAAAATTGCCGACATTCTTGGTGAGCTTGTTTCAATTTTATTGCTACCAATGCACCACATCCTCGGATCGGCACTCTCATTTTCATGTCGCTCCAAAGGCTTCCGTCCTTGATGACGTAGTTACAGCGTTCGGGTTCCTGTATAACGAGCGAAGAATTTGAGGCTTCATTTTATAATTGGTCTTTTACATTGTTGAGCGTTAGCTGTGGATGTTTTTTGTTTGTTTTATTTTCTGTATGTAGGTGGACAATATCTTAGAATTTGGTGCCGGAAAATGATTACATGTTAATGTGAACTTGATTGTTTTAGTGATTTAAGTGACGTTACTACGATTGTATATAATTGCTTGATTTATGTTTATTTACCAGAATTATGAAGACATCCGTGAAGAATATCGGATATTCTCCATCTTTCCTAAAATATAATAAACGAATTGAGGAATCTTGTGTAAAGAATCTAAATTCTAAAAACTCTTGTAATTACTACTCGTGCCGTTAAGTATACCCATTCGTTCTATGAAGATCTTTAAATCTCCCGGAGAATTACAGCGGACCAATCTGGCAACCATCTCCATACACTTTATGTGACAATTATTAATCCAGATGTTAGCCTTCGATTCGGTGGAATTTAGCCACGTGAAACATCTTAATTGATGATCCTACCCGATACAGCGTACGCCCTGCAGCACCAGAGGTCTTCCAAAAGGGACATTGCCGATTAGCACGATGCAGTTTCGCGGGTGTATCGTTTATTGGGCCATTCTGTTTCGCTGCAATTCTTGTCCTCGCTTTACACGGTGCCTGGGCACGGGAACAAATTCTCCGAAACGCAACACTATTCTTACCCGTTAAAAGGGCCCAGCATCAGCAAATGTGGCTTTGCGGTGTCAAAGAGAGTCATCAGAAGACCGCTCAGTATGTCCCCCCGGCCATCCTGTACCTTTACTGACCGTGTCGACAGGGAGAACAATTGAATCAGATAAGAGATGATCGTGTTAGATCTGAAATATTACTACACACCTTCCGAGGTACCGAGACTGCGCGTGCAGCGACAAAGGTCTCGGGTTTTGTCAACCCGTTTACGAAAACTCTGCCACGGTCTTTGGATGCAGCACACAGCAAACCACAAGCAGCCTTGTGCAAAAGCTGTAACGTTGGATTCGTTATAAAACTGGTTTAGTTAACAGTGTGGTAATGTGCGCCCATACGTCTTTCGGAAGTGGAAAACTCTTTACCATATTGAGTACATTAATGGTGCCCGGCTGGAACGAGCGCTCGTCGCATAAATGCAAACACCGGTAGAGGAGTAAATATTTTAATAAGACAAACCCACTGGAAAGCCCACACCGTCTGCCATCTTTCTGCCGTCTGCCGTCGTAGTCTCAGTGGCTTTGGTTAGTATTTTGTAATTATCTTCAACTATTTCTTCCCCAGTCTGATAAAATCCTCGGCCTAGCTAAGGAGACTTTCAGCTTCTAGTGTCTAGCCTATCGGGAAGACATCGAGTTCGGTTTGGGAATCTGCCCAGATTCAGCCGGGAACTTCGTACTAAGATTATAATGTTTGTTATTATCGCACGGTAGCTACAGACGAGTGAAGGTTTCGGGAGCGAGTCCCACTTTGCTTTAGTCTATACTGGTCCAAAAATCCTTTTGTACCTTTACCGACCGTACTGGCAGCAAACGGAACAAACGGAAGACCTTCTCGGTACATGCAGTGGATTGTGTGGTGGCGATAAGATGCTACTCGGAGAACCAATGGCATTTGCTACGCAAGCCTACCCTACAGCTGGGGTCTGGGACTTGTAAAGTCTCAGTTGTCGTGTAAAGATCTGCCTTCTTTGAGCAGCCGGACGGACGTCTAATGCAATCTACGGCCTGCTAGTTCACGAACCACTGCTGCTACGGAACCGAAGAAATCTTTATTGAAATTGTGTGTAAATTATTCGCCCCCATTCTCCGATGCCGGCACCAGAGATCCTGCCGGAGAGTGGGCCTTAAAAACGGATAAATGCTAAAGATTTCTCAAGCCTAGGAGCGTCCCGCAGCATCCCTCCTAACCAACGACCTTTCTTCACATTCATCAAAGCCACGAACGGTTGTGTGCGGCAGTGCTACCGATACCGGCCGAGTACACCGTATGCAAACGTATGAAGTCAATGTTTTAATTTATAGACTCCGGTCTGTCTGCAGCGCACTACGGGAACCGAGCATCGGGTGTGGATGGTATGGTTCTGTTGCACCCGCAGCGCAAAACCAACCACTGCAGATGCAGATGGTGAATTTGCTGCAAAGCGCGGCAAACCTCTTTCCGATTCTGGCGAAAGCGAATTGCAGATTGGGGTTTTGTCGGTTGCCATTTGCCGACCCATTTGCCCGTCGGCCTTCCCTTCCTTCCCCGCCCCGGTGACCAGTGTTTGATGCAGTTCCGGATGCAGTTTTGCTGCACAGTACATCAACATCAAACGCATGCCTCAGGTGCTGCAGATATGCTAGGTTTTAATTGAAATTGGCCGGGACGGCTCGGGTGAAGAGGCTTTGCAGGTTTTGCAAATTAGAATAGGCAGATCGGCATTTCGGGGAGGTTTTTTTGTTCGTTTTGTTCGCTCCAGGTTGTGCCACCCGCTTGGCAATTCATTGTATCGCAGTGCGACGTTCACTAATGATGGCGGCTTTGTGTAGTTTCATTAGACCGATAGATAGATGCTGCTAATATGATTAGATTGAGTATGAGAATGAAAAAAAAAATTATATGTTTAATTTTCGTTTTAATTATCAAATATTCCCTTTTATATAGTAAAGCTATAATAATATGCTTTACACTCTCCCATGAGAATCATGAGGTATTGGCTCCAACTATTGGTTCCAAAATATCTTTCTTTCGGTTCCAACCATCATAGTCACGAAAGCGTCACTCTCGCTTGCTAATAGAACCATTGCTGGGAAACCGTATCCAAAGCGATTCCCATTTCAACAAACAAACGACTCCATCTTCTAGCCATAACAAACGCGTCCGCCGCACGCGTTCCACGATTGAGTTGATTGTCGGCGATGATTGTGTACGCTGCATTAGCGTTGCCGGCGCGGTCTACCCGACGGGAGGTCGCCGAAGGTGCCTTTCGGCTTTCCGAGCGCTTTCGGTATTCGCCTGCAATCAATTAATGTATCAATCAAAATGTAATAACACAAATTTATTGAATGCTTCGATACCGTTCGCTGTACCTCGGGCAGGATCAGTGCGCCAAGTGGTTGGCGGTGTGCGTTTTGGATCGATCACCGGCTTCAAGCCTATGCCTCCCCGTCCAACCCCAACGCAATCCTGCGGTTCACAGACGCTTCACCGCACTCTAATTGAAGCTTGCAATCAAATAAATTGATTATCGTTCAGTCGCCACCATCATCATCGTACGGTGCTGAAGCCCGACACGCTGCATGCTTCGGCGACATTATAAATAGCGAGACCCGTCAAACTGAGGTGCCGATCGAATCCCGCCGACACTCCGGTCAATCGGATCCTTTGGGAAATAGCTGAAATATTAGTGCTCGAGTGCTTTTGTCACAGTAACACCTCAACACGCAGCAACACGAACGTTCGCCTTACGGGGCAGCCCGGAAGCCTGTCTGTCAGTCGTTGAAATCAGCTCAAATTCACACACCGTTGATGCGTAATTACGTGCATCCTCGGTCCAGGTGGTGGCATTTATGCTGTTCCAAATACTGTCACGAGATTGGATGCTGTCACTTTTTAATCTTGATCCTTAATCCCGGACGTGGTGAAGGTTTTTATTTTGTCTTCAGTGGAGGATTGGATGCTGCAAATTATTAATAAATGTTTTAAGATCAATTTAAAAGTGTGATAAACCATTTAAAAAGTCGAGAATTTCCCTTTTAAAATGTTCAGTAATTTTTTTAAATGGCGACCTGAAATAATTTTTAAATTGTTTTTGTTCAAGATTTTTTTTACAATCGTTCTTGTGTTCGTACTAAGTATTTTAGTACACACAAAGAGCCTGAAAGTATGCAATTAGCAAAGCATTCGAAATACAAGGTGATAACAGCTCCTGAGTACTCATCTGCTTCAAGAAAACAAGAGTTCAAGTATTGGTATGGTTTATCCGATTTTTTTCCTACTACATTCTACTTAATCTAAAACATAAACAAAATCACCGGACACAATGACGGTGTTTAACTCCATTTTGGTGCAGCCGAAAAATGATTGAACAGTGGACAAATTGAAACTTGCAAAAGCAACAAGCTCGACACAAGCACGACACTTTCCCATGCTAACCGTGCGTTCACAAAACATTCCACGCGAAAAATTCTGACCACGGTTCCTGTGAGAAAGCGGACGGGGCGAATTAAAGGAAAAGCCAAGAACCCTACAGCATTACATCTAATGCGATTCGGACGGTACATGGCGGCCAAACTTCAAACGGTCGATCCGGTCGAACACAAGTCGGCAACAAAGCCCGTACAACCCGACCCCCGGGGGCAAACGCGTTCGTGACGCGTTCCGTTTGCCGTGTACCGATCGAATAGCGATCATTGAAAATTGCCCCAACCAATAGCGGTGGATACAAACCGTTGCCGAAGTAAGACGATAAAAAAGCACACACAGCCACGGCCCTCATTGACCAACTGGACGCACCGTTTAATGAGTTTACTTCCACGTTTCGGTGCAGCTTCTCGTCATCGCCCAACCAGTTCTAGTGCGCTTCCATTCGCAATAGCTTGCCTAAAGTACACCAAATCTTCTGCTTCGCTTCCAGTTGCCTTCGAACCGTCCGATAGCTCCATGCTGCTAAATTTGGTCGGCCATTTTTCTGTCCTTCCGATGACTGAGGTATCCCTTGCGGATGCGGATCTCGATGGCCGACGAAATGGGGCGATGCAACCGCGGCAAAAAAAGGAATCGATTCTTCATCGACCGTAAAGACACAGCAAAGGCGCAAATGAACCGCCTTTGGGGAAGGTTTATACACATCGGTGAGTTTTTTGTTTGTTTCTTAATTCTACCGCCAGTACCATCCAATACGCTTATCATTAACATCTCCAATAGCCGAGCGATCCTTCGCTCGTTCAGGACGTACAGGTTCAATACGGCACACCACACCGAGGAGGACGACATTCGGCGGAGAACCTCAGCTGTTGCGTACGGCTCGGGTAGATGGTATTTCGTGGCGTAAAATAGAATCGCTGGACTGGGCAAAGTGGTATAACAGCCACAGAAAGCCAACGGTGAAACAACAGGGGACCATTTCATGGAAATCGGTACCAGAGACTCCCCGCTTGAAGTTCAAAAGGAATCCGTTTGTTTTCGCAATCGAGCCCGATGCGGTAAGATTTTTAATTTGTTTTTCTTTGTTGCTGTCTTTTAGCGCGATTTAGTCGTCTTTGGTTTCGGCAACTTGTTTCACTTGCCAAATTCCCTTCATTGTGTCCGCAAACACGCAAAAGATCGCTACACAAAAGCATAACTTCAATCGATCGCTTAAAATACCCTTACGGCATACGCAGTTTTTTCGTGTCTGATGTTTTGTTCTTGCGGATGTACATTCGCAACACACAGTTCTAGGGAAAATGCCCTCATTTCTCTTCGATCGCTGAGCTTCATGTTTAACAGCAATTAAGATTTGTTCGTGTATATGATGAAAAGATAAGTCACACCGACAGCTTGACCGAAAACAACGCTCAAGAAGCGTTACCGGGAAACCCATTACTCTCTTCTCACTGGCTGTACAGAACGTTGTCTAAAGAAGACGTCGTACCCTCGTGGTAGGGATAACGCCATTAATCCGACCGTCTTAAGACGCCGTCAAGCGGGCTCAACCAACCGTGGGGATAATCGCGTGCTGCTGCAGGAAACAAAAACAAATGAGCCTCATTTGCCATTCCCCCGTTCGGTACGTACGTGTTGTATCTTGTTAATTCTAATCGAAATTGATGTACATCACTTACTCAAAACACCTTTCGGTGAAAGCTTCCGGGCAACCGCCTCGGTACACATGGACAAGACAGTTTGGCTGCGATCATATCGCTGCTGCTGTTTAATCTTTGACACCTTGTTGGCGGCTCGTGTCGTGTGACCACCGGCACGACCCTTACGTAGACCTCCCTTGACACACACAGGCAGCGTTCTGTGTTTGAAGAAATCTTCACAGATGTTTAATGAGCACGATCGCGTGCGTGCTGTCCGATCGTTGCCACGTTTTTCATCGCTCACCCATTCGGTGCGGCTTGCCGGGGATCGGTTTGCTGCGTTTCGGTGGCAATCATTATTTAATAGTCGGTACAACAACAACAACAACAACAACAGCACCCGGGTGTTCAACAACGGGGAGGTTCGGCAAAGTATGCTTAATCTCACCAGTCAACGCTTCGTGTCATGTTGGTTTATTTTTGTCAACTACCAGCGCTACCTTCTCCCCACGAATCGTCTGCTACCGGCGTCAGGGAGTGTGTGTAATTGATCTGTGACGTGATGTTTCTCGGCGTTGTGTCGAGTTCACACGCGTCTCTGGAATTGTGGTCTCTTTCGCCTGGTGTCGCCTGGCGAGGTAATGCTGTGACAAATTTACAAACCACGTTGATGATGGTGATGCACACTACGGTAATGGTGAAACAAAACACGGGCTTGAGTAATGATTGCCGCTCAAAACCGCTAATGAACATCGTAAATTTGATGGCAAATATGAAGCAAAGCACTAGCATAAACCCGCTAGATCACAAATCTGTTCTGTACGATTTAATAATCCCACACGGCGTTAATTCATGCATTCAGCGAAGCAATAATGCAGATGGTTTAATTGGGTGAACATTTCCAGTGAGTCGGTTATGTCCCGCAGTGTGGATGTAATACCCCGGGGGGAGCTTCCAATTTCCAAGAGAAATTGAGTATCACGATCATGAAGTTGGGTGCTAAATTATCAGTAAATATTTACCCCGAACGGCACATAAAACAAACCTCACAAGGAGAGTGTTCCACAAGTTCCAAGAGTTGTTTTGATTGGTAATAGTACTTTTAAACTGACCATAAAATAATATGCTATTAGCGCACTTACGTTTGGACATTAAAGAGGCAATAAAATATAAAATATGTCTAGGAAATCTAACATCACCGCTACGAACTTCAACTACGAACATCATCCCAAATGCTTCAAGCATTAAATTCTACACGTAAGTTCGCAAAACTATGCTGTTTCAACAATCGCGCAAGCTTACCAGACCGAATAGCTAGTTTCCCCGTGGTACGACGCGATGCTAGCGCCGGACCAAAACGGAAGTAATTGCGGTAATTAATTGTGTTTTGATTAATTAACGATTAAAGTCAAATACACTTTGTTCGGTCGGCTGGACTTTTGATGAAACTGGAACACGACGTCGGCACTCGGACACTTAGCTGAACGCTCGCTCAACGGCTCTTCGGCTGGGATGGAAGCATCCGTTTCGATGCTGGTCAGTCAGCCTGTTAGCTTCCGAACGGCATACACCGCCACAGCCCCAGGATCCGTCATTACCCGTAAAGGGGGCTGAGGCGGAAGATGGACGAAAAGGGGGGGGGGGGGAAATGCAATCGATTTAATTACGCAATCACTACCGGCAAAAGCGTCAGTGGCAGTAACAAACTCTCCCCCTTACACGTCGATAACGATCGCGACCCCAAACTCGAACGAGCGGCTGGATGAAAGTCTTTGATTTCTACCGACTCCGAGCTGTCGAATGTCTTGAGAAAACAATCAACTATCCGCAGCGCCATTGAAGAATACCCCCTCCTGGTTGGATGGGCCGAACGAGCCGGAAAAGCTTGCCCGGCGCAGAGTGAACGCAAGCGGAAAGCTCTCGGCAAAGTGTAAGACCGAGTCAGTCAAGGAGCAGCGATGTAATTAGTTCAGGCCCATTCCACAAACCGTCGTCATGCGTGGTGCGTCCGGAGATGAAAGATGCAGCCTTACGATGGGCTAAAGCCAAACCACGACCAAACACTCGCAATATAGTTAGGTGATTTATTCGCGCGTAAACCATTTCTCTATCTCCACTGTTATATCTATATTCATGTGTTTTGCAAACAAAATTCGCACAAACGATGTCACCGGCAGAAGGGAATAAAAACACACATTTTCATCGCTTGAGATCTAACTGCGATCGAGAAGTCCTCGGAAGAAAGAACCGTCCCCCAACCTAAAGATCCTGGGAATTGTTGGGTGATTTATGTGGGCTAGCTCCACAAACGATTTCTCCCCACAGCAACAGTGGGGGTAAGTTCCAGAGAAACTCGTCGGTCAGCTACTTGATATCGAATCGCATAAATATCAATTAATAATCGATCGATCGCTTTGTGCGTGTTTTCTGTAGGTTGGTTTACGTTTTTTTTTTTTTTTCATTTGGGGGATGCTAGCCTTCCGGATCGAACCAATGCTCAGCAACTCAGCGTCCGGGCGGATTTGGTCGGGTGGGGAACAACAGTCTCAAATTTATGACCCATTTGCAGTCGATTCATGTCCTCATTTAGTCACACGGTTCACCGATCGAAGCTACCACACGGGTGCGATGTCTTTTTGTTTCGTAAATTCCTCTATTCTTTTTAGAACCCAGATCGGCTGATGTTTGTTTTTTGCTTGTGATTCTCCTGCTTCTTATCATTGCCTCTAGGAAACTCTGCCACAAAACCACCAACCACCACTGGTTGGCCGTGTGAAGAAGGTTGTAGTTTTATATTGAAACAGTTTAGAACAGAGTCTCAGTGGCTTCCTTGTTTTTTTTTATTTTATTTTGGTTGGCCCTTCTTTCCCAACCGGATCGCATCTTTTGCCACGGTGGATGATTTATTAGATCAAGACACCATGCCGTCACGTTGCGCCTTCTCTGTTTCTTTAGTGTTCTAGCAAGGCCTCCGATGGCGTATCGTTTGTTTGTTTTCTGCCCCTGGCTTCATCACGGGACGGTTTCTTTCGTCTACAGGAAACCCCGATAGAGCAGGTTTCCTAGGAAAGGCTAGGCGAGTTTATGGAAATGACAATCGAATCTTATTACAGACATATGTCTCTAAATTAGACACGATCGATTCAAGGTGATTTTAATAATGATGCGGTCACGTGATTGTTTTGAAATAAGTGGGACTGTAATCTTAATTTAATAATATAAATATAATGGCATAAGGGCACAACAATGTATTTGAGAAAATAGAACTAAAAAGTATGATCCTAATACTAAATCCCAGTAGTATGTAGGTCCCATGATCTCTTTGTATCGATCGATTTTTCTTGGTAAATAGCAGTGGCGACATCATTTATCTTAGCTTACCTCGTTCATCTTCCTGTGTTGTTCACCTATCCTAGGTTCCACTGGTAAGCGTCTCCCTGAACCATAGTCCCAAAAAAAAAAACAAAAAACGGTCCAATCGATCCATTGATCTACAGATTCCAGATCGGACGCCGACGGTGATCTATTTCGTAGATAACGCCAGCCAGTGGCCAGTTGGAAATGAGCGGGTTGAGATTGGGAAAAAACGTGTGCTAGAATTCTTCGAAATCGTCTCCCTAGAAGCAGATCGAACGGTTTACGTGTGTGTGCCTCTCTGGCGATCGGACTGTCGATCGCTTCAACCTACCCGCAACCTGGTGGACACGAACGAAATATTTAAATTATGTAATTAATGATGTTTATGAATTTATTGACAATTTACCAAGAATTTATTGATTTGCTGCGGGTGGACTGGAGAACTCAGCGGGTAGCCAACATATCGGGAAGAGCCTTTCCTCGTTGGTCGTTGCTCTACGCCAGGAAAATCGTTCGACCCTACGCGTGATTTATTTGGCGCTACGAACAACTGATTTCGGATCTGGCAATCGGTACCATGGAAAGTGCTTCCCAGCAAGAAAGTGCTTTATTCCATGTGAAATATTGCGCCGATAATTAAACGACATACAGAGGCTAGATACCAGTGAGAGAAAGAGGGGAAGCGTGTCCAACGACGTGCAAGGGCACGTCCTACAAAACATATGTGACGATATTTGTCTTCCCAAAAACTCGGCAAAGCAGAGTCTCTTCTGGCGCCTGAAGACAAAGACGAACTGCCTATTACACTACTTCTTAGGCGACCGACAAACAGAGGCCTTCCGGAATTAATATTCAACGTAAAGTGTAGTATCTCGGAAATATGGCTAAAAATAGGCTTTGCACCGCACACATCCAGAAAGGGCAATTCGTCATTGTTATGGGATCCGTTCCGAATTTTGTGATTTATTTCCTAATGTTTCGGGTTTGATACTGATCCGAAGCAACAAGCTCTGCCGCTAAGTCGAGACTTTAACTTTTAATTAGGGCCAAATGTTAATGTATCACAATGCAACAATCAGATCCGTTCATGTGTGGGTGTTTGAGAAGCAAAAAAACATAGACTCAGTTACCGCGAACATGATCAATCCAAGTGGAAATGCAAACCAGCAAAGATGTCTAAAATCTTCCCATGAGTCTGTCTATAAGTATTAGGACCCACACAAAAAAAAAACAAAAACCCCTTGTCAAGTTTATGGCAGCGAACCAATCGATGAAATCAATAAGTCACTGAATGTTGGCCCCCTCGGGGAAGAACTTATCGATCGAGTTTCGATCGGGGCGCATTTTAAATCTGTACCACAGATAAATGTTACCGTCCGTCCTATACGACCGGCTTTAAATCTCGTTGTCTGCGTGGTGTGCTCAGGACAGTGCAGCAAAGATAAGGCAACGCAGTTCCAGTTCCTTCCTGGCTGGCTGTGGCTTATGGGATGAAACGGTGTATCGTTTATTCTAATGAGCTGGTTGCAGAGTAGGTTCGGGCGATCTCATCTCGAGCATTGATCAACACGATTGGGAACATTAGCCGGGAACGGCGGAAAGGATGTGCTGTTATTTACGAGCCTTTTCGGTGGCTGGTGCTTCTTGGGAAAACATGAGCATGATAATTTTTTTTAACTGCGAAAGATAGCGGGTTTTCTGTCTAGGGTCGATTATAAAAATCGGCACTTAAATTTTTCTGTCCAGGTTGACAGCAGGACGATATCACCCGGTAGCTAAATGTCGCGCATTCTAGGAAGATGTCCTCCAGTAGTGCCGAAGTTTGTTTACATTCTATTTTCCAACCGATATTGTGTTTTTTTTTTTCATATGACAAATAAACTTTCATGAACGATCATCACAGCTTAAAGCATGCGATTTTGGGTGGATTGTGTCCGGTGTATCAAAGTCCAATATCTTTCGATGTCTTTCTTATTACGAAATAAACACTGTCCTTCCAGAAATTCAATATCTGCCCCGGACAATAGGAATCCATACCGTGCGGATGTCACATAGAAGAGCATTGCTGCAGCATTAGACGTTGGTCCTATGCTGCTACACACGCATCATAGTAGTAGCATCGATTTGGCACCGTACCAACTCATCCAGTCGTCTGCGGAAACCATGGTGACGCTAGTAAAAAAAAGAGTGAAAAGATGCGCGACCGCTGCTCCAAACAACCGTTCGGATCGATACTTATCGTCGTCACGTTGTTATTTATTGCAAATCGACGGGCGGGAATTATATTTTCGGCATTTTTCGTAGTAATTTTTCTCGTTTTCGCACGGTCAATTAAATGGGACACACGGAGCAGAACCATTTCCGTGGTGCAGCAGCGAAGCAGCCAAGAGTGTGTCCCCGGACCCATACGAAGCGCGAGCGTGAAACGGGCGAAAAGCCAACGAGGTTTGTATGGGCACTTGGGCAAAGGGGAAAAGAATTGGGAAGGAAGCGTATGAAGTGCAAAACAAAAACAAAACCAAAAAAAAAAATAACCCGGACAGACACACATACAAAGCTTCCAACTAAAGAAGTCCTTCGTTCATTTGTATCTTCCGTGGCCTTTTCCTGTACGTTCATCGATTGCGTTTTGTCGAGTCCGCCGGAACACGGTTCCGTATGGTGACGATGGCGGCGGCATCGGTCTCAAAAAGGCTGCGACTTTTCCCACACTCTTGCCTCACCAGTATGCGCGCTTGTTGGACATTTGTGCTTTGGAAGGAAGGAGCACAAAGAAAAAAAAGGAATGGGAAGAAAATGTACGGTGAACGCGGCAGAACCGGCGGGAGAAGAGAAACGAGAGTCTGGGGACACTTCGGGACACTTTGAGTAACGCCGTTCCTTACGATGATTCGCAAAAACGGGGTAAAAAAGAAACACATACACACCGAATCGCAGATAAATAGATAGCGAAGAAGATAGAACGCGCGGAACCATGGTTATGGGCAATGGTGCAATGGTTTCAGGGTAGAGTGGTGGGTACCCTTTTGGTCAATTCGCAACCGGCAACCGATCGAACGAGAACGACTCACCATGTCCAGCCGTTGGAAACGGTACCACGAAAGCCGAACGTATTGCCGGCGGAACGTCCAAAAGGGAAACGCATCGATGCTGGGAGCGGTGTCCCATTGTGTCACCGGGAGTGCCCTTGTCTTGTTGACCTTGTCGTGCTTGCTTGCCAGTGGTCGTACGGATATTCGCTGTTCCCCAAAACGACCCACGGTTCCTATTTAACGCTTCGTCGTGCCCTGCCGAGTTGAAAGAGTTTACCGCGCTGTGCGAAACGGCGAAACGGGAACCATTTTTAATGGGCACACCAAACACAGCGCACCAGGATGCTGCCCATGGCGAACGGCGAAGAAATGCAACGCAGAACGGTAAGGTATTAATTAAAATATGTAAAATTTTAATTGATACAAACATCGGTGGGCAAGTGCCGGATCAGGTGTGAAATGTCGTTACGGTGGATTTTGCAGATGTGATCTTTTACGGTAGGTATTAACGTTTAACGTGACATTATGCTTTGATGAATGTTTCATGTTCGTATGATTTTTGCTTTCAGCTTCGCATCGGATAGAATTGCGGTTAGAAGCTTGAAAAAGCACTTTAATTGGGTATGAAAGAATCGACAGTGTGTTGATAAATAAGTACTTACTCGTAGCGCAAAAGCGTTCAGCATTTGAAATAACTTCCACAACTGAAGCTGAACGGCACTGGTCCGACGATGAACGATGGAGGAATGGTGCAAACCAACATCGGCCGGCCGAGTTCTACCGAGCACCGAAATCTCAAAGGCAGTGCGCGCGCTCACGATGATGAAGGCATTCGAAAAATGTTATCCTGCTGCGTTTTTTCCACTCATCGTACGCGTCACGATTATTGATATTTACAAGCGCCTTGTCGCGATCCCGCAGGTCGAAGACAGCACGGACGGCCCGTTCGTCGGATGGTGGCGGTACCGAGCAGCACCGGAGACCATGTAAACGCACTCTACACGTTGGAAAACGATGGCCACTATCAATCAATATCATCTCTCGCCGTCGCTGGTCAGGTTGCC